>CM068952.1:62027133-62039431 GCA_035128595.1 Eptatretus atami
TATATATATATATATATATATATATATATATTTTACATGAGGTGAAGATGAGTTTTACAAGATTGTGCAGTGGTAACTCACTTAAATTGTGAGCTGTCTAATCTGAGTTCAATACTTGGCCCAACTATAAAAGTGTCAGCCTGGTGGTTTGCAGACCGGACTTTTCATGACAGAACCGGATAGCCGGTATAATGTGTGTCCCCCATGGTGCATATTTAAGATCCCACAGTTGGTTTTCCTGAAGAGCAGGTGAGATATCGCCGGTACCCTGAACAAATTCCAAATTCCTGTACTTTCAGTCAAACATCAGCCCTGGCTATAGCCAGTTCATGAAAGAATTTGGCCAAAAATGTTCCTCAGCCTATCCCACAAGAAGGTGGGAATATTTGGGGCTCTTAAAGAAGCAGCAGAATAGATTAGGTTAAAGTAGTTCGGATTATCTATTGATCAGAAGAAATAAACAAAAGCACAGCCAACCAACCAATTTCTTTACATACTTCTCTACCGATTTTGAAGCAAACAGGAAGGAGCAAATAGCTTCAGGTCAGGCCTTGCAGGCTGTTTCAGTGGCACCCTGTGAGGAAGTAATCACCTGTGCAGGTAAAAATTATTATTATAGTTTGTTGTTTAACTGTGCCTTTATATGTTTTGAACAAATGCTGTTGATGTGGTTTTGATATGGTTTGTCATGCTGATGTGAAGTGTGTTGTTGACGAAGTGCAGTTATGACGGGCCAAGTGGCCTCCTATTGTATTTCCTTGTGAATATATATATTTCTCGTGAATAAATCGGGACATTTTCAGTTGGGATTAATACTATATAAAATATTTTCTCGTTTGAATTGAACAGAAAGTTTATAAACAAGGTTTGGAGGAGGCTAAGAAGATTGGCTGTGATATGAGGTTGGATGCCATCCCATTGAAAACAGCCAAAGCTTCGAGAGCAATTGCGAGTGATGTAAGTCGGAACTTTTTGCTCACATGATAATTATCTTTTGACTGTTAAATGCTTGTCATAAAGCTTTCCTGTTATATTTCGTTTTTACATTTTTTTTTTCTTCTTCTGATCCCCCAGTACTTGTACAAGCAGGCCTATGAGAAGCAAAAAGGCCACCATTTTGGATTTAGAAGTCTCCAGGATGATCCCAAGTTGGTGTGGTCTATACATGTGGCCAAGATGCAGAGTGACCGTGAATACAAGAAAGGCTTTATGAAGAGCAAGACCCATTATAATATCCCAGTGGACATGGTAGATTTGGTGCAAGCAAAGGCATGTCAAGAGCTGGTCAGTGATTTGAACTACAAGACCAAAATTCATACCTGGACCTGCTCACCTGATCAAAATGACGTGATCCAAGCCAGGAAAGCATACGATCTCCAAAGTGACGTGAGTGTTTACAATTTATAAAGAATATACAGTACTTCATTCATGAGAAGGGCTATTCCAGTCTCCCAAGGTCAACTTTACTGTTGATTAAAAGAAAATACACATTCATATTTTTCTGAATATATAAGTTACTACTTGTGATTTTAACAATCATTGTTAAATTGTGCAGAACTGACAACAGTAAATTATTTTGGTTTAAAGGTTAAGTACTATGTGTGGCTGACTCTCAGCAGGTATGTCTCAGAAATAGCTGTTTCAAATAATTGTAGGATAATAGTTGATACAACATAGTTGAACAAACAAACATCTTCATCTTCATTGTGCTCTTCCTTCTGGATATTAAAGGTACAGTATTGTTAAATGCTTTTGTCTGGGTTCCCATTGCAGTGGCTGTACAAGATGGACATGGAATGGATTAAGGGCTGTGGGTGGATCCCAAATGGGTGTCTCGATGTTGAGAAGGTGCATCACGCCCAGGAGATCTTGAGCGATAATCTCTACCGACAGAAGCCGCACACCATCCCATTCACCAAAATTGCAGACATGCCAGAGCTTGAGCAGGCCAAAATCAACTCCAAGCAGCTGAGCAATGTAAGTTCCTGGAATTTGATTGTTAGAATAATTGCTATTGTAATAATGGAATCTATATATACTCTGTGGGTTCGAAGGATAGCTTTGAGGTACTGACTCACCTTCAAGCTGCACCTCCATAGTCTGGTTACAATTCCAAACAAAATAGGTCCTGACTTCAAATGGATGTCACTCAAGTGCCTCGCATTCAGGGCATTGTATAATATTGTATGCAGTTGTTTTTTGGATTATATTGTATGCAGAAAAGACTTTAAGATGGGGTAATTTCTCTACATTGAAATGTTCATGGGCAGCCTAATTCCTCACAGAGACTATGGGATGTATCGACAGATGCTGTGTATACTTTCTGGTGCAATGATCAGTCAAAGTGATTTGTAAAGAATATTCTGAATACATTTTTCTGCATTTGATTGTTTTTGCAACCCTCCAGAGGATCTACACAGAGGTCTGGGACAAGGAGAAACAAAATGTTCATATACCACTGGACATCCCACAACATCAGTTGGCAAAGATGAATGCCATGAACGTTAGCGAGGTTAAACACATGTTCTCTTTTTTTCTTCTTCTTATATTTGGTCTTTATTTTTAAATCCTACTATTAATTTGCAATTGGTTTGCAATACTGCCTTTGACACTTTGACACAAACTTTTATGATCGACCCGAGGCATCAATAAGCTACAGATATCGAACACACAATTTTGAATGGAGCACGTCGCCGCTATTGGACGATAAAAGAAAACTACATTGGAAGAATGATGGAAAAATTGTTTCAACGCATCAGAAATGGTTAAAAATGATGTTCTTAATCAGTAGGGAGGACTGGTTTCTCCATCTTGTTTCACGAGAGCCATATCCAAGATCATTGCTTAATGCTGTGTAGCTCGGTTACAACCTGAGTTGTAACAGAGAGTTTGGACAGTTATAATAACATAAGCTATTTGTGTGAAGTCATGTAACTACAATAATTACTTGCATGCAAAAACAAAAAATTTCACCTGGATGACACCTGGGATTCAACAACCAATAGCGCTCGTCAGAACTATGTCACGTGCCTTTAATATGATTCTGTCCATTACGTTTCATTGGAATGCATTTTGACAATTTCATGATGCACTGATTGCTTCTCATTTGACAATGTTTCAAAAATGTTTGTATAAAACGAATAATGAATGAGGTGTTTGGTTTTCTTTAATCTAGAAAGTATACAAGATGGGATGGGAAGAGGACAGGAAGAAAGGTTACACGTTGCCTCTGGATGCCATTCCACTCAGAGCTGCCAAAGCTTCGAGAAACATCGCTAGTGATGTAAGTAAGACAACAGTGGATGAAACTCAACATGTTTCAAGGATTTTTGATGATACTTTAGATTAATGACATGCTTTGATTTTGTGAGGCATAATTTTGAAGCCAAAAGGTTCACCCGACTGTCTTTGTGCAAATCAAAACTATTGAATATTTACAGGACTGGGCCCTCAGTTTCATCTTGATATTGAACTAATGCTACGCAACAAGTTTTTACAGATGTGTTCAATATCATTCATATTAGGACTTTGTCATTACATGAAGAAGCTGCAGTCCATGCCATTTCTTCCAGGCAGGGATGGTTCTGGATGTATAGCATGCAGCACCACCTTCCTACAGTAAATGTGTTCCATACTGCAAAATGGCTTTCTGGTATACAAGAAACACTGACCACTATACGAGCAAGACATTTTGCGGTATGATCACTCAACTCTGAACATGCTGCTGCTTCTCTTTCAGCGAAGATTGGAACACCTAAATATCAACAAATAGGCCAACACTGTCTCCCTTGACATATCTCAAGAATTTGACACAGTGTACTATCCTAAAGCTCTGCTCGTAGCAAACAAGGCCGCCTTCATTTCTGGATTTATGACATCCTCCATTCACACAGTCAAGGTGTTGCTATCAATGGAACCCTCTCCTCTTCCCTCCCAGTCAAAGCTGGAATTCCTCAAGGCAGTCTTGGGTCCAGTCTTGTTCCTCATCTACAAAAACAACCTCTCAGATGCTCTGGAAAACCCTCTCTTCCACTGTTCAGATGACTCCACATTGCATCATATGATACCCAATCTCAATGACAGACACACAGCAACTGAGTCAGTCTCTGCTTATCTGGAAATTATTATTTGCTGGTATGATAAATGAAACATGTCCTTCAGTTCCAGAAAATCTCATATTCTCACCCTGTTTCTCTGGGAGGATCATCAAAATAACTCACCTATCTATTTTCATGGTCAGATATTGAAAGAGGTTCGGTCTCTTGAACTTCTTGGCCTCACCATCAGCCATAACTTCTGGGCCGACCATATAGCAAAGCTGGCCTTCAAAGCCAGGCCTTCGTCAATAGAGTACTTCTCTCCCCTGTGTGATGGCACCCCAACACCCCACTCACTATGTGCTTCCCTATGTGCTGGTATCGCTTCTGTCTCTTCTGGATTCTGTGGAATTTAAAGCTCTCAACGTTATTGGAATCCCTCATAATGAGGCTGAAGCACAAGGTCTATTGCTTTCACGTCGCAGGCAAGTCGGGAGCCTCTTTATTATTTCCAATCTCTTCTCTGGTCTTGCTCCCTCTGCTCTCTTAGCCCTCTAACCCCTGGTCTCTATCAACTACAGAATGCACACATTCTTCCAGTAACTGCCTTCTGATTCAACTTCTAAAATCCAGGCTGACCACACACTTCACTATTTTGTTCTCCCATTTATGAAATTGCACACCACAAGATGTTCTATCACACTCTTCTTTCCAGGGCTTCAAGCAGACAGTGCACCGCCATCTCATGCCATCCCCAATCGTGACCCACAATCTTTATGAGCCCCATTAACTGTTCCCAACCAAACCCTTTTGCTTGCAGGTTGCAGTGTTTCCTCCCCTCCAGTCTCTTGTATTTTCCTGTTCTTTCGTTCTCTTGCCTATTGTTGTCCCACTGTTGCCCCATTGCCTCACTATCAGTTAATACTCTCCGTCACCTTGCTATTCGATCAGCCTCGATATTGTAAAGAAAAAAATCAGGTTGAAGTCTCCTAATGTACTTTTCCTGCTTATGCAATTTATAGACAAGCTTTCCAAAAGCATGATAGAAGTGTTTTATATATTTTTTAAAACAAGTGGACGTCTATTTTTACTCACTTGCTGCAACGTCGATTGTTGGAAGAAGTTTAATATGCGCACTCATGTTTCACAAAATGTCAACACTTTCTGACTGTTTAATTTAACAAGCATGTTGGTCTTGTTTCTAGGTCCTATACAAGGATGCATATGAAAAGCAGAAGGGTCAGTATCTGGGAGTGCCAGATGCAAAGTTTGACCCAAGGATGTGGTGGGCTTTGAACGTGGGAAACCTGCGGAGTGATCTTGTGTACAAGAAGGAGTATGAGCAGACGAAGGCCCTGTGCCATCTGCCACAGGATATGGTAGAGATTGTGCAGGCTAAAAAAGGACAAGATCTCCTTGATGAAAGGCAATACAGGACAAGGCTGCATACCTGGACCTGCAGGCCAGATCAGAACGAATTGATCCAGGCCAGGAAAGCCTATGACCTGCAGAGTGATGTGAGCTATCTTGCATATGTAGAACCATATAAAAGTTAAGGAGCATGATTTCGAGCCAGTTTACCATGGATTTCTGAGTATCCATGCAGTACGCATCTGTGTTTCTATGAAGTCTAACTTTGTTTGCATTGAACTCCTTAATATTATGCAAAACTTGCTAAATGTAATGTCTGTTCAGGAAAAAAAAAAACGTTTTGTGATTCACATGAGATTCCTGCACTTTGTTTAAGTTGATGAAGTCTTCCGGTATAATGCGAACCACTATCATTTGGAAAAAAAAAAAAATTCACCCTCAGCTTTATTGTCCAACTACGCATCTGTACTCATTGGCACTGCTAAGTTTAATTATCTTGGATTATCGTCCTAGTTCCTGTACAAGATGGACATGGAATGGATCAAAGGCTGTGGCTGGATCCCGAATGGCTCACCTGAGCTGGAGAAGGTGCAGAGAGCCCAGGCGATGTTGAGCGAAAATATTTACCGACAGAAACCGCACACCATCCCGTTCACTCACATTGTAGAAAGACCTGAGCTCGAGCAAGCCAAGATCAATTCTGAGCAGATCAGCGAGGTGAGATACATGATGCCGTTAATTTCAGAGGGGATATATGATAAGACATTAATGTAGATCCCTTAAGGACTTTCCTAATTCCAACCTACCTTGACTGTATGTATGTCTTTGGGTGTTTTCATGATATTGCATTTTGGTCAATGTAGGATTATTAACATATTGATGGGCATTCTGTATCCTGATATTTATATGTGCAATTCCAGTGGAAATACAAGCAGAATTGGGAAAAAGAGAAGTCATCTGTCCACATTACTCCAGAGATGATGAGCATCAGAGCTGCAAAGGAGAACTCTTTACAAGCCAGCCAGGTAGTTAGTGGGGTGTGAGTCAGAAATGTGCTTTGTTGTTCATCTCTTATTCGGCACATTTTTCTGGCATTTTTTATAAGTTCTTTTTATAAGCCATGCTTCTTCTTGCTTTGCCTTTCTGATGACGTTTGTTCCTTTCTCTCCACTCAAAGAAATTGTACAGGGCTAGTTATGAAGACTCCCTGAAGCATGGCCATGATCTGAGGATTGATGCCATTCCGATCAAGGCTGCCAAGGCATCTCGAGAGATTGCCAGTGATGTAAGGCTTCATTGCATGTTGACTAGGCCACTTGACTTACTGTTGAGTTAGCTCAAATATTGAGGTGGTTGTCGCGATAATAACCATCAAGTGACCAATCTTAATAGGTTATGACCTCTGGTTAGTCAAGGACGACAGTTCATAAGAATGTTGACAATAATGTAATATTCCAGTTGTCCAAGAATAACAAAGATAAACAGTTGTATTTGAAGTACGTCTGATGCTGGTTCAAATTTGACCTTCTCTTTGGTTTATAACTTAGTTTGGATATAACCTTCACTGGCAGTCATTCCCATCCTATGTATACAGTCTTCTCCAAATTTCAACAGCTTTGATGTTTCAGTTGACCAGAATTTTATAATTAATTTATTGCCAAGTCTATCAGGACATCTCAATCTCGCAGAATAAAGTGATCTTCTGGTCTCATGGGTGCACATATATAATATCTCCCAAAATATTCTGGTTTCATACAGAAGTATACATTGTCATGTATCAATGTTTAGTTATTTGTCCTGAATGGTCATGACACCATACACCAAGTAGATCCCAGGATGACCATTTTATGCACCTGCTCATTCTAGACAGGCATTACTAAGAATGCCTACTCTCCTCAACATGGGGCAAAGAAGCAGAAACCTGTACGCAAATTCAAAGAGGAAGGGTGCAAGGAGTTTGTCTTCTTTCCGTGATATGCAGTTAAATATAATGATACAGTAAACATGAAAAAGCATTGAAACTATCATAGACACATATACAAGGTATAACAGAAGAAATTAGAACAGCACTCAGAAGATCGCATAATGGTGATTGGTTACTAACTCTCTAAACACAAATTCCCTCAAGAATAATCAATCAACATACATTGCTCTGCCTTTCAAACATCTTAAATTCAACCAAAATTCTGGATATGATGCAGTCTGATGAGTTTAAATCTTTTCCTTCCTCCTGCAGTACAAGTACAAGCAAGCCTATGAGGCCAGCAAGGGTCACCTGATGGGATTCCGGAGTGTTCATGATGACCCACGCATGCTCTGGTCTGACCATGTGGCGAAAGTCTTTAGCAATCTGGTCTACAAGAAAGATCATGAGAAGACAAAGACAATGTGCCATCTGCCACATGACATGTTGAACATTGTTTCTGCTAAGAAGTTCCAGGAACTTGTCAGTGATAAGCCTTATCGCACTTACCTTCACCAGTGGACCTGCGCTCCCGACCAAAATGATGTCATTCATGCCAGGAAGGCCTATGACCAGCAGAGTGATGTAAGTCTGTTGTTCAGATTGGTGTCCAACTTTTAAAAGTAAAGAGTCTGTGTCTGTACATTTTTCTTCAAATCACCCAGTATATGTGACTCACATTCTATTGTTGTTTTGCAATTAATTCTTTAATTAAATATATTTTTTAAACATCAAGTAATTCTCAAAACATTCTATATATTCTGTTTTTTGTGCCTATTTGATATCTTGGTGCAGATTACAATGATTTAACGATGGTTTTCCTCCCACCGGCTGTCTTTTTATTAGTGGTTGTACAAGGGTGACCTCGAGTGGCTTCGTGGTTGCGGATGGTTACCCAATGAATCTGTGGACATAAAACGTGTTGAAAACGCACAACATATCCTGAGTGAAGTGAGTTTACACTTTACCTTGTTCACTGATGATTGTACATCTCCACATAAGATGTACATTTTGTGGTCAAAATTAAAGGTCTCACACTATCATTCAAAGCTTGGTGTTTGGCTTAACGGTTAAGGTGGCTGGCTTCAGATCTTAGGGTCTTGAGTTTGAGCCCAAGTCATGTTGTTAAACAGCAACAGTTTGGTTGACTCATCCTGTCATCCTTCTGAGGTGGGCAAAATGAGTACCAGGTATTTTACATATATATATATATATATATATATATATATATATATGTATGTACAATGTCAAGGCTCGTATAAGAGTGAACATACAGAACGTACAACAAGGAGAACAGGAGACAAGAGGGTGGGAGAGGGAAACACAAAACAGTGGGGAACAGAGACATTAGGAGCTCTCTGGAAGGGAGAGGGATGGGGCGGGGAACATGGGGTATACAAGATGAACACGACAGGGACTTTCAGGAAGGAAAGCAGGGAATTTGAAGGAGGTGGGTTTTGGGTGGATTAACGGGGGTCGAAAAGATTGTGGTTTTGGATGGAGGGAGATAAGAGAAGGTGAACAACTGTTTTGAAAACCTGAAGGGAAGAGTGGGATTGAAGAGAGTGTGGGAGTTTGTTCCAAAGGTGGGAAAAAGAGGAATGAAAGAATGAAGGTGAGCAGTGATTCTTGATTTTGGTAGTTATACCAGAAGGGGGTTGCTGGCGGACCTTGAGCACCCTGCAGAAATATGGGGGTGACATATCTCAGACAGAACAGGGGGGGCGAGGCCGGAGAGGAGATGGTAGAATACAGAAAGACCACTGACCTGCCTGCGGTGGGAGAGTGAGAGACCCAAAGTCTCAGCCTTATTGCGGACGATTAGCAATGATTTTAAATGCCTGGTTTCCACAGTGTAAAGCCAAGAAAGTTAGAGGGGAAGCACCAGCCCAGAAGGAGAAACAGTACTCCATCAGCTATGGATAAAAGCTTTGTATGTGGTCAGGAGCTCAGGTGTGGCCAAGGAAATTTGCACAACAAGGATGCCCAGTTGGCGACTGGCTTTGGAGGCCAGCTTGGAAATGTGGCTTTCCCAGAAAGATTATGGCAGATAGTGAGACCCAGAAGTTGGAAGAAAGGACTTGTTCAAGAGGATTGTTGAGAAAGTAGATTGGGGGGGGGGGGTTCCAGACGTCCTTTCGGAGAGACATAGTGAGATGAGATTTGTCGGGATTGAAAGACATGTTCCACGAGTTGGACCAGTTTGTGATTTTATCCAGATCTGCAGAGAGTGAAGATGTTGCTGCTTGCCGTCTGAGGGATAGACAGATGGCATAGTAGAGGGTGGAGTCATCAGCAAAGAGATAAAAAGGATTTTCCAGAGAGTCAGAGAGATCAATGATGAAAACAGAAAAAGAAAGGCCCAGAACACTACTTGAGGAACTCCAGCCTGGACAGAAGAGGGATGAGAGAAACTCCATTAAGGGCCACACGTTGGCTGCGACAGGAGAGGAAGTTGCGAGCCATGAGTGGGGATGGTCTTGAATACCATAGGAAGAGAGTTTGGTGAGCAGGGAGGGTGCCGGACCATATCAAAAGCACGTGATATGTCTCGGGAGATGGTTCTGACTTCATGTCTGGCATTGAGGACTCATCCATTGTTGGGAAAGCAGAGAGCAGCAAGTCCAGGGTAGAGTGACCTGGTCTGAATCCAAATTGATGATCAGAAATCAGGCCATTGGAGAAGCGCTTCCTGGAAAAGTAGAAATAGGGGACACTGCATCAGCAGCACAACCACACTCCCAGAAATGATGCAACCAGCATCTACTGGATGCACACGAAATAAAAAAACTATCATTCAAACAAAAGAGTAGACCCTTCTGGTCAGGTTTTGATGGGCTTAATGGCTGCCTCATGTGTTGAAGTACCTTTGAAGGAAAGTCATACATTATGAATACCATGTCGATTTATCTAAATTATTAAAATATACACAGCAATGAAGGCTGATTGGTTTTGTGTTGATTTCCCTCTTTTTGTTTGTGTTTTTAGAATAAGTACCGTATCAAGCTTGGCGAACAGCCTTTCTCCATTATGCCAGACCGTGTGGACTTTGTCACTGCCAAGGAATCGACAGACAAGTTGAATGATGTACGCTGCCATTTCACTCCAATATTTTCAGCTTTTTGGAAGACATAAACGTACGAGTCGAGGATGATAATTTACACCAGAAGTATACATTGAAGCAAAATTTGTCTTTTATTCCTGCCACAGTACAAGTACAGGGAGGAGTGGAACCTGATGAAGTCCCAGTACAGTTATGTGGACAATCCTTATCTGGAAAATGCCCGGAATGCTGCAAAGATTGCAAGCAATGTAAGTTGTTGGTGTTATTGAAGTTTTTATTGATGTCAGTGTTACCATAAACTTGTGTGCTTATTGCAAACAAATGTGTGTACACCGATTACCTTATACTAAGCCTCAACTCCCTCCCTGATCAGAAACTCTATAAGGGTGCTTGGGAATCCAGTAAAGCTTTGAGCTACAAGCTTCCACCTGACTCTCTGGACATGCTGCTGGCACAGAAGGCCTTGCATCTAAGCAGCAACGTACGTAGCCAATGTTTTTACAATCAATTCAACCTTTTTCAGCACTTAATGTGTTGAATTGATGGATTATCTTACCATGAGGTCCCTTTCCTCTCAGGTCAAGTACAAGGAGGCCCATGAAAAACAAAAAGGCCATTATCTTGCACTGCCATCTGCAAAGGATGATCCCAAGCTGATGTTGGCATTCCGCACAGGGCAACAGCTCAGCAATCTTGTGTACAAGAAGGACTACGAGCAGACAAAGGCTATGTGTCACTTGCCAGAGACCATGTTAAATGTTATGCAGGCTAAAAAGGGACAGGAACTAGTCAGTGACCGTAACTATAGAATGAAGCTCCACACCTGGACATGCAGCCCTGATCAGAATGATGTGTTGCAGGCTCGACATGCCTACAACCTCCTCTCTGATGTGAGTTTTAATTGTCAAATCGGTAATGGCTTTACACACTCCAAACAACACCTTACATTTTGATTTCGTGGATCTTATTTCCTTGGTCATATGTTGTTGATGAGATTTGATGCAAAACACAAATAGAAAACATCTCAAAATGCAAAGCCCATCCGTGACTGGTGTAACAGCCCAAGATATACCCCCTGCCCAGACTATACCCGGGGTTAAAGTGAGCTAGCCTGTTTTATACCCCGGGTATATGCTGTGCTAGTCCAGTTTATACCCCGGGGTATTATTTAGGTTTGGCTATTTCATACCCCCAAAGGCCACATTATACCCCCACACTCAGACACACAAAATATTCAAGGATACAGTATTAAGTTTTTGATTTTATTTCACACGCTGATGACACAACCTTATCCACTACAATACACAATTTTAGTCGCTTGAATGCCATTGCAAACTAATCAAGTGCAGACTTCAATGAATCATGAGCTGAATAAAATATACGATTGGCTTGGTTTAAATAAGCTATCCCTGAATTTATCAAAAAGGAAGCACATGTTATTGCAACATGATTCACCAACTTTTAAAATTTGGTGAATCTCCAATACATCCAACAAACTGCTTCAGTTTTCTTGGCATCCTGATTGACTAACCCTAACCAGCCTGGGTTGTTTTATACCCCGGGGTATATTTTTGCCGAGACCGGACTATACCCGGGTATAGTTTGGCGGGGGCTTAATCTGGCCTGCTACACCGGTTTGCACTCGAACAAAACTTGACGAAAACAACAACACCAAAAAAAGTAAATTTTATTAATTGTTTTTCTCCATATTCTCATAATAAAGGTTTGTTGAAAATTTGATTCTAAACGCTCAAATGGTAAATAAAGAAACACGGAAGCTATTAAAAACCCTGCCGTCTCACGATGCATGGCGGACGGATCCATCCATTCATCCATTGGGATCATACTCTGTGCAGAGCGTTG
>CM068952.1:62039859-62066518 GCA_035128595.1 Eptatretus atami
TACCAAAACGGAGGTGGATACTTCGAGCCATAGTCGGACTTTGTTCCACCTTCTGAAACCCACATATGGAGATAACAACCAATGACATACACACGTGATTGCAAAACTCAATTTCCCACTGCGCGGGGGACAGCCTAACTAGTGGCACACTGCAATGGAACTGGAAACTGTACTACATCTCAATAAAAAAAAATCAGGAAACTGCTTATGCTTGCCCTGGTAGTATGAATTAAAATCACACACTGACCAGTCGTTTTTAATACCTCTTTGTCTTCCTCTCTACCACATTCACCAATATCTCTGCACAACAGGCACTGTACAAGGAGGACTTGCAGTGGACCAGGGGGATTGGTTGGATTCCTCTGGAGTCTTTTGACCATAAGAGAGTGAAGAATGCTTATGAGATCTTCAGTGATGTACGTGTACTTTTTTTTTTGCCAATCCTCTAACTTGCCTTGTATTTTTTGTGATTGTTTTGATTACTGTCATTGTTATGGGTAATGGGATGATCCTTTGCAGTAAGTCTTATTTCAGGGATGTTCTTTTCTGTAAGATGTAAAATTAGAATTAACAAGTGCTTCATCATCATATGTGTATTTCTCCCAAAAATTAGTTGAGAAATTTTAATTTTACCTCCATGAGAAATAAGGTGAATCTGACGTTCCGAGCGATACCTTTCTTGATGAAGGGTAGCACTCAAAATGTCAGGTTCACCTAGTTTCTCACGACGGTAAACTTGTGCTTTCTCAAAACTCTTGTTTGGAAAAATTAATTGTCTTGTCCGCCAACGCAGTCCATCAACAGTCGTATTCCTTGTTGTCCCAAGCATATATGTTGCTCGATCCAACAATGCATGTTTTTTTTTTGGGGGGGGGGGGGGGGGTTGTATCTTTAACTGCTCCCTATCCTACCTTTGTCATTAATCCTTCCCCTTTATGCTAAAAAATGTCTTCTGTACTCAATTCTTCCTCTCTTTTCTTGACTGTCTCCTTCAATTATATGTTCTTTGCTTCCTTTGTCCCTTATTTCCCATCTCTTCAATCAGGTTGTGTACAAGAAGGATGCAATGAGCACCTTGGATAATTTCACACACGTTCCAGACAGGCCTGAGATTGTCCTGGCACAGCATAACCGTGACCTGTACAGTGACGTGAGTGTTTGAACCACTGCAAAGATAAATTTGGGAAATCAAATTTTTCTTTCATTTTTAACTGCAAACTAAGGCACATTGTGGAGCTGGGACATACGTCACATGTAGGACAAGCCCATTGTGATGCATCAATACTTTTACATTACTTTCAAAGACATTAGTATACATTTGACAAATCATCAAGGCATGTGGGATTTCGCACCTATCGTTTTCGCATCATCAGCTACGTGCTCAGATAGGAACATCAAAGAAGCCTATCCTTAACCAATTAAGAAGATTCAATATTTTTTCTTAGCTTTGCCCACCACCAACATGCTGTGAATTACAATGGGGATTTAAATGCAAACATCCAACATAATTTCATGCTTATCCTGGAACACACCATGTTTGTAAGTTACGTTACCGTGAAATGATGCTGCAATATACTGTTGTACATATTTACATAAACTATTTTCCTCGCGACAGCAAATGTTTACAGGTTATTTATAGATGAGATATATTAAGAATAATACTGGAATACAAGCAAATAAAGAAAGAAACCTCATGGCAACAGAAAGAGGCAGCACGTATTTGAAGCTTTCAGTGCAAACGACACCTCTACAAATTAAGAGTGAAAAAAATTAACAAACAAGACACAAATGTCAAAATGTAAAAATTGGAAATGTGGAAAGTAGAAACAGCACAAGAGAGAATAAAGTAATAAAATGAAAGAATAAATTACATACAGCAGCAACAAAACAACACACAATGGAGAGCATTCGCAGGAATTTCAAATTGCACATGAAGCTGCAGATTGCTTGTAAGGGTGTTATGAAGCTTGCATGGGGAGAAAGTGGCAATAGATGCCAACATAGTCTGAACAACATGGCTTCTGATTCTAACTGGATTACTAAAGCTGTAGTTCCCTTCCACCCACTCCCACCATCCCTCCTGCCCTCCTCCCACCCCATCCTCACCACATGTAAGCAACAAATCCACAGCCAATGTTGCACCATAGATGACAATAGAGATGCTAACAGCCTCAAATAATGGATTTCTAACACCTCTACAATGCTGTGAATCAATTTCTGAAGATCTTCATTTCTACTCTTAATAAAGCAACTTAAACTTATTCACATAGGTTTGTTGTCTTTGTATCTGTAGGTTAAATACAAGGAAAGCTTTAACCACGAGAAAGGACGGTGTCTGCCCGCTCCAGATACACCCCTGGTCATCCTGGCAAAGGAAGGCACCAAGCTGGCCAGCAATGTATGGAAACAACAAAACCACCATTCGTTTCACCAGTTTCATGAGCAATTCATCATCATCAATGAGCTGTCATCAATCATCATCATCATCATCATCATCACCATTATCGTTGATGGTTCATCAAAATCAACACCATCAGCACCAGAATGATCATCACTGAGTTCATCTGTTAATGTCAATCTAACTTTGTTGCTGTCATCATACATCAGGGATAGAATTATGTTCATTTTTAAAATTACCAGCAAACTCCATTGTCATGAAACAAATGATCATTGCCACCATAATCATGAGTAACTTACACAGTCAGTCTATTCACAAGCTGATATGACATTATTATTGTTTTTGCATTATATGAGGGGGAGTCAAATAGTTTTCTCCTTCCCAAAATGTTTCGGAGCCGAAAATATCACTTTGATTTCAGTGACATCAGGAAACTCATCCAGTACTGTGAATAATTGAATAACAATGGTTGGAAACTACATATTAAAGGACTGTACTGAGTTTCACTTCATGGGGGGAAACTTTTTGACTCCCCCTTCCCCTGACACATTTAGCTTTTATAATATACAGAGTTAGATAAATTAATTATATATTTGTGCACTGTTCTCAGAATCTGTACAAGAAAGGCTGGGAAGAGAGCAAAGCCAAGGACTACTCGTTGGATATGCACTACATCCCGTTACTACGTGCCAAAAATGCAGTCCTCGCGTCAAGCGAGGTATGTTGGAAATAATCAACGTGTTTCTTTTAGGAACAATGGATGGAATCAACAGAATATTGTTCTACCTGTCCACCAATGCAGAATGACACGAACCTTCACGATTAAGACTAGTTCACCATAAAATATATTTCTTTCTCGGTCACATTAGAATGTGCATCGAGCTAACTGCTTTTATTGATCCTAACTTGCCTTTCAAATTATAATCAAACACAAGCAATGTTTTTTTCCCCCCCTTTACAGTCATGAGGTTCATGCATGCAAGGGCAAGGTATATCTATCTGACAGTGGGATAAGCATCAAGAGAATTAATGAACAGGAAAGAGGAGAGTGTGTGGGGAAGAAACACTGAAACTGGCAAGTAAGATAGTTGCGTTAGGAAACGTTAATGGGGGTAATAAAGATCATTGGTTATAATTGGGGATGATGAAAGATGGCGGTGTACTGTTTGCTTGAAATCCTGGAGGGAAGAGAGTGAGACAGAACATCCTCTGGAAGGCGGTTCCATAGGTGAGAGAAGTGAGGAATAAAAGAGTTGAGGTGTGCATTCAGCCTGGATTTTGGAAGTTTAACCAGGAGGGGGTTTACTGGAAGAACGAGCGCATCCTGAAGTTGCTGGGGAATGGGGTCGGGAGACTGAGAGCACACAGTGGGCAATGTTGGAGAATCGATGTTAGAAAACAGAGACGACTGACATGCACGTGATGTGAGAGCAACACATCTTGTGCTTTGGCCTCATCGCAGGAGATTCCAATAATTTTGAGAGCTTTAGATTCCACAGAATCCAGGAGAGACAAATGTGATGCTGCGGCACCAGCCACAACTTCCATGGCCAAAACGTTGAACCATGGTCTTTGTTTTGGTATTTTAAGAGAGTTTACACATTTGTCGGAGGTTTCTTTTTTGTTTTCTGCATTTTCTTTGATTGTTTGTTCAAGGCAACGTGTGTGTGTCCTTTAATTGTTATTTAGCCTGTTTGGTGTAGTAGACAGATGTTTAAGTGTCAGATTCCTTGTTGACAAACTATTAGATGAGTTTATTTTCTTGCTGTGTATCATTCCATGCCTGTGATCCTTCCTCTAAACCTCCCAACTATATGTTCTTTCTGCCTGGTGAGGGATTGATGTTTCTGAAAAAAAAGTTCTTCTCTCTCACTGTTCATTTAGAACATTTAGTCTAAAGGCCTTCTTCCAAATGGATGATAACAATAATCATTATTATTATTATAATACTGATAATAATAATACCCTATTTAATTCCACTTTCTAGGTCAAGTACAAAGAGAACTATGAAAAGATGAAAGGCCACATTGCAGGCATGAAGACCCTTCAGGAGTACCCAGCCTTGTCAAAGAAGATCAATTTTTCAAAGTTCATCAGTGACGTAAGTATTGAAAGAAATTGCATTACCCCGGGGTTCATGGCAATCAGAGTTTCTGTCCTTTTAATGTTGACCACTCTGGTTCAGCAATTTATCTGGGATACTAATGCATGTAGACCTACTGGAGATTTGGACAGGATTCAGGGAAATACCATTCAAGGAACTTTAATGCAGGAGCAGACCCTTTGGCCTTTCACACCTACACAATATCAACATATTAATTAAATCGATCAGTTTATCTATTTAATTTCACTGGAATTTGGGGAGCAGAAGTGGGGATAGTGGGAACGGCACATGGACATTGTTAAGGTGATTTAATATATATATATATATATATATATATATATATATATATATATATATATATATATATATATATATATATATATACACATGGTTTTAATGAACGTCTTTAACGGATGCGAGCTTGCCATTGGCTGATGGTAGAATTGGCGTAATGTCACACTCTCGCAAAAACAGCTTTGTGTTGATTAACATATAAGGCACACCTCCTCCACCCTAGGTATATATAAGAGGAGGTTAACAGGAAATTTGCTCTTGACAAAGACAAGTGAAGGCATCATTAAACATGTGTTGCTAGCCGAAATGTTCAGCCGTTGTGGTACAACTAGAGGTTGGAGTACTTATCAAGGATTCTGAGGATATATATATATATATATGTATATCAGGACATAAAAATTTGAATCAGACAGGACAGGTTCTACTGTGGCCATCCATCATAGACTTTTGGTATTTAATTGCCAGGTAAGGATAAATAGTCATAGTAAATATCAGCACAGAAAAACTGTTACTGACCATCATCCTTGTTGCTGTTTTGGTGAAGTAATCCCTTGCACTTTTCACAGCTCGGGTATAGAAAACTCTACCATGACAACAAATTCCACATACACCTTCCTGCTGAACTAATCGCTCACAAGACAGCCCAGAACTGCCAACGCATCCTCAGTGATCTGGAATATCGTGCCCATCCGCATGAGTGGTGTAACCTTGCTGACCGTCAGGAGATCTTCCAAGCGAGGAAAGCATATGATCAGCAAAGTGACGTGAGTGGCTTGTGTCTGAGTACCAGCTTGATAGTTACCCAGCACTTTGCATCCAGACCCATTTACATATGTCATCATTGAAATCTCTTTCATATTGCTAATTCAAAAATGTAGTTTGTTGTTCTACTTAAATTCCATTTGAGTCATCTGTGCCTCATAAATCTCATATTGTAATCTGCACAGATCCCAGCTGATTAAACATGTGAATACTTGGTTATTTGTTTTACAAGTACATGTCTCCTTTCTTCTACTTCATTCAGTCTTTCTACAAGGATGACCTGAATTGGATCAAGGGAATTGGATGTTACACATGGGACACTCCAGCGCTCCTTCATTCAAAGCACAGCCAAGAACTAGTCAGTCTGGTGAGATCACAGTGTCTTGTGGCCATGTTCATCAACAAGAATACTTCTTACACAACCAGGGGATTAAAACAGTTGTATCAAAGTCACTCACAATGTTGCTGTTAGTATTATACAACTAATATATTATTTATTTGATTATAATAAAGCACGTGTCCAACTGTCAGTAATTGCTCAAGGATCAGTGTATGCCAATCCTGATGATAAAACCTGTTGGTTGGCTGGTCTCACACTTTGTATTTGCTTGCAGGTGTTTCACTGATGTATTATGCAATCGGTATTACTCTTTAATATATCTCAGAAGTGGAATGAGTGTCACGACATGACTCATGAATGAGTGCCACTGACCTGGAAAGATAACCTTTTTGAACAGGGAAGACTTTGTTCAACTTCTGTAGCAACTTTGCTGTCATTGTGGGCCATTCTGAAGTTGGGCAACTTCAATACACTGGACTTTCTATGGCTTGTGTCACTGTGCTACTCAGTAGCATGTTTAATCCCATGAATGATGATATACTACATGCTGTCACACTAGCTACTGTTCAACGCATACTTTTTCTTATCACACAATCCTTGCAATAGCTTAAGCAAAAACGGTAGAAGCCATATCCCTCTGGACTAGGCCATCAGTTTCTTTCTTGGCTTATGCCCTATAATTAATGACATCATTGATCCAGCACCCATCTTGCTGGCATGCACACATGTTTTTTTGTGTTTTTTACTGTGAATCTGAACTAACATAAGTGCAATGATATTTCAGAATGAGTACCACGCAGATGCCAAGAAGCAGCGTCAGTTCTATACACAAGTAACCAAGACTCCAGCCTACCTCACAGCTTTGAAGAGTGGGCAGCAGAGTAGTGAGGTAAGCAATAGGGAAACAGTATTTTTTTTATTTCGGTGATCTTTTGATCTATCACTTTCACTGTAGTTAGGATGATAACTTATAATCCATACAGTATCAGATCCTGGACAAAAGCCTGATGATTAGGCGAGACTCATCATATTTCTGTCTACTCTCATGAGAAACTAGAAGGGAACTCGGTAGAGCGCATACCTCCGCCACGCAATGCCTGATCCACAAGAACATTTCTGGCCCAGTACATTTTTGAGATATTGTGCTCTATATCGTTTTTGGTCCGATCTCTCTCTGGTGAAGAATCACTTTAAAAATTCTCGTAGCCGGATCTGGATCCAGATCTTCACCAAAATCTAATCAGTTCGTCCTTGTCACACACCCAACCTGTCCACAAAATTTCATCCGAATCCGTTGACAACTTTTTGAGATATCCCGCATACAAACAAACAAATGAAATTGCTCGTTGAGCAAGGAATTGCCGGAATAACTTTATCATATCTCCATAAAAACAAAAACCTGGAAATCAATTTGGTTCTTGTAAGTCGATAGTGCTACTGTTTAATGAGTTATAGTACTTAGTTTGGTCATGATCATAACTTGGAAGTCAACTCTAACACCCAATCTTCCTATTATTACCTCCACTATTAACAACAATCTCCTATTATTACCTCCACCCGAACACAATCTCCTAATTTTACCTCCACCCTACACCAATCTCTATTATTACCTCCACCAACAACACAATCCTCCTATTACCTCCACCCGAAACAACATCTCCTATTGTTACCTCCACCTCTAACACCAATCTCCTATTATTACCTCCACCACTAACACCAATCTCCTATTACCTCCACCCGAACACCAATCTCTATTATTACCTCCACCTCTAACACCATCTCTCCTATTATTACCTCCACCCTAACACCAATCTCCTATTATTACCTCCACCTCTAACACAATCTCCTATTATTACCTCCACCTAACACCAATCTCCTATTATTACCTCCACCTCTAACACCAATCTCCTATTATTACTCCACCTCAAACCCAATCTCCTATTATTACCTCCACCCAACAACAATCTCCTATTATTACTCCACCCCGAACAACAATCTCCTATTTTACCTCCACCCTAACAACCAACTCCTATTATTACCTCCACCCCAAACACCAATCTCCTATTATACCACCTCACCTCAAACACCAATCTCCTATTATTACCTCCACCCTTAACAACAATCTCCTTTATTACCTCACCCCAACAACAATCTCCTATTATTACCTCCACCCTTAACAACAATCTCCTATTATTACCTCCACCCCGAAACAACAATCTCCTATTATTACCTCCACCCTAAACAACAATCTCCTTTATTACTCCACCCTAACACAATCTCCTTTATTACCTCACCCCAACAACAATCTCCTATTATTACCTCCACCCACAACAATCTCCTATTATTACTCCACCCAAACAACAATCTCCTATTATTACCTCCACCCTAACAACAATCTCCTATTATTACCTCCACCCCAAACACCAATCTCCTATTATTACCTCCACCCAAACAACCAATCTCCTATTATTACCTCCACCCAACAACAATCTCCTATTATTACCTCCACCCCAAACACCAATCTCCTATTATTACCTCCACCTCAAACACCAATCTCCTAATTATTACCTCCACCCCAAACACCAATCTCCTATTATTACCTCCACCAAACACCAATCTCCTATTATTACCTCCACCCAAAACACCAATCTCCTATTATTACCTCCACCCCAAACACCAATCTCCTATTATTACCTCCACCTAAACACAATCCTCCTATTATTACCTCCACCCTAACAACAATCTCCTATTATTACTCCACCCCAAACAACAATCTCCTATTATTACCTCCACCCCAAACACCAATCTCCTATTATTACCTCCACCCCAAACACCAATCTCCTATTATTACCTCCACCTCTAAACACCAATCTCCTATTATTACCTCCACCCAAACAACAATCTCCTATTATTACCTCCACCCTAACAACAATCTCCTATTATTACCTCCACCCAACAACAATCTCCTTTATTACCTCCACCCCAACAACAATCTCCTATTATTACCTCCACCCACAACAATCTCCTATTATTACCTCCACCCAAACACCAATCTCCTATTATTACCTCCACCCAAACACAATCTCCATTTATACCTCCACCCCAAACACAATCTCCTATTATTACCTCCACCCCAAACACCATCTCCTATTATTACCTCCACCCCAACACAATCTCCTATTATTACCTCCACCCTAACAACATCTCCTATTATTACTCCACCCCAAAACACCAATCTCCTATTATTACCTCCACCCTAACACAAATCTCCTATTATTACCTCCACCCCAACAACAATCTCCTATTTTACCTCCCCCTAAACACAATCTCCTATTATATACCTCCACCCAACACACAATCTCCTATTATTACCTCCACCCTAACAACAATCTCCTATTATTACCTCCACCCAACAACAATCTCCTATTATTACCTCCACCCAACAACAATCTCCTATTATTACCTCCACCCCAAACACCAATCTCCTATTATTACCTCACCCAACACAATCTCTATTATTACCTCCACCCAAACACCAATCTCCTATTATTACCTCCACCCTAAACAACAATCTCCTATTATTCCTCCACCCCAAACACCAATCTCTATTTTTACCTCCACCCAACACCATCTCCTATTATTACCTCCACCCCAAACACCAATCTCCTATTATTACCTCCACCTCAAACACCAATCTCCTATTATTACCTCCACCCCAAAACACCAATCTCCTATTATTACCTCCACCCCTACAACAATCTCCTATTATTACCTCCACCCTACAAACAATCTCCATTATTACCTCCACCCCGAACAACAATCTCCTATTATTACTCCACCCCAACAACAATCTCCTATTATTACCTCCACCCAAACACCAATCTCCTATTATTACCTCCACCTCAAACACCAATCTCCTATTATTACCTCCACCCCAAACACCAATCTCCTATTATTACCTCCACCCCACAATCTCCTATTTTACCTCCACCCTTAAAACAATCTCCATTATTACCTCCACCCCGAACAACAATCTCCTATTATTACTCCACCCCAACAACAATCTCCTATTATTACCTCCACCCAAACAACAATCTCCTATTATTACCTCCACCCCAAACAACAATCTCCTATTATCCTATTATTACCTCCACCCTAACACACAATCTCCTATTATTACCTCCACCCCAAACACCAATCTCCTATTATTACCTCCACCCCTACAACAAATCTCTATTATTACTCACCCCTAAACACCAATCTCCTAAGTAGGGTGGATTACTGATTCTGGCTCACTTTCCCCATGTAAATGAATGGGAGGATTTTCAGACGATTCACTTTTTTTCCCCTAAAAATAAACCCCCCTTTTTATCCGTTTTTCCTGCTGTGCAGGGGTTTGGCTTTGTTGTGAAGATAATGTTTATTGACCGGATGCCCTTCCTGGACGCCTCTTACAACACAGGGATATGGTACACCTATTCTAACCGGGGGCATACACCGGGACCAGTACACTGTGTACTTCACTTCGCCGACCTCGGATGGATGACAGGCTGAGTCAACCCCCTGGTGTTAATTCAGCAGCTGAGCGGGATTCGAACTCGGGACACTGGATCCCAAGCCCGCCACCCTAACCAAACTAAGCCAACACCAGGCTTATGTAATATATATAACCAGGCTATATTATTTGGTCTCCCCTTTTAACCTAGGGACACTCTTTTTCAAATAACCAATGCATATGTTTATCACACATTGAACCTAAAGATTTGTTCATTCTCAAATTCCTTCAATAGTTTAATTTTCTTTGACAATAATCCCCCATCTAAATAATTTTAAAAAACAAACTTTTGAATCTTTAATTTTTCAGATACACCTTTTGTGCTATTACGAAATGATAAACTTCTCTTAATGATCTCATCTGACCACCGTCCTGAGCCACATATCATTTTGAGATTATAGTAAATTGTTTTTTTTTCATTGTTCAATTGATAACCATCGAAGTTTTCAGTCATTCAAAGATTCGAGTATATCACTTAATCAGATAGATTATAAAGAGAGACATCACCATTTTTTGATCACCATCGAGTAGGAATATTTATTTTATTTCTTCAAGCACCAAACCTTTAGTTTCGTAAATGGGGAAATAAAATGTTTTCAGAATACTCGTCGCTGTGAAAATGAGTCATACTGCCTCAAGTCATTTCCCGTGTGGACACACGCCCTGAAAATATCCAACATTAGGTCAGGCCATTTCTTTCGTTTGTTTTAAATAATGAGCCGTCAGTCGTAAACTTTGTCTGAATGCTTTATAATTTTTCTCAAACTGTCCTGTTGAGAAACGATGAAACATGAACTGTTTTTCGTCTGAAGAAGAAAAGAATCCATTACAATATCGTAAGTTTGTTTGTTGTTCTTCCTCTGAGAATCACAGTGAAGCAACTGATTTATTAATTAAATCACTGTATGAACGAATTATATGGTTTTTTTTCAACAGATTGTCCTCCAATAACAACATCGTTGATCGCCGATGTTGAAAATGAATTATCCGAATTACACGATGTCTGGGCAGAGATGTCTGATTTTGTACAAGAGATTCGGATTTTCAGGGGAGAAATGAGAGAAATAATTACCGACTGGGAAACATTGTTAACACCTCCTCTAATCTTAAAAGGCCCGACTTCAAGGTGAGAAATACGCACGTGAATGTGTGAGTTTGTGTGAGTGTCTGTCCCATCTGCTTGCTCTGTCTATCTATTAATCCATTCTGCCTATATGTCTCTCTTTACTTGTCTCTGTATAATCTATTTATTCATCTGCCTATATCTGACTATAGTCCCTCTCGCATTGTCTCGGTCTATCTCTCTCTATTCTCTAGAGGTTTACACATTTTATTTTTTTATTTTTCAGTTTAAACACCTGCCTGGATGAACCGAGTGCGCAAGTTAATCGTCTGCAGGAATCTTGACCTGACACCCGACAATTTTGAAGCAAGACTGCTTGGATATATCATCTGTTTTTACAACTGAAATTTAATATTATCAATGTTGATTAATTATAAATGCTTTCCTTACAATTATCTGATTTGAATTATAAAAAAGAATCAAGACATTAAGGAGGGGGGGGGAGGGGGGGTAGGTGCGCTCCCCAATGAACCAATCACCCTCATCCACTCCCCCTCCCCGGTGTGTGTGGGAGGGGGGGGTGGGATGAGGGAGGTGGTGGTCAAAGGTGGGGGCGCACAGGGGGATGAGGGGGGTGGGCTTGTGTGGGAGGGGCTTGTGTGGCGGGGCTTCGTGTGTGGAGGGGGGGACTTCGGTGTGGGAGGGCTTGTGTGGGGGGCTTGTGTGGTGGGTCAAAGGTGGGATGAGGGGGGAGGGGCTTGTGTGGAAGGGCTTGTGTGGGATGAGGGGGGAGGGCTTGTGTGGGCGGGCTTCGGTGTGGGAGGGGCTTGTGTGGAGGGGCTTGTGTGGGTGGGGCTTGTGTGGGAGGACTTGTGTGGGTGGGTCAAAGGTGGGATGAGGGGGGAGGGGCTTGGTGGGCGGGGCTTCGGTGTGGGGGGGCTTTGTGTGGGTGGAGCTTATGTGGGCAGGGGCGAATGTGGATGAGGTTTTTTGTGTGATCAATGGATGGTGGAGAAAGATGGGTGGATGGGTGGATGAGTGGAGCATTGTGTGGATGGCGTGGATAATTTTTTTAATTTAGAAATAAACATGTGTGTGTGGGAACTAATTAACTAATCACTAATTATGTGAATATGATGAATGTGGGTGAGCTTGTGTGTGTGTGGAGCTTGTGTGGAGCTGTGTGGGGTTTGGTGTGCTGTGGGGTTTGTGTGGGTTTGTGGTGGGCGGGGCTTGTGTGGGTGGAGTCAAAAAGAGGGGCGAGTACAAATTTCAATTTATTGGAGCTTGTGAGGGGTGTGTGGTGGGGTTTGTGTTGGGGTTGTGTGGCGGGCTTGTGTGGGCGGGGCTTGTGTGGGGTGGAGTCAAAAAAGGGCGGAGTTCAAAAAAATTCAATTTATCTTTGTCTTTTGTAATTCTTGTGAATAAAATGAACCTAAAACTCTCTTCCCCTTCTAAATTCATATTCTTATAAGTCCAAGGAACCGTATCTATTACATCAACAATTTTAAAAAGTTCTTTCGTCCATTCGTTCAGTAAAACCTTTTTCAAAATTGAGATTTCCACCTGTATATTCTTACGATATCACCAACTTTGAACTTAGGTTTCTGATATTAATCTCTTTTTCATATTTAATTTTGTAAATGTTTCTGATGGTTTCATATTTGTTGACGTTATGAATCGTGTTATTAATACTTATCCACAAATATCCTGAATAAAAGTAACCATTGTTGTGAACCGAGTTGTGTGAATTTTTTATATAGTCTCTCTTTAAGGTACGATTAAAACGTTCGACAACAACGGCCTTCCCTTCAATTAAAGGTACTGTATAATGTAATACTGTTATTCTTTAGAAAATTCATAAATGTCTTGTTATAAAACTCTCTACCCCATCAGTCCACAATTTTTTCGGTTTTCTCTTACTTTTATGAAATATCTGTGAAAGGCTAACATAAGAGTATTACCTGTTTTGTTTTTTAATTGGACGACCCACGCATATCTACTCCTCAAATCAAATAACGGTTAAAGCATACTTGTCCCTTATCATATATTGAGTTCAAATCAAATCAGCGGACCAGATATAATCAACTTCCTTGGAAATAAACCCTTCCTTCTACGAAACTTTGTGAATATTGGTTTATGTAATTCATCAGCTAATTGCTCTTCAGTCTTAATGACATCATTAGAGCCTACAAGTTTTTTTGATTTCCAGTCCAAGTTTCAATTTAAGCACTGATCATCTTCTCACGATTAACCTATCAACTTTTTCTCTCAAGGTTGGATTTTGTATCCGAGACAAATATACAACATTTCTCTATCGGCTTCATGCTTTTCTTCCAAAGTTGGTGGTATTCCCATAATCAATATCGTGTCTCATGCACACTTTCAATCAACTCTATTGATAGGCTTACTCCAGGATTAGGATTGTCTTGCCTCATCTAATCTTTTATCTAAGTTTGTGCCTGGACCACAGAAAGAATACCCTGGAAAATGTAATTCCCCTGGTATTCCAGTAGTTGTAAATTTACTTCCTGATAAAAACTTTTTGTATCTCCTCCGAGTTTGTTGTTTGGAGATAAATTGATTTTTTTTGAACCACACACCGAACATTATACCTTTTTGGTTAACCCTGTTATTTTACTTTTAATATAATAAATATTTTTTAGTATTAGTTTTCTTGTTACGAATTTGAGACAACTAACTCATTTTATTTATGAGAGCAAAATCCCTGCAGAGTGCAAAAATCCTTTTTCAGTTTCCTTAACTGGCATCAGTTGAATCTGTAATTTTTAATACACATAAATAATCCTCAGAAATGCCTTCACTCTCTCTCCTCCATTTATATGTAAAGAAAAAAAATGAAAAACTGAATTAAATAATATCTTGTTGATCAATAGTCCTTTCCGAAATAGTGTAAATGACTTTGTTAATTCTTGTTTTCTCTCCTCGTGTGGTGAGTTATATTTCTCCTTGAATACTAACCAATCTTTTTTAATACTCCACCTGTTTCCAATTTTTGGAAATTTATTCATATCTCTCTCTTTCTGCTCCCTGCTCCTCCCTTCTCTCTTCTCTCTTTCTCCCTTCTCTCTTCTGCTCTCTTCTCCCTCTCCTCCTTCTCTCTTCTTCTCTCCTCTCCTCCTTCTCTCCTCTCCTCTCTTCTTCTCTTTCCTCCCTTTCCTCTTCTGCTTGTGCTTCCTCTCTCCTCCTCTTTCTCTCTTCAACTCCTCCTCATCCACTACATATCTTGAATCGCTTACACCCATTAAGAGATATGTGGCATACATAGTATCATACAGGATTTCTTGTATAATTCCTACAATCCCCAAAATAATTTTTTTAGCAACAGGACCAATAAAATTTCTTTGAATTTCTAAAAAGAGCCTTTCGTTTTCTTAACTTATAATTTTTCATGATTTAACATCTAATTAAGTATTGCTAAGTTTGTCGGTTTAGTTCAACATCAGCAAAATGGCCAATCTTTTGTTGATAAGTTACTCATTCTTAATGTAGAACATACATTTATAAAATACCGAATACCCTTTCTGAAGTATGGCTTGGACACAGAAATGATAATTTCTTGACCTTCTTTGCCCTCATTATGTATTAGAAGATATATGTTAGAATAATATTATGACCGAAACACCTCCCCATCTTCCCATAGTTAAATCCATTGTTGTATTTCCCTACTATTACATAATAATCCTGGTTTTTCGTGTTTCATGAGTATATAACCAGGCAAACCATATTATGTTTACCCTTATAAACTTCTTTTTATTTGTTGTTACTATCGTGCTCCACAACAAACTCGTATCTCTCTATACCAAGTCTGATAATATTCATTCCTTACGAGACTTATTTAATTGCTCCAGTCTTCTAGTTAATTTTAAATGACCAAATGATACCCTTAAATTCATCATATCATACCCCCATTGTTCTTTCTCATACAAATCATACGCCCTTCTTTATAAAAATATTAATTTTTAATTTCGAACTTGAATTCTGTTATGACCTGGAGATAAAATTCACACTTCTTTGTATCTGGAATACACAGCGTTTTATTAAGGATATATATTGTGATAAATACGCTTAATTCTCATCCAAAGTCATTCGCCGTCAGTCGGCTTGATAATTTTTTAAATTTAAAGCATTTTTTTCAATATTAAATATTTTTGGTTATATTATATTTATGTTCGTTTCAGCACCTGTTGCCTTTGTTAATAATTTGATAAATCATATATCCAGTTCATTGGAGTATACACCAAGAATTAGACCATCTTTACGCAAACATATAATCATTATATTAAGATTAAAATCAAGTCATAACAAATTTTTTTATGTTTTTCGAGTTTGGAAAAACACATATAGACATAATGGACCACAACACTTAGAATGAATTTTGACTTAAATTTGTCTTTTATAAAACACCATTCCTGTAAAGATTTTAAATTCAACACGTGTGGAGACCAAACTATGCACCCCCCCCCCCCCCCCCCCCCCCTAAATAATATTTGTCTTGGACTATTAAAATACAACCCAATGAGAACCGTTTCCATTATTTATCTTCTTAAGTTCATAATAATATCTCTTTGTATGTTAGCCACGTTTGTAATTTCATCTCTCATACAAATAACCACATTATGAATTTTAATTTTTGACAATTTATTGACAAGTTGTAAATTTGATTTTGTATTCTCCAAAATTTTTCCAACCACTCATCAAATGCTCAGTTTATTTATAGAAAAGATGTATAATCCATTACCCCTTTTATTAATTTTACACTTCTTGTGGCATAGAAGAAAGCATATCTCAACTAACAATCTCGCTTTAATCAAGGCCAGACCTTCAAGTTCATTCAGAAAATCTACAATTACACCACTTCCACTAATTTTTTTCCCACTCTTTGTTTGTCTTTCCAAATTCTTTTGAGCCTGATGAGTTGAGCCTTCCTCTCGTTGAGCAGTTTCACCGCTTTGACAATAGCCACCCGTCAATGCTCCCAACCGCACTTAAACCAGCAAATAAAAAGTTAGAAATGGGAAGAAATCTCCACTGCGTCCTCCTTTATTGATTATAATTTTTTCAAACATTGTTTTGTCATTTTAATTTTAAAAGCCAAGTATCATTTCAATGATTTTAAACCTGTTCTCTTGTGAGCAAAAATCAATCTTTACTGCTCCTTTTCTTTACTGATATTGTATGTAACGCTTAATCTACAAGGCTTTTGATTTATGAACACAAGATGATAGTTAATGAAGATTTGATTTGATTAACATATATCCCCAGTTTGGTACTTGCCACTCAGTTATTTAACAAAAAATATATGTGAGAGCTATATCTATCACACCAGTTATCTGTATTAATCTGCAATTCTGTTGTCTTCCCAAAGCAAACAATTGTATCAACTCTCACTCTCTCCTCTTTCAATGTATAGGGAATTATCCACTCGATTAGACTTTATAGTTTTCCTTTTGCGCGACTCAGTCAAACCATGAAGATGTATACAAACTAGTTTAAATGGCTGTCATATCAAAATAGCGTTCTATTATTTCCATTACTTTCACACACTTTGTTGGTAAGATTTAATGCTTCAGGCAAAATCAATTTTTTTTCCCAATAATTTCCAATCTATCTCGTGGAGTAAATATGTTCCATCTATGAGAAACGCGAATTATTGTTTTCACCTGTTAGCATATCACTCAAGGCATTATTCTTATCAGTCGCTGTAGTTATCACCATCTGGCTTTTTAAAAAATGATCCACAGATAATCGTTGCTTTCCTTCCAGAAACACCCAATTACCACGTGTAGAAGTAGTTTGGTGAGTTTTAACGTGTACATTCTTGCTTTTCAGGTAGATTAACTGTAGTGGTTTTCTTTAGTTAAGCTCCGATCACATCTCTTCTGTTTAAGATTAGGAGTATATTCTACTAGGGTATAACCAACTCATTCCTCCATACAAATTTATCTGTTCACAAAAAGCACTACCAACACCAAAAAAGCAATCTATTTCATATGTTATCATTCCTTTGTAGTTTGAAATCTAACTTTAAGACCATATCAGAACTTTTCAGATCACAAAATGCCGAAAAAACGTTAAGAGTAACTGCCCAGTAAAAACTAATTTTCGTGTTTTGTATCATATATACATTCCTTTCCTTTGAGTATATCTCAGGGTCTGGTGTTTGTTCCCGTTGACTCAATCAGGAATAAAACCTTGTCGACAGACCCGCTTATCCCATTCTATCACTAGGTTATAGTATGTAAATTTCATGCATTTCAGATACAAGCAGAGACATAATCAAACCCGCTTTCGGAAGCTTTCTTGTGTTTCCTAATGTACAAAAGCAACACTAATCAAACATTTTCCAGAAGAAATCATTTACCGAGTTGTTACGTTTGTTTATTCCCACCTTTGTGAATTAAAATTTACACAACAAGAAACTTTCGGATAGATTTCAAAAATAGGTTTGTTGATTATTATTTCAGAAACTTTTAGGACCATTTGCATTCCAGTCTGTTTCCTAGTTATTGCATTTACCTTGAATAATCTTCTTTTTATGGGTTGAGATTATATATCAATAGTTCATCCAAATCATAGATACTATCAAATTGCTTCCATAACTTGAATTTTATTTAGAAAAAAGATGTTGAAATACTTTTGAAACCCTGACCCAAGTATTTAAATTATTTTCTGTCGTTCTTGGGTGAGACAACTGAGTCTTTGCCTTTTTTAATATCTTTTTATGCTTGGAATTTGAGAATTCCTTTTGGGCATCTTTTATACTCTTTACAAGCACCTGCTACATTTCCCCAGCAGAAGCAGTTGAACCAATTAGTCTTTATGTTTTAAGATAGTTGAACTTATATGACGCCATTAGAATATCAATTATCCCCATCTCCTCTAAATGTGATGTGTCGACACCCCTTCTCCTTAGGTTTATATGTATCCTCTACACAAGGATACATACCTTCACCCTTGTGAGTAAGGGGAAAGGAACATCCCACCCTGTAACTCTATCTTATATTTTCCCACTCGGTTTCCTCACAATAAGCCATCGTATTATATTTAATTGGAAAACTTTCACGTAGGTAAGTTCTCATAGATATTAACTCTCCATTAAAGAATTCAATACGAGTTATCTTGTGTCTGGTTATCCTAGAAATTCTACTCTGTGTATGGTTTCCTGACCACAGGGAGATAAACCAAATTTTTTCGGTTCCATAATTGAAATTTATAACCTAATTGTGTTAAGTAATCAAATGATATAAAATATGTATTTGTTTTTATTCCATCATTAAAGCACCATCAATTCAATATCAGCAGTGAGATAATAATGGAAGTTTATTCCTGAGGATATTTGATATGACATTCATCACTGTTAAAACGTGGACCCATTAGTTCTCAATCTTTTTTGAGGAAGGAATACCCAATATAACTCTCTAAAATGATAATTATCAATTGTGAATTCAAACTGTTAGTTTATTTTAAGTTTTAATCGTTGATTTTGAAGTATGTTTTGAATATCGTATAACAATTAATTTTTTGTTCATCACCCTGTTCGTTCATAAGAACTGAGCCATTTCATAGAAGCATATATGATGAAATTCTCATATGCTCCGGTGTGAGATGTTATCGTTTTTGTATCCCTTCCGGATTATAACTAAAACTTGTTCATTTTCTCCGGTTATATTAAAATAAGGTATTAATAAGTTTCCATAGACAAATAAAGATTCCTCATACTTCTTTTGTTGTCTGTGTATGGGTATTGGGAATGAAATGTTGGAAGTCGGTTGTTGTGAAATTGAAAATAAGATTGTGCTTCTCATCTAATATGAGATAAATATCTTTATATGGATATTAATAATTATTTGTCCATGTCTGAACTGGTCTAAAATGCGCTGAATGCTTCATTTAAAACTAATGTTATTTCCCAGCCCTTGCTTAGCTGTGCCTAACAACTAATAACAGTTCGCTATTAACTATTGTGATGGTCATTTGAGAAAACTAAAACACGCTGAACCAAGGTATACTAAAGCAGCTGAATATGGTTTCTCCTCTCTCATTCTTCCTACTTTTACCAGAAAAGAATTAACCCAGAAATCACCAGAGAGTTTTCAGCAGCATCAATATATACTTATTCATTTCAATCATTTTTCATATTCTATGCTTTATCAATTAATACTTGTGATTCATCCCCACTAGTGAACCTTGTCTTCGCATCTTTTGTAGAAGGAAACATTAATCTCGGAGTTAGTTTGACAGGAGGTGAGAGAACGCAAGAACCTTAATTCATCATTAAATATCAATGACCTTTTCTTGAACAAGAATGAAATATTCTGGTTTTCTTGGTGGAATGGTCTGCTTTGGTTTTTGATATCCGCTCGATATTCATTGTTTTGAAGAGCATTCACAATATAATCAGTGGGGGTCGATATCCTCTTGCCAGTTTGTTAAATAATCCTTCATCATCAATTCTAATTTCTCCTATATGCTCTAATTCTGTCTCCGTCATTTACTGAAATCTTTAAACTTGAGGCTTCTAGAGTATACTATTTTATGTGTGGAACTGTGAAAATCTTATAATTTTTCTTGGGAAGTTTTTAAAAGTGTTTAAAAAAAAATTTCTCTTGTTTTCTTCAAATACTTCTTCACTCCTGTGAGTTTTTGTCTCTGCGTTTCTTCTTTATGTCTTCCTGTTGTTTGCAACTTTGAATACTCAACTCTTGGATGTTCCCTAAATCTTCCTGCTTTACTTTCGCATCCATTTATTTATTGGAAAAAATATCATTAATGATTTGTAAAGAGATCAACAGCGGGAAATTTTCCTTTTCTTCATTCATCCAAGTAGATGTGTTTCAAATAAATCCTATTTCTGTTAAATAATATTCATCAAATTCTTTATTTAACAATTAATCGAGTTTAATTTTCTTCTTCTACTAATATTGCATCTCTGCTGTTCTACGTTTGCGTTGAGTTTCTCATCAACCATCAAAACCAAATGCATAAATCTTCACTCCCTCAGATGTTTATAATTTTGCTCTCATTCCTTCTGAGATTAGTTTTAATCACCAAGACCACCAGATTTTAGTTCTCTTTATACTGCACTTTTACAAATGTGAATAATTTTTGTACCTAGATAAAACTCCTCACATATTTGAACCTTCATGTCCTCACATCGCATATGTTCCTCCACTGCAAATATAGGATAAATCTTAAGCCTTTTTACCTTCTCCAGTCTTTATTCTCTAGGTTGTTGTTATACATCGATATCACGGGTGTTTTTAAGTTAAATTTAACAATATTCTCATTTTGACTACTACAAGGACTTGATTATGAAGTTTTCCAAAAGCAGATTTTAAACCCACAAGACTTATGAATAATAATATTGTCATTGATATGATATGTAATTTATTTATTAAAACAAAAATAATATATCCCTAAATATCTCATCGTTGATTTCACCAAGCATATATTCTAGTATTTTCGTCGATGTCTTCATGTAACTTCAAATCCCTTTTGCTACATAATGTAGATACAATTAGTTCTTCTCCAAAAAATGTTAAATCTATTGAAATTTTAACTTGAATTAAAATAAAGTATTATAGCATTGTTCTGATTGACTGACAGAGAATTGAAATTACGATTGACTAAGAATAAATACATATTACAAGAAGAATGGTCTCCTCTGCTTGTGTAGTAGCTGTCCATTAGCCGTTTTGTTTTCTCATTAACAACAATTCATGCAATATGACGATGCGTTCTTTTGATTTATACCAAATCTTTGGGGAGTACGGTAATATCATCCGTATTTATCACCTAAGAATACAAGGTATTGGTTTTGATTTCTTTTACACTCCTGTTGTATTATCACAAAAAGTTGTATAATATCTTCAATTTGATAATCATTTAGGTTTTATTGAAGTTTAATATAAACCATATTATTCTTCTTTTGTGAAGTCCAGCATTAAAACCTTGTTGAAGTAGTTAGGATAATCTGGTTGAAAAACTCGACTTTGCTGAAGATATTATCTAAATTATATAATCTAAAATTTGGAGTGAGGAGCATCTTTAAAAGTAAGTCCAGGTTTGCCTACATCCGCTTGAAACCAACTATGAGGCATTCTAATCGAATTTTGGAGAGATTTTCATGGTTGTTTAAAATTTTAATCTTATTTATTCCAAGTGGGTAAAAAATCATTCATTTTATATTTGGAAAAAGAGTATTTAAGTTTAAGTATTGGCTTTTTTAGAAACTGCTACTATTTATATCTATAGTTGTCAGGTTTAATTTCAAGATAATCATATTTTATTTTGCAATATCTGGTTTGATATTATCCTGAAATCACATCCATGAAATATACTATATAACAAACAATCCTTGACATTTCTCTAAACGTTCAGTTTCTTCTCTGTAAGGAAAGGTGTGTTAAACCCTTTATACTTACATTCATTCTCTAATCAATCTTGTAAAGTAATTCATTTTTGGTTGCAAACTATAAGAATATTTTCGCTTTTGATATCTTTTTTATGTCATATTAAATTAGAGAGATATCACATAGATATGACATAGTTGTTATGCATTTGACTCCTTGTTAAATCCCGTCTTTCACACGCAGGACAATCTCAAAACTGTCAATATAGAATCAGGGAATCAAGACCTCAAATCGAGTAACTTCATAATTATTATATAAGTAAAAACTTTACTTAAACTGAAATTCATCTATACTTTCAGTTGCATATTGCTCATATTAATAATATTACCATCATATCGTATTAATTTTTTTCATTACCAGATTGCAACGTACAATTTATGATTTTATATAAGGTAATTTTAAAAGTGATCATGTATACTACTATTTTGAAATTCTGTAATTGTGCATTCACCTGTATATAGAATCTTTTTGGAATTCATCTAGGATCATCTTTAGGGGTTGTTGAAGAAAAAATACGAAATTGCGCCTTGCATATTACGATGGTCTTTAATCTTTTCTTTCTAAAGCTTCATCCATAATGGTTTGTTTTTTGATACTTTTTCTCTTGTTTCATTGCTTTTTCTAGTTTTGAATATATTGCCAAAGAAGGAGAGGAAGAACTTTTGTTAGAGATACTGTTAATTGATGTTCTATCAGGTATCTAAAAGCCTTCACTGAAGGAAATTGAAGACTCATCATATCCACCATAATTGTTTTATCCAATAGTTGATTAATATTTATCTTGTTCAATTTTTACATCCTTGACATATTTTCTCAGTATCTTTTACAAATGAAAGAGATTGATTGAAACTTGTCTTTTGTGTTCTTGAAACATTGTATTTATTAAGTGAAAAAAGTTGGAGATAAATGGGGTTTTAAGCACAGTTCACCTGTAAAAATAAACGAAATTTCATCAAGAAAATTTTGAGTTTAAGCAGAGATTCACCTATAAATTAAATGAAATTTTTCATCAAGAATTTTAGTTTAAGCAAAGTTTTATTATATAAATATGGTGAATACAAGTACTGCGATGTTTGTACTCACGAATATAAATCATTGTATATGAAAACACCTCCGAACCAACAAACACACATTTAATCTATTTCATCAAATATCTCTCTTGAGTTGAAAGAAAACACATGTGATATCTGCTCAAAGGATTTTTGAAGAGTAGTTATAACAGACATCTTGAATCACAAAAACACAAGAAGAAATGAGTTTTAAAAGTAAAGGGAGACTTATTATATTGAAAACACTGATGGGGCATTTAAGGACAATTAAAAAATAAGGATTTTCCAATTTGGAGACCCGGTCCATCATCAATAACGAATCAATTGAAATAGTGAAGACCTGATGATGAAAAAGTATTAAAAGACATTAAAGAAAATGAAAACTTTAAAGTTTTATATGGGAGTGAAAATGAATATGAAAAGACAAATGAAGAACAAACTCCTTAATGAGAACAGATCTTTATTTTAATAACATCATTTCAAGATTTTTTGAATAGTGGGTTTATGAAGAACTATCAAGACAAAGGAGGATGTTGATAATACAGTGGTAGGAAGTGGATTTAACATTAAAAAAAATCATCTTTTTAGATATACACATTCTAAAATCAAACCCTCTGAAAGCTTCTTCTTATATTGAATTACCAAAAGAAATAAAACTAAAGAAGGCAGTTGTTAATATTAAGAACAATGATAATAAATGTTTTCTCTGGTCTGTTCTTGCTCACTTACATCCACCAAAATGTAATTCAGAATGAGTAAAACAATATATGAAATGAGAATATCCTTGGACATTAAAGATTTTAAATTCCCAATGCCCACTAACAGATATTCCTAAATTTGAGAAAAAGAATAATCTTCTATTAATGTATAACGGATTAAACGGATAAAACAAAGTTCAAATATTAAAATTTCAAGCAACTATAAAAATGAAGAAGCACACATTGATCTTTTATATTTAGTGTTGGAAAGAATTCCACATTAATACATACATCAATAATTATCAAGATTAAATCTCTTCTCAGGTAATTCAGAACAGCAAAACAAAATATTCCTTGTAAAGCGATGTCTTTAATTCATTTCATACAAAAGAACGATTACAACAACATTCAAAATATTGTAGTAATCATAAAATCAGCTGTAATACAATGCTAAACTGTGTAAAAAGATTTATTTTGAAGATTATAATAAATCTATCATGCACCCATTTGTGATATACGCTGATTTTGAATGTACCTAAAAAGATAAATCTCGCTTCTCCTAATCCAAAAGATCAATACAATAGTAATATCAAAACATATTCCTTGGTGGTTCTGTTATTATATCAAATCATCTGTTGGAGAGAAAGTAATAATAAACTTTGAACATTATCGTGGAAAAAAATGCTTTCACAAGAGTTTGTAAAACGATTAGAAAGGATTGTATAAGACTAACTAATTAATGAAAGAAACAAATGAACCGATGAATTAACCCAAAGAAGAAAATTAGAATTTAAGAAAGAACAATATCTGTTCGCAATTTGTGAGGAGGAAATTGAGGAGTCTAAAAGTTAGGGATCATTGTCATCCTTACTGGTAAATATTAGAGGTCCCGCTCATTCCTGTTGTAAATCTTAATTATAAATTACCTTCTTTATTCCAGGTCTTTCTTCACAACCAGCGCCAACTATGATACACACTATTTATAAATGAACTTTCAAAAACACAGGGAATATTTCTGCCATAACAAACACAAGTCAAAGTATATTTCATTTGCAAAAAATGATATTCACAAAACTATAACTCGTATTAGGTTCAGATTCTTACAAGTTTATGGGAAAGCCACTAGCTAACCTAGCATCAAATTAAGCTCCAACAGGCTCATTTTCCAAATCTTAATTCATCTTCCAAAAGAAGAAATTCTAACTAAAAGAGGAAATTCAGATTAAAGAGAAGATTATTCAAAGTAAAAGAGGAAATTCTAATTAATATGAGGAAATTAAAAGAAGAAATTCTTACTGAAGAGAAATTCTAAATTGGTTGAAGAAAATTCAAACAATGAATGAAATTCTAACATAAAGAGGAAATTCTGATTAAAGTTATGAAAATTCTGAATTAAAGAGGAAATTCTAACTCGAGAGGAAATTCAAAACAAGCGAATGAAATTCAAAGTAAAGAGAAATTCTTACAAGGAAGGGATATTTATCCTTATGATTATATGAATTCAATTTATTGAGATTTAAAAGAAAACAACTTCCTTCAAAAAGAAAGTTTTCTTATAATAACCTTTATGAGAAGAGATAAGTGATATAAGGAAATAAACAGCGCACAAGAAATTTGGAAAATATTTAAGATAAAGAACCTTTGAGAAATATCATGATTGTATCTAAAAACAGAATGTTTTATTGTTAGCTGATGTGTTTTAAGGCTTTTTAGATCACTTCTGTCATAATAAAAATGTTTATGGAATTAAGATTCCTGCTCACTTTTCAGCAAAGCTCCTGGTTTAGCTTGGAGTGCAATGTTGAAAATGAAAAACAAGATCTAGATTTAATCAGTGATGTAGATATGGCTTTTGATGATTGAAAGAAAGTTAAGAGAGGTGGAATATCACAAGTATGTTCAAAAAGAGCTAAGCAAATATAATAAATATCTTCCAAATTAGATAGTAGAAAATGATAGTAATTATTTTTGATTAGTTTTGATGCTAATAATTTGTATGGATGGGGCAAAACTGTCTCAATCTCTACCCTTATGGTAAATTTAGAGTGGGTGGAAGAAAAGGATTATGAAAAGGCTTTGATGAATATTGTTATTTCTTCTCAGAGGAATTGAATGAGGAAGAAGAAGGTTATTATTTTGAAGTTGATTTGAGGTACCCGAAGTGATCTTCATAATAAGCATAAAGACCTTCCTTTTGCATGTGAGAAAGAAACCCCAAAAGAAAGAATGGTTAAGTGATTAAATAAAAGTTTTAAATATTAGGCAAATCTAACAGAAAAGTTATCTAACAACATTCTTAATGATAAAGAAGGGAATTATGTTTTGCATCAAGAGAAGCTTAAAACAAGTTTTTGAGAGAAGGATTGAGAGTAGCTAAAATTCATGAGTTTTTAAAATTTTAAACACAGTCCCTGGAGTGAAAAAGTATAATTAATTCAATACAGAATATGAGAGCAAATACAAAAGTAAAATTTTGAAGGGGAATTTCTATAATTGATGAATTAATGCTGTCTGTTGGAGAAGACAGATGGAGAATGTTACGAAACAGGCAAAACATTAGATTGCAAAAATCTTGAAAAAAGAAGCTTTCGAGATTGATAAATAAACCAAGTTTAACAGAGAAGAGGTTTTTGTCAGAGAACTTTCTGCTATTCCATATGGAAAAGGAAAAGTATTGTAATGGATAAAACCAATTTAAATTTGGAAACAGCAGTTCTCTGATTTATTCAAAAGATATTGTATGTATGATTATTTTGTTAATGGCTTATAGAAAGAGTAATGGTGAAAATGTTCATGTGTATATGACACTGATGTTTATCCTACGATATAAAACTGATGATGTTTTAATAAGTATATGAAAGAAAAATTGAGTAATATTGAATACAAGTAATTTTAGTAAGAAGAGCGAGTTATTTTCAAAAAAGAATGAATAAGGTTATTGGTAAGTTTAAGGATGAATG
>CM068952.1:62066543-62083265 GCA_035128595.1 Eptatretus atami
AAGGCCTCCACCCCCCAACACCAATCTCCTATTATTACTCCACCTCAAACACCAATCTCCCTATTATTACCTCCACCCCAAAAAAACTTTTATTTACCGAACAAACAATCTCCTATTATACTCCACCCTAACACCAATTCCTATTAATTACCTCACTCCCAACAACTATTCCTTTTTATTAACCTCCCACCCCAAACAACCATCTCCTATTATTACCTCCACCCCTAACACCAATCTCCTATTATTACCTCCACCACACCAATCTCCTATTATACCTCCATCCCTAACACCAATCTCCTATTATTACCTCCACCCCAACACCAATCTCCTATTATTACCTCCACCTCAACACCAATTCCTATTATTACCTCCACCAACAACAATCTCCTATTATTACCCCACCCCAAACACCAATCTCCTATTATTACCTCCACCCAAACACCAATCTCCTATTATTACCTCCACCCTAAACAACAATCTCCTATTATTACCTCCCCCCAACACAATCTCCTATATTACCTCACCTCAAACAACCAATCTCCTATTATTACCTCCACCCCAACACAATCTCCTATTATTACCTCCACCCCAAACACCAATCTCCTATTATTACCTCCACCTCAACACCAATCTCCTATTATTACCTCCACCCCAACACCCATCTCCTATTATTACCTCCACCCCCAACACAATCTCCTATTATTACCTCCACCTAAACAACAATCTCCTATTATTACTCCACCCCGAAAAACAATCTCCTATTATTACCTCCACCCTAACACCAATCTCCTATTATTACCTCCACTCAAACACCAATCTCCTATTTTACCTCCACCCCCAAACACCAATCTCCTATTATTACCTCCACCTCAACACCAATCTCCTATTATTACCTCCACCTCAACACCAATCTCCTATTATTACCTCCACCCCAACAACAATCTCCTATTATTACTCCACCCTAACAACAATCTCCTATTATTACCTCCACCCTAACACCAATCTCCTATACCTCCACCCTAACAACAACTCTCTATTTTACCTCCACCCTAACACCAATCTCCTATTATTACCTCCACCCTAACACCAATCTCCTATTATTACCTCCACCCCGAACAACAATCTCCTATTATTACCTCCACCCTAACACCAATCTCCTATTATTACCTCCACCCCAACACAATCTCCATTATACCTCCACCCTAACACCAATCTCCTATTATTACCTCCACCCCACAAACCAATCTCCTATTATTACCTCCACCCCAAACAACAATCTCCTATTATTACCTCCACCCCTTACAACCAATCTCCTATTATTACCTCCACCCCGAACAACAATCTCCTATTATTACCTCCACCCCAAACAACAATCTCCTATATTTCCTCCACCCTACAAACAATCTCCTATTATTACCTCCCCCACAACAATCTCCTTTTACCTCCACCCAAACACAATCTCCTATTATACCTCCACCTCAAACACCAATCTCCTATTATTACCTCCACCCAAACACCAATCTCCTATTATTACCTCCACCCAAACACCAATCTCCTATTATTACCTCCACCCCAAACACCAATCTCCTATTATTACCTCCACCCCAAACACCAATCTCCTATTATTACCTCCACCTCAAAACCAATCTCCTATTATTACCTCCACCCCAAACACCAATCTCCTATTATTACTCCACCCCAAACACCATCTCCTATTTTTACCTCCACCTCAAAACCAATCTCTATTTACCTCCACCCCGAACAACAATCTCCTATTATTACCTCCACCCAAACACCAATCTCCTATTATTACCTCCACCTCAAACACCAATCTCCTATTATTACCTCCACCCCACAACAATCTCCTATTATTTACCTCCACCCCAAACACCAATCTCCTATTATTACCTCCACCTCAAACACCAATTCCTATTATTACCTCCACCCCACCAACAACAATCTCCTATTATTACCTCCACCCCAAACACAATCTCCTATTATTACCTCCACCCCAAACACCAATCTCCTATTATTACCTCCACCCCAACAAACATCTCCTATTATTACTCCACCCACACCAATCTCCTATTATTACCTCACCCCAACACCAATCTCCTATTATTACCTTCACCCTAACACCAATCTCCTATTATTACCTCCACCCCCAACACCAATCTCCTATTATTACCTCCACCCCAAACACCAATCTCCTATTATTACCTCCACCTCAAACACCAATCTCCTATTATTACCTCCACCCCAACAACAATCTCCTTTATTACCTCCACCCAACACCAATCTCCTATTATTACCTCCACCAAACACAATCTCCTATTATTACCTCCACCCCGAACAACAAATCTCTATTATTACCTCCACCCCAAACACAATCTCCTATTATTACCTCCACCCCAACACCAATCTCCTATTATTACCTCCACCCCAAACACAATCTCTATTATTACCTCCACCCCTAACACCAATCTCCTATTATTACCTCCACCCCTAAACCAATCTCCTATTATTACCTCCATCCCTAACACCAATCTCCTATTATTACCTCCACCCCAAACACCAATCTCCTATTATTACCTCCACCTCAAACACCAATCCTATTATTACCTCCACCCCAACAACAATCTCCTATTATTACCTCCACCCAAACACCAATCTCCTATTATTACCTCCACCCCAAACACCAATCTCCTATTATTACCTCCACCCCAAAACAATCTCCTATATTACCTCCACCCCTAACACCAATCTCCTATTATTACCTCCACCCTAACACCAATCTCCTATTATTACCTCCATCCCTAACACAATCTCCTATTATTACCTCCACCCCTAACACCAATCTCCTATTATATCTCTGCCACTGAAGGTGAAGGAGGTTATGTTTTCACCCTTTCTGTCTGTTTGTTTGCCTGTTTGTTTGTTAATTGCCGGAATCCTTCGGATTTGGCAATTATGTTGGTCAGTTGTGGCGTCATTCTGTGTTCTTCTGTCTGTCTGTCTGTTTGTTTGTTTACCCTGTAGCAGCCACACCATTTCAGCGATCATGACCAAACTGGGTACAGACGTCGGCCATGGTCCAACTAGACACTTGTCGTTTTTGGTGATTCTAGGTCAAAGGTCAAGGTCAAGGTCACCGAAAAACCGAAATTCTTATTTTCGCATAACGTCCGCTAAAATGGTCGTATCGACTTCAAACCAAATCCAAAATGTGCATCTTCCCATACTGCATCCAACCATATGTCTCATTGGGGTGTCACACCACACCCTTCTTGGCGGTCGGGGTCGAATGTCAGGGGGGTCGGGTCAAAACTTTCAAATTGTGATAAAAACGCCATTCAAGTCCGATTGACTCGTGGAGGTAATAATAGGAGATTGTTGTAAAGGTTAATCTTCTAAAAATACTCCATCATGAAATGCTCATATTAAGTTTTCAATGTTATCTGCCGTAGTTTTGTTTTGCTTCTGCTGTAACAATGTTCCACAAAAAATTTGCTTTCAATAACATACTTTAATTTTTTTTCACACAATGCTGTCGTTTAAATATATTAATCATCAGATAGAGTATTGTAAGTTAGAATTTCGGAAATGACATATTCGGTGCGACTCTAAACACGCAAACAAACGTAAACGTAATGCATTCTTCATGAACAAAATTTCCTTCGTCTGTGTTTATATTTTCTTGTACATTAGCCGTGGAGAGTTGCTGTTTTGGCCGAACAAAAACAGTCAAGCAGAGTTGCCAATGGATCAGACAGAAAACCAAATTCAGTGCCATATTGGTCACCATCTAAAGACTGAAATGGAGCTGTGCTGGACACATAGCAAGAAGAACGGACAATCGTAGGAAGACGGCACCAATTACAAACTGGCAACCGACAAAAGAAGCTGGAAGAAACAAAGAAGATCAAAGATTAGTGCGAGATCAAAATCACTGAAGTATAATAGCTCCTAATTACAGGGAATCCTACTTTTAATTTGCAATTGGTCACTGGCTTTGACATCAATACAAATTTTTATTATGGACCCTCGGCATCGAAAAGCCACATCTATCAAACAAACTTGTTCAAATGGAGCACCTCGTCGCCATTAGAGCATTTGAATTGCTTCAGATGTGGCAATAAATGCGGATTGTTGCTCCAAGCTTGCCATCTCGATGACAGAAGACACCATTTTCATTTTTGCCGCCCCCATTTCGAATCCCGTGCAGGCACTGGAAACTTGCTTGTGTGAAAGAATGGACCATGTTGAGGTCTTTGTACTACAGTGGACTGAAATATGCCAGTCAAACCATCATTATACTATACTAGTACAAAAGGCCATAAAAAATGACGGGTTGGAGTTATTTTATTTGAAATATTCAAGGACACTGGTAGATATGATGTTTCGTTGCAAGAAGCTTTATTTTAAACGGACAATGGTTCCTACATGTACAAATGTGATCATATTTTCTTTATCTTCTGGAACGTTTCATTTCGACGGTACAACTTCGTGATTGTGCCAAAGTCAGAAGCCTCGGTCTAGCGTCAGGTGTGCTTTCATCTTTTTTTTTTTAATTAGACATCCTATGGATGCAAATGAACACTCGTTTTACTCTGCACGCATTTTCACATCACATGCAGCAAATTTCATCTCCCTGTGCCTTTGATTTATTTGTTATTTAAATAACCGCCTTGAGGCTCGGTTTGCAAGTCACTGTCTACAATTCCAATAGAAGAGACGTAATTACTCTTTCATGAAAAATGTTTTTCGAGGTTTTTTTTTAATCCTCAAAAATAGGCCGTAGTGAACACACAGTCGTGTTAAGAGATTGGCCTTTAAAAACATTCTTGAATCGATCTTATGAAGGGGGACAGACAAATACACACTGTTTTATATAGGTAGACTAGCAGGGGGGTACCCAGCGTTGTCCGCTACTGTTATAATCTTGTCATTGCCGGTGATGTTCTAATCCTGTTGGCATTTTGAAGAAATCAATTTTTTTTTCTTTTTTCTAATTTTTATGGGGGCCTAAAACACCTCCCTTCACCCACGAAGGAATGGGGTCGGGGATTATTTAATATTATCTTTGACATAGCTTCAAAGGTTTAGCCACGATAGAGCGATTACATTATTTTTTTTTTCCAACTTTTTGCCAAAAACACTCCCCGGCACTCATTGATGAACCTCTGAAAGTTTGCCGAAGATCCTTTTGGCCTTCTCTGAGAAAAACGGTGACAGACATGCAGATAACCAAACATCTCTCTGAAAGTATCGATAAAAGTGTCAATGAAACTATAATTTCAGTATTTTTCGTTTATAACTTACTCAAGTGCTGTACTTATTTTAAAGAGTTCAGTACCATCCATAACAAACGAGTACTTCATTGTATTTCATGAATATGTGCCAAGCTGCAGAGAAGAGCACATTATCACAAGGACATACTTTTATAGTTGACTGTGTCATAATGTTTGCATATCAAGAGTCTGAGTTTGTTCACTAACTGTTGTTTATCAGGTTGGAAATCATCTTAATGAGTTTTGTAATGGGGTTACTTTCAGGTTCAATACAAGAACAATTATCTGCAACAGCGTGGGAAGTACCTCGCAATTCCAGACACGGTGGAAAACCTCAGGAATCAAGACATTCAGAAGCTATACAGCAATGTAAGTTATGCAGGAACATCATTGAGTGCTCCATCCTAATCTCAACAGTAATTTCCGACATGGCGGCTTTGTTGATATCACAGTAGAAACCACATTAAAAGCATCTCCACAGGTGTGATCTGCTGATGGTGTACGAGTTTGTCATTTGGGTTTTTGATCATGTAAGAATCACCATGCTGAGGTTGGTGACTTTTTCTTGAAATGCAGAAACGCTATAAGAATGCTTGGGAGACAACAAAGGCTGGAGGTTACAACCTTCCCATGGATTCCTGGTTCTTCATCAAGGCCAAGGAAACCAAGGACCTTCCCAGTATTGTAAGTGGGACCATCTGCACAACCAAACTTCCAAATTGTGTATTTTGTTGCAAAGTCATTCTTGGCTTTGTTTGCAGCCCGCTACAAACCTAGTGAACATGCAGACCATGCCAGGAGCCAAAGGTCTTGCTGCGGGAACTCTTTACAAAGCACAACAATGGTTCCTTGTTATGGAGACTAATCAGAACTTCTTATGCCTGGTGTTGGCTTAATGGTTAGGGTGGTGGGCTTGGTATCCTAGGATCCCGAGTTCAAATCCCCCTTGGATGTTGAATTAATACCAGGTGGGGTTGACTCTGCCTGTCATCCTTCCGAGGTCGGCAAAATGAGTGCCAGCTTGCTGGTATCCTGCGTCGGAGTGGCGACCCGTCCAGGATTGTATCCAAGAGCCAAGGAGACTGCTTCGGCAGCACCAACGCTCTGCACAGAATATGGTCTCAATGGAATGGATGGATAACTTGTTATTGCAGCATAATCCCCCTTATGTTGTACCTTTGTCATATCATATTGATACAAAGTGAAGAACATCATCACCTAATTGTTTTCAACTGTAATTGTTTATTCAATATTTCAGTATGTGTCTTTTAAATACTTAATTTTTTTTTTTTTTAAGGTTGATCATGAAATGTAAAACATGTTTTACTCTTGACAAGATTAAGTGGGCATTGCAATGCCATTTGTCTGTTGCTTTAAATGTTGCAAAATATTCCCTTTTGAGCACAACACCTTTGTCCTCCACACATTAGCATTAAAGAAGAGTGGCGGTAGGTGTGTGGAGAAAGTCCCTCGCTTCCTTTCTCTTCTACGGGAAAACATGTGATCTAACATGAATCCCTTCAAGTAGCAAGTCACAAATATTTTGTTTATCCCCTCAACTCCATCCTCTCCTGTTTGTTTTTCCACCCCTTCATTGTTCTTTAGGTGAAGTACCGACAGGAGTATGAGAAGCTCAAAGCACATTACTGCTTGCCAAAATCCCTCCAGGAAGATCCTCAAGCGATGCAGGCTTTAAAAGCTGATCGCATTCGCAGTGATGTGGGTTTGTCAAAGTAGATTGACTTGATTACATATCCTAGTGATTAAATAAAAATAATCTCCATATTTTGCCTTTCCTTTGGATTCCAATTAAGCCTAATGATTTTTGCTTTGCCTGTAGTGCTGGAGGATGACCACGAATTTTGATGTGTGTGCATATATCGCTGCCTTCAGCTCCTATACAAGCAGGTCTACGAGAAGAACAAGGCTCGGATCCACATACCCCCTGACCTGAAGCACCTGGAGACAGCCCGCGCAGCACAGAAGATGGCCAGTGGCATGGACTATCGCACGTACCTGCACCCGTGGACCTGCCGCCCGGATCTTGCTGAGTTCGTTCACGCACGAAAAGTCAACGAACAGCTCAGTGATGTATGTTTGAACTATCCTGTATAACACTCATCCTACCACAAACAACATCCCCACATTTCCCACTTTTACGTCATGATTGATGTTGATATTGTTCGTGGTGATATCATTGCCGATATTTCAAACTGCAAGACCCGACTCAGAATTGTGTCTGACATTGTGTCTGATTCTCAAATCATCCTGTCTGACTATCCTCTTTTTATCAGAGTCTGAGATTGGCAATCAAGACGGAAATATCCATACAATCATTAGTTTTAACACTTTGAACCCTGTGGCCGTTTTAGCAGCCGCTATCAAACGTCATATAATTGAGCAGTCGTTTTACAGCCGCTATTTCAAACATTTATATACCCTCACGGCAAGTTTACCAGCCACTATTCAAATATTCATATACCCTAGCGGCGGTTTACCAGCTGCTATTCAAACATTTATATACTCCACGGCAAGTTTACAGCCACTATTCAAATATTCATATACCCTAGCGGCCGGTTTACCAGCCGCATAAACATTTATATACCCTCGCGGCCGTTTACCAGCCACTATTCAAACATTCATATACCTTCGCGGCCGGTTTACCAGCCACTATTCAAACATTCATATACCTTCGCGGCCGTTTACCAGCCGCTATTCAAACATTCATATACTTCGCGGCCGGTTTACCAGCCGCTATTCAAACATTCATATACCCTCGGGGCCGGTTTACCAGCCGCTATTCAATTCATATATACCCTCGCGGCCGTTTTACCAGCCGCTATTCAAACATTCATATACCTCGCAGCCGTTTACCAGCCGCTATTCAAACATTCATATACCTTCGCGGCGTTTACAGCCGCTATTCAAACATTCATATACCTTCGCGGCCGGTTTACCAGCGCTATTCAAACATTCATATACCCTCGTGGCCGGTTTACCAGCCGCTATTCAAACATTCATATACCCTCAGCAGCCGGTTTACCAGCCGCTATTCAAACATTCATATACCCTAGCGGCCGGTTTACCCAGCCGCTATTCAACATTCATATACCTCGGCCGTTTACCAGCCGCTATTTCAAACATTCATATACCTCGTGCCCGTTTACCAGCCGCTATCAAACATTCATATCCTTCGCGGCCGGTTTACAGCCGCTATTTAAACATTATATACCTCTGCGGCCGTTTACCAGCCGCTATTTAAACATTCATATACCTCGCGGCGGTTTACCAGCCGCTATTCAAACATTCATATACTCGAGCAGTCGTTTACCAGCCATATTCAAACATTCATATACCTCGGGCCGGTTTACCACCGCTATTTAACATTCATATACCCTAGCGGCGGTTTACCAGCCGCTATTTAAACATTCATATACTCGGGCCGTTTACAGCCGCTATTAACATTCATATACCTCGCGCGGTTAAGCCTATTCAAACATTCATATACCCTCGGGCCGGTTTAAGCATGAGTCACATTTGCTCTTTGGCTAGGATACGGCGGCCGTACCCCCTGAATTGACAGAAACGTGCGGCGGCTGCAGAGTTTCTGAGGTGGCCTCAGGGTGGCCCTACGCCATATGGCTATCTTTCACAGGCATAGAGGTCTCCGTGGATTAAAGCGTGGAGATACTTTTTTCATTTCTAGGTTGGCCGTAGCAATTCGACAAGCCGTAGCCATGACGCAGATGTGTTCCACGTCGACCATACGTAGGGCGTACGGTGGCTTGCCTTTTCGTGCGTTTTCCGTAGGCTCTTATCAATGAAAAATGAATTTTGCCAACCCCCAAAAAATTACGGCGGCGCACTATTTCCGTTCGCCTTAGGGCCCCCTGCGGTCGCCTTGCGGGCACCTAGCGTCTGCCTTGAAAATCTATGCCCGCCGCAGGGACGCCCAAAGGTCACCGTGCGACATCAAATCAAAGACCGTACGGACCCCACGTTTTCGGTTCTCACAATTTCTAAATCCCCGTGCGGTCTACCCAAAAAATAAAACATATGTGATGCTACATTGTGTGACCGTGGAAATACTGCGGCGCCCTATAATTGCTAGTGGCGTAGATTTTTTAGACCTACGTCCGCCGAGCAAATGTGACTGAAGCATGACCCCGCTATTTAAACATTCATAAACCTCGCGGCCGTTTACCAGCCACTATTCAAACATTCATATACTCGAGCAGTCGGTTTACCAGCCAATATTCAAACATTCATATACCTCGCGGCGGTTTACCAGCCACTATTCAAACATTCATATACCTGCGGCCGGTTTACCAGCCACTATTCAACATTCATAACCTCGTGGCCGTTTACCAGCCAATTATCAAACATTCATAACCCTCGCGGCGGTTTACAGCCACTATTCAAACATTCATATACCTCGCAGCGGTTTACCAGCCGCTATTCAAACTTTATATACCCTCGCGGCCGGTTTACACGCCGCTATTCAAACATTCATATACTCGAGCAGTCGGTTTATCAGCCACTATTCAAACATTCATATACCTCGGGCCGGTTTACCAGCCGCTATTCAAACATTCATACCCTCGCGGCCGGTTTATCAGCCGCTATTCAAACATTCATATACCTTCGCGGCCGTTTTACCAGCCGCTATTCAACATTCATATACCCTCGCGGCGTTTACCAGCCGATATCAAACATTCATATATCCTGGGCGGTTTACCAGCGCATTTAAACATTCATATACCTCGCAGCCAGTTTCCAGCCGCTTGCAACATTCATATACCCTAGCGGCCGTTTTTACCAGCCGCTATTCAAACATTCATATACCTTGTCGGCCGGTTTACCAGCCGCTATTCAAACATTCATATACCTCGCAGCCGGTTTACACAGCACTATTCAAACATTCATATACCTTCGCGCCGTTTACCAGCCGCTATTCAAACATTTATATCCCTCGCGGCGGTTTACCAGCGCTATTCAAACATTTATATACCCTCGGGCCGTTTACCAGCGCTATTCAACATTTATATACCCTCGCTGCGGTTTACCAGCCGCATTCAAAATTTATATACCCTCGCTGCCGGTTTACCAGCTATTCAAACATCATATACCTCGCGCCGGTTTACCAGCCGCTATTCAAACATTCATATACCCTCGCGGCCGGTTTACCAGCCACATATCAAACATTCATATACCCTCGCGCCGGTTTACCAGCCGCTATTAAACTTATATACCTCCGGCCGGTTTACCAGCCACTATTAAACATTTATATACCTCGCGGCCGGTTTCCAGCCACTATTTAAACATTTATATACCCTCGCGGCGGTTTACCAGCCGCTATTAAACATTTATATACTCTCGCGGCCGGTTTACAGCCACTATTCAAACATTTATATACCTCGCCGCGGTTTACCAGCCGCTATTAAACATTTATACCTCGGGCCAGTTTACCAGCGCTATTAAACATTTATACCCTCGCGCCGGTTTACCAGCCACTATTCAAACATTTATACCCTCGCGGCCGTTTACCAGCCTATATCAAACATTTATATACCTCGCGGCGGTTTACCAGCCACTATTCAAACATTTATATCCCCGCGGCCGGTTTACCAGCCGCTATTCAAACATTCATATACCCTCGCGGCCGTTTACCAGCCGTATTCAAACAATCATATACTCTCGGTGGCCAGTTTACCAGCCACTATTCAAACATTTTATACCCTCGCGGCGGTTTACCAGCCGCTATTCTAAACATCATATACCCTCGCGGCCGTTTACCAGCCGCTATTCAAACAATCATATACCTCTCGTGCCGTTTACCAGCCCTATTCAACATTTATATACCTCGGCGGCGGTTTACCAGCCGCTATTCAAACATTCATATACCTTCGCGGCGGTTTACAGCCGCTATTCAAACATTCATATACCTGCGGCCGGTTTACCAGCCGCTATTCAAACATTCTATACCTTCGCGGCCGGTTTACCAGCCGCTATTCAAACATTCATATACCGTGGCCGGTTTACCAGCCGCTATTCAAACATTCATATACCTCGCAGCCGGTTTACCAGCCGCTATTCAAACATTCATATACCCTAGCGGCCGTTTACCAGCCGCTATTCAAACATTCATATACCCTAGGCCGGTTTACCAGCCGCTATTCAAACATTCATATACCTCGTGCGTTTACCAGCGCTATTCAAAAATTCATATACCCTCGGGCCGGTTTACCAGCCGCTATTCAAACATTCATATACCCTAGCCGGCCGGTTTACCAGCCGCTATTAAACATTCATATACCCTCGGCGGCCGGTTTACCAGCCGTATTCAAACATTCATATACTCCGAGTGGTTCCAGCCACTATTCAACATTCATATTCGGGCCGTTTACCAGCCGCTATTTAAACATTCATATACCCTAGCGGCCGGTTACCAGCCGCTATTCAAACATTCATATACGCGGCCGTTTACCAGCCGCTATTTAAACATTCATATACCCCGCGCCGGTTTTACCAGCCACTATTCAAACATTCATATACCCTCGCGGCCGGTTTAAGCATGAGTCACATTTGCTCTTTGGCTAGGATACGGCGGCCGTACCCCCCTGAATTGACAGAAACGTGCGGCGGCTGCAGAGTTTCTGAGGTGGCCTCAGGGTGGCCCTACGCGCTATGGCTATCTTCACAGGCATATGGGTCTGGCCGTGATTAAAAGCTGAGTTAATAACTTTCATTTCTAGGTGCCGTATGCAATTCGAATCAAGCCGTTATGCCATGTAGTAAGATGGTTCCACAGTTCGATATACGTAGGCGACGTGGGCTTGCTTTATTTCGTGGGTTTTTCCGTAGCTCTAATCGAAAAAATGAATTTGCACACCCCAAAAATTACGGCGGCCCGCACTATTCCAGACGTTCGCCTTAGGGGACCTGCGGTCGCCTTGCCGGGCACTTGGAGGCACTTGCGTTGGTTTAAAATATAATGGCCGCCGCAGGGACGACCTAATGGTCACCGTCGACACAATATTCAAAGACCTTGGCAACCACTTTCGGTCTCAACAATTTAAAATAACCCGCCGTGCCGGCTACCAAAAATAAAAACATAGTGACTGCTACAGTTGTGTGACCGTGGAAATACTGCGGCGCCTATTATTAGCTAAGTGCGTAGATTTTTTTAGACCTATCGTCAGCCGAGCCAAATGTGACTGAAGCATGACCAGCCGCTATTTAAACATTCATAAACCCTCGCGGCCGGTTTACCAGCCACTATTCAAACATTCATATACTCGAGCAGTCGGTTTACCAGCCAATATTCAAACATTCATCCGGCTATCACACATCATATACTGTGAGCAGCCGGTTTAACCAGCCGCTATTGCACACATTCCATGATACCCTCGGCGGCCGCTTTACCAGCCCTATCAAACATTCAATAATATCCCCTTCGCGGCGCCGGTTTACACTCGTATTCAACATCATATACACGACCCTCGCGACCGTTACCAGCCGCATTTCAAACATTATATACGCCTGGCCGGTTTTACCAGCCAATATTCAAACATTCTATATCCCTCAGCGACATGTTTACCAAGCCAAATTGCAAACATCATATACTCCTCGTGGCCGGTTTACCAGCCATTATTCAAACATTCATATACCCTCTGCGCGTCGTACCAGCTATTGCCTATTCCAAATCATTCATAACCTCGGAGCAGGGTCGGTTTAACAGCCGCTAGTTCACAGTACATTAATACGCTCGCGGCGTTTACCAGCCGCTATTCACACATTCATATACAAAACTGGAAAGGGCAAAGCCGGTTCTACCAGCTCCGCGTATTCAACAATGTCATATACCATCGCGGCGCGGTTACCAGCCCCGCTAATTTTTCAACATTCATGATATCTCGCGGCCGTTTACCACCGCTATTCCAAACATTCACTATACCCTCAGCGCCGGGTTTAACCAGCCGCTATTCAAACATTCATATACCTCTGCCGGGCCTGTTATACCAGCCGTTTCAAGACATTCATATATCCTCGCGGACCGTTTAACCAAAGCGCGATATTCAAAACATTCATATATCCCTCCGTGGCCGGGTTTAAGCTCGAGCCGCATTCAAACATTCACTATATCCTCCGCGCAGCCGTTTACCAGCCGTCTATTCAAAACATTCATATACGCTCGTGCCCGTGTTTACCAGCCGCTATTGCAAACATTCAACACCCTCGCGGCCGTTTACCAAGCCGCATATGTCAACATTTCATATACCGCGCTCGGGCCGGTTTATACCAGCCAATGTTCAGACATTGCATATACCTCGAGCACGTCGTTTACCAGCAATATCAAAGCATTCATATAACCCTCGCGCCGGTTTACCAGCCGCTATATAACATTCATATACCCGAGCCGGCGGTTACCAGCGCATTACCAAGACTCACATACTCGGAGTAACAAGCCGCTTAACATATACCCTACGTGCCGGTTTACACTCGCTTTTCAACTTCATAACTCTGTGCGCCGTTTACCCAGCCGTATTAAAATTCATAAGCCTCTGCGGCGGTTTACCAGCCACTATCAAGAATCATATACCCTCGCGAGCGTTTACCAAGCCACTATTCAAACTTCAATACCCTCGTGACCGGTTTACCAGCCGCTAATTCAAACATTCATATATTCGCTAGCAGTCGGTTTACCAGCCGCTATTTCATCATTCATATACTTCGAGCAGTCTGTTACAAGCCGCTATTCAAACCTCCATATACTGAGCAGGTCGGTTTAACCAGCCGGCTATTCAAACATTCATATACCCTCGCGACCGTTTACCAAGCCGCTATTCAAACATTCATATACTCGGCAGTCGGTTTAACCAGCCGCTATTCAATCATTCATATAACTCGAGCAGTCGGTTTACAAGCGCTATTCAAACTCCATATACTCGAGCAGTCGGTTTACCAGCCGCTATGCCAAACATTCATATACCCTCGCGGTCGGTTTACAGCTGCTATTCCAATCATTCATATACTCGAGCAGTCGTTAACAAGCACTTCAAAACATTCATACCCTCGAACGCACCGGTTTAACCAGCCGCTATTCAAACATTCATATACTCGACCTAGGTTACAGCCGCATTCAAACATTCATATATACTCGAGCAGTCGGTTTACCAGCCGGCTATTCAATATTCATATACTCGAGCAGTCCTTGGCGTTAATCACAGCCGTTATTTCAATACCTCCATATACTTCGAGCAGGTCGTTTTACCAGCCGCTATTCAAACATTCATTACCCTCGCACCGGTTTACCAGCCGCTTCAAACATTCATATACCTCGTGCGCCGGTTTACCAGCCGCACTATTCAACATTCAATTACTGAGCCGTCGTGTTAAACCGCATATTCAACCTTCATATACTCCCGAGCAGTCGGTTTACCAGCCGCTATTCAAACATTCATATACCTCGAGGTCGGTTTTACCACGCATCAATCATTCATATACCGGGCGACCATCTTTTAACACCACTATTCAAACATTCATACACTCGACGCGATCGGTTTAACCAGCCAGCTATTCAAACATTCAATAACCTGCGAGCGCATCGTTTACCACCGCATTCACAACATTCATATACCTCGAGGTCGGGTGTAAGACGCATATTCAATCATTCACTATACTCGACAGGTCGTTTAACCAGCACCTAATTCAAACATTCATAGACCATCGTGAGTCCGGTTTACACAGCCGCTATTTCAAACATCATATACCGATCAGGTGGTACCGTTCCAGCTATAATATTGCAGAATTCAAATATACTCTCGTGGCGGTTTACCAGCCGCTATTCAAAACATTCATATACCTTGGGCCGGTTTACGCCAGCGCTATCAAACATTCCATATGACCCTTGTCGGCCGGTATTACCAGCCGCTATTCAAAACATCTCATATACTCTCGAACGTGACCGTTTACCAGCCGCTATTAACATTATATACTCGAGCAGTCGGTTTACCAGCCGCTATTCAAACATTCAAATTATACCCCTCGCGCCGTCTTACAAGCCTATTCAAAACCTGCATATACCCTGGCGCGGTTTAGCCAGCCGCTATTCACACATCCATATACTCCAAGCCAGCGGTTTACAGCCGCTATTCAAAACATCATATACCCCTCGCGGCCGGTTTTACCCAGCCTCTATTCAAGACATCTATATCCTCGTGCCGTTTACCAGCCAATATTCAAACTTCATATAACCTCGCGACGGTTTACCAGCCAATATTCAAACATTCATAATACCACTCGTGGCCGGTTTACCCAGCCGCTAATTCAAACATTCATATACCTCGGGACCCGGTTTTACACCCAGCCAATATCAAAAATTCAATAAACCCACGTGCCGTTTATCCGCCGCTATTCAACATGTCCATTATCATCGCGTCCGTTTACCAAGCCGCTATTTCAAACAGTCAATACCTGCGGCCAGTTTACCAGCCGCTAATTCATATACATCACATACGCCTCGTGACCGGTTTACCAGCCGCAGTCAAACATTCATATACCGAGGCAGTCGTGTACCAGCCGCTAATCAGTCATTCAATAACTCGAGCAGTCGTTTACCAAGCCGCTATTCAAAACCCCATATACTTGAGCAGTCGGTTTACAGCCGCTATTCAAACATTCATATATACCAAGCAGTCGGTTACCACCACTATCAAGAATCATAGACCCTCGTGCCGGGTTTACCAGCCGCTATCAAAATTCCATAATACCCCGCGACCGGTTACCAGCCGCTATTCAAACTCATAATACCCCCCTGACGGTTCTTACCAGCCGCTATTCAAAATTCATAATACCGAGCAGTTGGTTTACCACCGCTATTCATCATTCATATACTCGAGCAAGGATCGGTTACAAGCCCGCATCCAAACTTTCCATATACTCGAGCAGTCGCTTTAACCAGCCGCTATTCAAACATATCATAACCCTCGTGGCCGTTACCAAAGCCAGCTATTTCAAACAATCCATAATAACCCTAGCGGTTCGTTTACCAGCTGCTATTCTAATCATTCATAACTCGAGCAGTCAGTTTACAAGCCACTATTCAAACATTCAAAATACCGAGCAGTCGTTTACAAAGCCACATTCAACATTTCAATACTCGAGCAGTCCGGTTTCAAAGCCACTATTCGACAAACATTCATGAACTCGAGCAGTCTGTTTTACCAGCCCGCTATCAAACATTCATATACCCCGCGCCCGCTTAACCAAGCCAATATTCAAAATTGAATATACCCTCGCGCCCAGTTTACAGCCGCTATTCAACACATTCATATACTGCTCCGCGGCCGGTTTACCCCTATCAAACATCCATATACCCTCGGCCGGTTTAACCAGCCGCTATTCAAAAATTCATATACCCCTTGCGCTG
>CM068952.1:62085905-62100324 GCA_035128595.1 Eptatretus atami
CGGTTTACCAGCCGCTATTCAAACATTCATATACCCTTGCGGCCAGTTTACCAGCCGCTATTCAAACATTCATATACCCTCGTGACCGGTTTACCAGCCGCTATTCAAACATTCAATATACTCGAGCAGGTCGGTTACCAGCCGCAATCAATCATCATATACCGAGCAGTCGTTAACAAAGCCGCTAATCACCCTCCATAAACTGGAGCAGTCGGGTTACCAGCCGCTATTCCAAAACATCATATACTCAAGCAGTCGTTTACCAAAGCCACGATCAAACAATCAATACCCTCGTGGCCGGTTTTACCAGCCGCATTCAAACATCATATACCCCCTCGCGATCCGGTTTTACCAGCCGCTATTCCAAACATCCATAACCCTCGGACCGTTTACCCACCGCTAATTCAAACATCATATACTCGAGCAGTTTGGTTTACCAGCCAGCCTATCAATCATTCATAGACTCGAGCAGTCGGTTTACAAGCCCTATCAAACTTCCCATATACCGAGGCAGTTCGGTTACCAGCCCGCTATTCAAACATCATATACCATCGGCCGTTTTACCCAGCCGCTATTCCATTCAATATACCCTTCGCGGTCGGTTTGACCAAAGCTGCTTTCAATCATTCATATACTCGAGCAGTCGTTTTACAAAGCACTATTCAAATTCATATACTCGAAGCAAAGTCGGTTTACAAGCCACTATCAAAACATTCCAATATACTCGACGCAGTTCGGTTTACAAGCCACTATCAAACATTCATATACCTTCGAGCAGTCGGTTTACAAGCCACCTCTCAAACATTCATCTTACTCGAGCAAGGTCGGTTTACCAAGCCACTATTAAACATCCATATACTCGAGCAGTCGGTTTACAAAGCCACTAATTCAAACATGCCATAACCCTCGCGTCGTTTTACAGCCCGATTCAATCATTCAAATACTCGAGCAAGTCGGTTAACCCAGCGCACTAATTCAACATTCAATACTCGACATCGTTTAACCAGCCACATTCAAACCCCATATACCGACGCAGTCGGTTTTAACCAACCGCTATCAAACACTATATACTCGAAGCATCTCGTTTACCAGCACGTATTCAAACATTCATATACCCTCGTGGCCGGTTACCCAGCCGCTATCAACATTCATAACCGAGCAGTCGGGTTAAACCAGCCGCTATTTCAATCATTCATATACTCGGCAGTCGTTTACACAAGCCCGCACATCAAACTCCATATACTCGAGCAGGCGTTTAACCAGCCGCTATATCAAACATTCATATACCCTCGCGGCGTTTACCAGCTGCTATTCAATCAATCATATACTTACTGAGCAGTCGTTTTAAAGTATAACAATACGAGCACCGTTTATATTCAAACATTCATATACTCGAGCAGTCGGTTACACAACTATTCAAACATTCATATACTCGAGCAGTCGGTTTGCACAAGCCGCTATCAATATTTCATATACTCGAGCAGTCGGTTTAACCAACACTGATTATCAAGAACCATCCTCATATACTTCGAGGCAGTCGGGTTTACCAGCCGCAATTCAAACATTCATATACTCGAGCAGTCGGTTTACCAGCCACAATTCAAACTTCCATATACCCTCGTGCGTCTACCGCCGCTATTCAAACTCATATACTGAGCAGCGTTTACCAGCCCTATTTCAAACATTCATATACTCAAGCTCCGGTTTACCAGCCGCTAATTCAAACATTCATATACCCTTGGGCCGTTTACCAGCCGCTATTACAAACTCCATATACTCGAGCAGTACGGTTTACCAGCCGCTATTCAAACATTCATAACTCGATCAGTCGGTTTACCAAGCCGCTATCAAACATTATATACCCTCGCGGCCGGCTTACCAGCCAATATTCAAACATTGAATACCTCGCGGGCCGGTTACCAGCCGCTATACACATTCATATACTCTCGCGGTGGTTACCAGGCGCTTAAAACATTCAATAAACCTCGCGGACCGTTTACCAGCCGCTATTCAAACATTCATATACCTTGCGGGCCTGTTTACCAGCCGCTATTCAAAACATTCATATATCCTCGAGGCCGGTTTACCACCATATTCAAACATTCATATACCCCGCGACCGGTTTACCAAAGCCCAATATTCAAACATTCATATACCCGCGTGGCCGGTTTACCACCGCTATTCAAACATTCATATACCCCGCGGACCGTTTACCAGCCGCTATTCAAACATCATATACCTCGCGCCGGTTTACAAGCCGCTATTCAAAACATTCATATACCCTGCGGCACGGTTACACAAAAAGCCGCTATTCCAAAACATTCATATACCTGTGCCGGTTACCACCGCTATTACAAACATTCATACCGCAGTGCCGGTTTACCAGCCGCATTTCAATCATTCATAACTCGAGCAGTCGTTTACCAGCCGCTATCACCTCATTATTTGAGCATCGGTTTACCAGCCGCTTTCAACATTCATACTCAAGCACGGTTTAACCAGCCACTATTCAAACATTCATATACCCTCGTGGCCGGTTTACCAGCGCCGGCTATTTCAACATTCATATACCTCGGGACCGGTTTCCGATACAAATCATACCGAGCCTTACAGCCGTATGCTCAAACATTCATATACTGCGCGACCGGTTTACCAGCCGTATTCAACATTCATATACGCCTGACATTTTAGGGTTATACCAGCCGCTATTTCAATCACTTCAATATACTCGACACCGTTTACAGCCGCTATGCAGACTCCAATATCAGGCAGGACCTCGTTTAGACAGCGCATGCAAGGACATCATATTCTCCGGCAGTTCGAGTTTAGCCAGCGCGCTATTCATCATTCATACTACCCTCCTGTTGCGGCCGGATTTACCCATATACGAAGGGGCGATAAGTAGGCATAATCAAATACGTCGGAGCCGTTGTTACAGCCACATTCAAACATCATATACTCGAGCAGATCGGTTTACAACCGAATCAAATTCATATACTCGAGCGGTCGTTTAGACAAGCCACAGAATAGACTTATACTCGAGCAGTCGGTTTAAGCAGCCCTATTCAAACATTAATATACCTCGGCGGTCGTTTACGAACAGCTCTATTCAAAGTCATTCATATACTCGAGGCATGCGGTTTTACAAGCACTATTAGAACATTCATATACCCCGCGGACGTTTTACCAGGCCGCTATTCATCAGTTCATATACCGCTGTGTACCGGTTTACCAGACCACATTCAAAAATTCATGATATCGAGCAGTCCGGTTTGACAAGCCCTATTTCAACCTCCGATATAATCTCGAGCAGTCGGTTTAGCCAAAGCCAGCTATTGCAACACTGATATACGAGCAGGTCGGTTTACCAGCCAGCATTCAAACATTCATATACCCAGGCGACCGGTTTCCCAGCCGCTATCTAAACATTACATAATACCTCGACAGATCGTTTACCAGCCGCTATTCAAATCATTCATCAACTCGAGCAGTCGTTACAAGCCGACTATTCAACACCCATATACTCGAGCAGGTCGGTTACCCAGCCGCCTAATTGCAACATTCATATACCTCGGTGCGGTGGTTACCAGCTGCTATTCAATCATCATAAACTCGAGCAGTCCGTTTAGTAAACGCACTAATAATGCAGAACATCATATACTCGAGCATGGTTCGTACAAGCTCACAATACAACATTCGATATACCGAGCAGCTCGGTTATCAAGCCACTTCATCAAACTATTCAATATACTCGAGCAGCTCGTATGTGCCAAGCGCTTAGGTCTCAATACTGAGCATTCATACGCTATCAGCTACTCGAGCAGGTCGTTTAAAGCCACTATTCAACCTCCATATACTCGACATCGGTCCACCGCCTATCAAACATTCATATACTCGAGCAGTCTTTACCAGACAACTATTCAACATCCATATACCCTCTGGCCGTTGACCCAGCCGCTATTCAAACAATCATAATACTTGAGCAGTCGGTTTACCAAGCCGCATTCAAAAACATTCCATCATACTCAACAGGTCGTTATCCAACCGCTATCCAAACATTCATATACCACTTGGGGCCGGTTTAAAACAGCCCGCTTTCAAACCTCCATATACTCGAGCAGTCGGTTACCAAGCCGCTATTCAAACAAATTCAAAACTCGACATCGTACCAGCCGCTATCAAAAATTCAATAACCCTCGCGCCGACTACCAGCCAATATTCAAAAACATGATATACCGCGCGGCCGGTTTACCCCAGCCCGCTAATTCACACCATTTCATAACCTCCGCGGCCGGTTACCAGCCCGCTATCAGCATTCAATATACCCCTCTGCGCGGGTTTACCAAAGCCCCGCTATTTCCAAACATTCAATATACCCTTGCCGGCCGGCTTTACCCCCAGCCGCTATCAACATTCATATATCCCGTAGGCCGGTTGTACCAAGCCAATATTCAAACATCATATACCCTCGCGAACCGGTTTACCAGCCCAATATTCAAACATTCATATACCCTCGTGGCCGTTTACCAGCCGCTATTCAACATCATATACCTCTCTGGGAACCGTTTACCAGCCAAATTTCAAAAAATTCATATACCCTCGTGGGCCCGTTTACACGCCGCTATTCAAACATTCAATATATCCTCCAGCGGCCGGTTTACCAGCCGCTATTCAAACATTCACTATACCTGCGGCCAGTTTTAACCAGCGCGCTATTGCCAAACATTCAATACCCTCAGTGACCGTTTACCAGCACCCGCTATTCAAACATTCAGTGATACTCGAAGCAGCTCGTTTTTACCAGCCGCATCAAATCATTCAAATACTCGAGCAGTCCGGTTTTACAAGCCGCTATTCAAACGCTCCATATACTTGAGCAGCCTCGGTTAACCACCGCTATTCAACATTCATAATACTCAAGCAGTCGGTTTACCAGCCACATCAAACATTCATATACCCCGTGGCCGGTTAACCAGCCGCTATTCAAACAGTCATAATACCCTCGCGAGCCCCGGTTACCACCGCCTATCAAGACATATATACCCTCGTTACCGGTTTACCAGCGCATCAAACATTCATAACCGAGCAAGTTGGTTTACCAGCCGCTATCAATCATTGCATACTCGGAGCAGCGGTACAACGCATCAAAACTTCCATTATACTTCGAGCAGACGGTTAACCAGCCGCTAATCAAACATTCATATACCCTCGGCCGTTTACCAGCCGCATTCAACATCAAATTATTATCCTTCCGCGCGGTTTATCCACCCTGCCTATTCAATACATAACTCGAGCCATCCGTTCACTAAGCACTATTCAAGCAACATTCAATATAGCTCGAGCAGATCGGTATACAAGCAACATTCAAACATTCAAATACTCGGAACAGGCTGGCTGGGGACCGGCACATTCGTATTACAAGCCACATTCAAACATTCCATATACCGAGCAAGGGATCTGGAATATAGATATTAGAAAAGTTAGGGACCCAGCTGGTAAACCACATTCAACCACAGGCCACGAGGTATATAATGTTTGTCATAATAGTGCATGCCGTAACGACGCGACCTCCCCCGAGGTTAGTATAACTCGAAAGTTAAATAGTGGCCCTTGCGCATCGATGCAAACTATCCAATGATACTCAATGAGTGGCCAAAGTATTTACGCAGCCGAACTATGATGTTGGCAACACATTGTCATGAATACTCACGCGCGATTTTACCTACTGCCTAAGACCTATTCAAACCTCCGTATAGCCATCAGCCAGATGTTTCTCCAGGAGCGGTTGTAAGCGAAACGTCCAAGGAGCTCCAGGTTGAAAAGGCTTAAATGTTAAAATAAGCTTCATCCCAAGAAAGTCAACTCTGAGTCTCTCAGAAATTCCTCTTTTGCCTGTTTGTTGTGGAAAGCGTGAGAAAAATACATTAAGTTTCGATAAAAGGGAACAACAGCAGATTTTAATGGTCATGAAAGTACATGAAAGTTTTTCCCCTGAGCTCTTATGTTTCTTTCTTGTATCCTTTTAACCCTTTCTCGCAGTGGTTACAAGATGATGGTGAACTGGAATCAAAAAGGAGTTGGTGCCTCATTACGATACACCCGACAGAAACTTGCACAGCTTAGACCCACGACCATCCTTCAGTGAAGTGAGTCCTATCTTCACAGTCGCTCATATCCAAATGCTTTGACTTTTGTCAAATTCAGAATGGCATAGTGTGGCAAATGAGTTCCTTCTTGCCTGGAGGCTGGGAAGGGTGTAAGAAAAGTACACCTGCTCTATTGGTTGTCATAATGACAAAACATGGGCCTTTCAAACATGCGCTTTCACTTCGCATTAATACCCATTCCATTTAAACGTCATTCTCTCCAGGAAAGTACAAGCCGAGGGTGAGCTGCAAAAACACCAGTACCAAAACTGTACTGTGACCGCCCCTGAGTAACCGCAGGCTGTAACAGTGCAACCAGCAGAAGCGAATGCAGTTCGACAACTTTTAGAAATTATCGCCTATCATTAGTAGAACCACTTAACTTGTGCACACCGTGAATGAAAGCTGTGTTAGGCATGCTCGTTATTTCTGCATTAAATGGCATGGCCATGTCTATTAGGAAAAAAGAAATCTAATGTTTCACTCTTTTGTTTTTGCACGCAGTGAAGTTCACCACAACTACATCAACAAGGTTCGGGAACGCTCATCCGACGAAACCACACGGTGGACCTGACCGAGCAAACAACCAATCTCATCAGACGAGGTGGGTGTAATTTCATTATATTCATTAATGCATATCGACATTGTTGAGGTCAACTTAGGAACCGAGTATCTGCTCGGCTGTTAGTTACATGGTTATGACGAAACCGAAACCCGTGTCCCGGTGAGGCAAGTTTGTCAAATTTGAACAGGGTTTATTGCTTGGCATGAATATACCATTAGATCCTTTGATATTCATAGCAAGAGTGGTAAACGACGAAGGATAGTAATGGCAATAAAGCTGGAAAAAATATTGAAGAGAAGCTGTGATTAGAGAAAAAGCACTGCCTGCATGGCGTCCCAACTCACGTCTGAATCACTTTCTATGTCAACAGATCTCTACCGCAGCACTGGAAAAAGAAAGTTCTCCCACGGAGAGTAACAAGCTGCCTGTGAGATGCTCTGACCACCTCACAAATGCCAAAAAGCGAACACACAACTGGATGAAGTGAGTCTCACGAGCCTTTCAGAACGCATACAGCTTGATTATCACCTACCCCCCCCCCCCCCCCCTCAAAAACTAATATACTTCTCATATTTTTCTTTTAAAGTAGCTTCGCTCAATTCTCCTTTCCAAGTTTTTTTTTTTAAACTTTTTGGAACTGCTCTCATATCAACTTTAAGCAAAGTTATTCCCTGCAGTAAACGCAAATCATCATCCACAGTCTGAATATATATATGGTAATGCCATAGGAATGTATGCCTGATGTTGACGTTAATGTTAAGGTGGTGGCTTTGGATCCCAGGGTTCCTGAGTTCAAATCCCACTCAGCTGTTTTAATAATACCAGGTGGGTTAACTTGACCCTGTCAGTCCTTCCGACGTCGGCAAAATGATGCAGCATGCTGGTATACTTGTGTCGGAGTGGTGACCATCCGAGGATTGTGCCCAATAGCCAATGAGAAACTGCTTAAGCAGCAAACAACGCTCTGCAGCACGAGTAGTCCCTGATCCCCCTCCTCCTCCATAGAAATGTCATCCAATGCGTCGTAATTTCTACCTCTCTACTGGCCACCACAGTAAACAACCGATAACAGCTGATACTACGGTACAGGCTGGAAGTGAATTTCAGAAATTCCCCCAAGTGATACTGTTTTTATTCCCATTAAAAATGAATACGACAATATCATGAAGTTAATAACAGTGAGTGAATTGCCACTGGTCGGGTAGGAGGATACCTGACAGGTTGTGTACCCTCTGAGTATCTAGCCTGGTTTGAATCTCGACGGCAGCCCATAACATATCCTGGTGTTTCACGATGGCGTGAATGTATCATTGTGTCACCATCTATCGAAAGGACGTTAAGATCTTCCAATCGGGGGGGGGGGGGGGGGGGGGGGGGGGGGGGGGGGGGGGGGGCGGGGGGTCGGGCACGCTACCTGCGACGGACTGAAACACACAGGGGGGGGGGGGGGGGAATGTAAAATACGGTCATTGATGGAAGACTACGTGTGTTCCCAGGAAGAGTTAAGGCGAGGTATTGTCAGCATTCTGAAAAATCCAAATCCTGCCACCTTCATCGAATGTCTGCCTAAGCCAGCTGGTTCATGAAAGACTTGGGCCAAACACGTCTTCGACCAACCCCACAAGATTGGGGCCATGAGTGAAGTGCTTGACAGTGATTGTGTGAATGAATGACTTACTATCACGATACTTTATTCAAAACACCATACCAATATAATGAAGCCTTTTGTAGTTTATTGGACACCGTGTACCTAACTCATTATACAACAGGTCATACTAGGAATTAAATACTTAGAAAAGATTGATGAGCAAAAAAACTCGGGATTGATTTATTTGCAGTATAGTGCCTCTTTCCTTCTCCTCTCCCCCCCGCCTGATGAATTGCGAACTTAAATCAGGGTGTTAATAAGTAATACAACACACGTTCACAGAGTTAATAGCTGAACGGCACCAATGGCCCATTGGTGATGTGACTCGTTACACTTGTAACAGGGGGGTACAAAACGAGAGATTTAAAAACCGACTCGCACTGCAACCATGATCGCAAACTTTTTTGACTGATCACAGCCTACTAGGTTCTCCCAAGTAGTGGAGGCCAGTGGTTTAAACACATGGCGGAACATCTAATACTGACAGAGGTCATTGCCGCCGACGACTACTTTTCATAACCACATCAACTGCAGGAAGTGACATTACTGGCTGCACAAGGTCCCCAAGCCTTCAGCATGTGACTTGTTTCATGGGGGCTCGTAAAAGCGCAGGTATAACTCTCCATCGCCCATACAATATTGAAAGAAGCGAAAGAAATACTTGGTTAAAAAAATTGCCGGAATTTCTTTGGAGATGCCAAACAGCAAGCGTCAAGGGAAACAGCGTGCAAGAACTGGAGAATGCCTGTGCAGAGACGGGGGTCACCTCGAGGATGTGATCTCAAATAAATAAAATGGCAGCTATGACGTTTAGTGGCATGTGTGTAATTTGCAAATAAAAATGTTTATTGAAATGACTGAGTGTTTTTAAAATCACCCGTTTCTCGCCCACCCTATAAACCAAGCAAACCCATAATCGGGATTGGTAATTTAACAGTTAATAAGTTTATCAGGGAAAAAAAATACTTGTTAATTACTGTTCAAATTACATTACCTAATGTTTTCCCGCGTTTTCCTTACGGGGCATCTTATTTCACATGTTCCACCTTGCTCTGCTGTTATATTGTTCAATACGGGCCTCTCCAAACAAAACCCCTTTGGATCTCAACACCTCGTTACTAATTCCGGTTCTTGCATTTTATTCTACTAGTGCGGCCCGTAGGTGCGTGCCCGTAGTGCGTGCCAGTATGTGCAGCTTCGTTCCTTCGCTCTCGAAACGACGACTGGATTGGGGCAATTGTTTCAATTAGATCGGACCACACCGTACAAAATGGCCAATGACTTGGGAAACAACCTGGGACATAACCAGGTCCCATGCGTCAATTGTGACGTCATATCAAACAAAGAAGAAGAGAATTGGTGGACGCCCCTCTCTCTCCCCCCGCCCCCTCCTCCCCCCTTCCTCACCCCGTCTCGCCTCTCCTCTCTCCCCCCCTCTCTCGTCCCCCCTTCCCCCCCCTCCCTCACCCCTAAGTCTTGCCCTTCCTCTCTCCCCCCTCCTCTCTTCGCCCCTCCTCCTCGCCCCTTGGAAATTCAAATTCAAATTTAAACCTTGGGAAAAAAAACAGCTTTAAAACCTGGAACAGCTGTTCGCCTTGGGAAAATTCAAACCTTGGATATTAAAAATTGAACAATGTGAATTCAAAACCTTTGAACACTGGGAAACCAGCTGAAACTGATGAAGAACAATATCAAAACCATTGAAAAGGCACATACTCAGGTCCCAGCGCGATGTGAACGTCATACCAAACGAAGAGAAAGAAGAGAATTGTGACGTCAATCGTGCAAAAAAAAATAAAAAATAATAACAATCCCCCCAGAAGCCCGCAGTCATAGACTGGTACTATACGAATCGTCAACTTGACCTCTGACCTTGTCTAATAAAAAAGCTGTGCTCTAGAGAAGTAAGCGACGAACCAGAGTTTCTACGATGATCTGTACCAAAACCATCAAAAAAATGAAATGTTTGACATCACGTGTGACCTTGACCTTTACGCGATTTGACCAAAAATCGAATCGCGCTAGCCAATGCACCCTCCGAATCACCATGGTGTATTGCATGGAGCTCTTCTGTTCCGAGTTATCGTGCCTACAAACAAACACCAAACAGAGCAGTCATAGACCTTGGTACTTACGAAATCGTCAACTGACCTCTGACCTTGTCTAATAAAAGTGTTGAGAGAAGGTAGCGAACGACAACACCAGAAGTTTCTACGATGATTCTGTGCCAAACCACATGAAGAATCGTAACGTCCGGACTCAAAAGCAACAAAATCTCCATTTCTTCCACGCAAGTTATTTATCAAAGTCCACAAAACCGTAATATATCGGACCAGCACCAAAGCAATGCTTTTACATAACCACGAAATGGCTTAGCGGATTTTTCAGGCAATGCGACGAATAACCTTTATGGTATAAAAATGACTTTTAAACACCAAATCTTTAAGAAAACGACCGTTAGCGCGCACAGGGTTAAATCTTTCTACGTGACTCAACGACGCGCTGCTCCGAGCGCACTGCAATCACGTGGAAACGACCCGTGACAGCGTCGAGTGAAATATTTTGTTATACAATCTTAAAACGTCTCCAAAACATCTGATTTTTTACCAGAAATTTCGGAAACAACCGAGTTTTAAGCGACCTAAGCGAATCGCAAAAACCGAAGACAATAAAAATCGAAGTTAAAAACGAAAAACTCGAACGTCGAGGCGAGCAAAAATCTCCGCATTCTCCCACGCAATTATCAATATTATTTATCAAAGTCACAAAACCGTAGATATTCGGCCAAATCCACCAGACAATCTTTTAACATAATCCGAACGGACTCAGCGAGTCAAGGCAGGCGACGGAATAACCTTTATGTGGGAAAAAAATACTTAAACACCAAATCCTTTAATCGAAAAGCACCGTCAGCGCGCACACGCAAAACCCTTAAGACGTGGACTCAACGACGCGTCGCTCGAGCCACTGCATCCAGGGACGTACCCGTGACGCGGAGTGATATTTTTGTTATAAATCTTAAAACGTCTCCAAAACATCCGATTTTTACCAGAATTTTTCGGCAAACCGAGTTTAAGCGTCCTAAAGCGATCGCAAAGACCGAAAGACAAAATAAAATCGAAGTAAACACGTACTCCGAACGCGAGCGAAGCAAAAAATACTCCATTTACTCCACATCAATTTACGGAATTATGTTTGACTCACTGTGACTTGACCTTTGACCGTTGTGACCAAAAATCAAATCAAGCGCTAGCCATCACCCTCCTGAAATCACGTGTTTGTAATTTGACGATAGTGGTAGCGTCTTTTCCGTTCTTCGAGTTATTCGTGCTACCAAAAAAACAAACAAACAAGCAGTCCATAGACGGTACTTACGAAATCATCACTTGAGACTCTGACCTTGTCTAATTAAAAGCAATGAAAATCACTTCAGAGCCCATAGGGGAGCTTAATTCTGAATTCATTGTGGTCTACATTTACACTGTGGTTTGCAGAAAATGAGTCCGCGACAAAAACTAGATTTCTTATAAAAAATTCCATTTTTTTTTTTAAAGTGATTCAAGTACCACAGGATTGCCAGAATAATAGGTGTAATACTTTTCACGAAAGAAAACTGATTAAAAAGACCATTATTTATTATATATAATCCAGTTAGTCATCGCTGTTCCAGAATTTCGACAACCAGTTTTAAAGCGTCCAAAGCGATCGCAAAAACCGAAGACAAAAATTATAAATCGAAGTTAAAACGAACTCGTACGTCGAAGCAGAAGCAAAATCTCCATTTCTCCATGCAACCTTAACGTGGAACTCAAGCGAACATTCTGCTCGAGCGCACGTGCATCATGGGACGCCCGCGTCCTGCTCGAGCGCACTGCATCATGGGACGACGCGCGGACGGTCGGCTCGAGCGCCAATGCATCATGGGACTGACCCTTGAACGCTTCCGGAGTGAAATATGTTTTTGTGATAGAACAATCTAAAAACGTCTCCAAAACATCCGATTTTTTACCAGATTTCGACAACCGAGTTTCAAGCGTCCTAAGCGATCGGCAAAGAACCGAAGACAAAAAAGTTATAAAATCGAAGTTAAAACGAAACTCGTAACGCGAGCGAAGCAAAAAAAATCTCCGATTTCTCCAGCATAAACCTTAACGTATCAACGACGCTCTGCTCGAGCGCATCGCACATGGGACGAACCCCCGTGACGTCTGCTCAGCCAATGCATCAATGGGACGAGCCCTTGAACGCTTCAGTGAAAGTATTTTGTTTTAATACATCTTAAAACGTCCTCCAAACATCCTATTTTACCAGAGTTCGACAACCGAGTTTTAAGACCGTCCGAAAGCGATCGCAAAAGGCTGAAAGACAAATAAATATAAGTCGAGAAGGGTATAAAAAGCGAAACGTCGTTCAGACGTCGAGCGACAGCGCAAAAAGTAACTCCAGTCTCCCACGTTAATTCGGAATTATGTTTGACCTCAAACTGTGACCTTGACCTTTGACCGATTTTGACCAAAACTAGCATCAGCACTAGCCATCACCCGCCTGAAATCAGTGGTGTAATTTGAGCACAATCTGGGTAGCTTTTCCGTTGCGTCGAGTTAATCGGCCATACTAAACAAACAAACAAACCAAACATACAAACAAACAAACAAACAGAAAGGTAGTCATCAAATATAGCTGTACGAAAACCATGTAGTATGTTTCGTCAAGTAAACAAACAAACACCACAAAACACGACACGAACAGAGGACGGAAGTCAGTCAATATACTTTGATTTCGTAAGTAATTAAAATAAACATTAATTGTGACCGTCATTCGTGACCGTCAAATGGCATCGCGTGGTCCTGTTTCATTGGTTGACAGACGTTATTGGTCATTAGTGGTTGACAGACAATATATAAGATCGTTATTGGTTGACGAGACATTGTCAATGTATCACGTATTCTTTTTATTAAACTGCCAATTATTGTGCTATTATGTTATTATTAATAATATGCCTGTTATCATTAATTCTGAGATACTGCTTTGGGGAAAAATGAACCATATAAGGTGAAACGACACCTTCAGCTGCGATATATATATATATAACACCTTTCCACACTGAAAAAAAGCAAATAAAATGGCCGTAACTTGGGAACCGCTCGTGCCGAATTAATATCAAAACCTTGAAAAAAGGCACATCGTGGGTTCCCAGCAATATTCTGGGCAAGTTTCATCAGATTCGGTACCGGTGGTTGTCGAAGAAACGCGGTCCGCAGCAGACAGACAGACAGACAGACAAGACGACAGAAGCACACACAACACACAGAGAGATTGCGGAATTTATAGATAGATTTTCCTTTTGTTTTGTCTTTACCCACTACATTTTCTATTTTTTCTGTATAGTTTTTCATAGTTTGTAGTTCGGTTGTTGAACAATTAATGCCGGAAGAAATGAGCACATGAATGTCTTTAAACCCATTACTTGGCCATTCATGAATGACACAGTTGCCATTTAGTATTTGTGACATACTGAAGATGGTCGATTTTTTCAAGGTGCGTTACCGGATGACTACCAAAAGACAAGGACAGAGGATAACAACTATGTCGCTGACTCGGTGCCTCTTCCAAGCCGTCCGGGAGAGCGAGAAGTTTCAAACGAGTCGTGATGCTCAAGTCCCAACATCACAACATCAGCACTTGTCGCGTCGATAGTCCTCTGAATCCTCAAATTGAAAAAATTTATTCGAAACAAAAATTATTTATCATTTTGGTCCAGCTTTCGATCTGGGTACATTGCCAATTATATTTTCACATTGCTCATTGTTGCTGTGATGTTATTTGGATGTGTTATATCTTGTCTTGATCATGATTCGCCCAGCCTTTGTACCCGAACTCTAATCCAAGAAACAAGGACAAGAACCACCCCAGTGTCGAATACTCCCTCGGCAAGGCAGGTCAAAGCCACGCAGAAAGCCATCAATTGATGTGAGTCTATCACAAGCTTGACACACCAAAAATAATACACTTGTTCACGACCCGGCCTGGCACCTGAGCCAACATTTACCAGCATACACA
>CM068952.1:62118961-62150020 GCA_035128595.1 Eptatretus atami
CGATTAACCCTTGTTGCAAAGCCACGACAACAAACACGACAATCCACCGGTCGTGAGTTATAGTAAGGATACAGTGCTCGTAGGGGTGGTGTTTTGGTAAAGATTTATTTTGCTGGCACTATTTAAAAAGTCTCGTACAAGGAACTAACAAGAGATTCCAAGGTTAGACGTAAGGTTCATGCAAGGGTATAAGTTGTGATTATGTCAAAATGTAAGTCGGCACCAATTGTGTTTGGATTTAATGTTTATTGGGAAAATTAAAAATCTATCCATCGGTGTCCTCGGAGTGGGAGCCAGTGACGTGCTATGAGAATTGGAGTGATGTGATCAAATCTGTGAGACTGCAATACGAGCCGTAAGTACATTCTAATCAGTTGATAGAGCTTGAGAGAAGAAGCAAGTATGTGAACAATGAGCTACAGTAATCCAAGTGATGTATTATGAGCGCGTGAACCAGAGTTTAGGTGTCTTCTGATTTAGGCATGAACAGATTTGTGCAGTATTGTGCAGATGTTAGAAAACAGACTTCCAGATTTCAGCAATGTGCGGAACTTGAATTAAAACCATAGAGGAGAGGACAGGTGATGGTGTCCAAGTATCACAACCTTGGGTAAGTCTTTTAAAGAATGTATGGAGCATGAAGGATCAGCATATCAGTCTTCACAAACATTGAGTTTGACTAGGTTCATGGAAACATATATTTAAATTGTAGACAGACAACAATTGAAAGTTGCAGAAGAGAGCACATCATCAGGTTTATGGATAAGGTTCGTAGTTCATGAACTGATCATCATTTGCGTTACACGGTCAAAAATATTCAATTTTTCAGTTTTCCTGTGTTGATAGACATCACCAAGCTACATGCATGGTGTGAAAAAAATTAGCAAAAAACACTAATTAACGGCGAATATGTATTTTTAATTATGAACTTTAATGGATAATGCATTACAAGGAAAACACATTTTCACGTTTATCTCGAATTCACCCTTTCTGAGTAAATTGGATGTGTGATCAGTTATCCTTTGGCCGTTTTGGACAATTCAAGTGCCAAATTAATCTGAGAATCTGCGAGATACATAACTATGCAAAGATATTTACTAGATCTCTTTTAGGAGTGTTGTGACATAGTTGGTCAGGGTTTGCTGAATATTTTTTATTGAAAATCTGCCAACTTTTGACCAAATTGACCATATTCCACCAAAAGACACAATTTCTCAAGACTTTATCTTGCTTACTTTATTCTATAACAGTCCTCCAATATCATCAGAAAAACACAATGAACCTTAACAACCTGAGAATTTGTTTAATTCATAGCCACTATGCGCGCCCAGGTCGAGCCAGTTCCAGGCGAGGATGCCAGTCCATGCGCGCGGCCGGGTGCAGTCATCTATACACTATAACTACTCCAAAACTAGTACAAATACTACCACAAACCTAGTACAAATACTACCACCACAACCTAGTACAATACTACTACAAACTATAGGGGTATCCCATCTGCACGTCAAAAGCCTTATAATAAATATCTCAATTTTGTGTCCGACTGTTACCAGGTATGACTTGAATAACGAGTTGAATAATCAATTTTGCATCATGCAACAGCAAGTCCCAAGTGTTACTCACCTAAAAAATAACAAAATAGATTAGATTAAAGCTTATTGATTGAAATAAATTCAGTTTATTCCAAATTTGACTCACCACATCTGCCGCCTCCGCCACATCCGCCGCTCCGCCTGTTTTCCTCCACCCCTGACTTGTATCACTTATTTGCCTGTTACACAAAAACTATTGCATATTTTTTATTTCTGTTTTTTCCATTAAACTAGACAAAATTACCTTTCTTCATACTAATATATCTAGATATCTGTGGTTTTTCTGGTCTGTAGTCAAAGTGGAAAGTGGATGTTTTGAAAACATGTAACAACTCCACCTTTTTAGGGTGACCAGTTCATGAACTACGACCATAAGTAATCTGGGTAGCATCAGCATATCAATGAAAGCTGAATATTAAAATGACTTAAAATTGTACCAAGTGGATGCAGATAAAGAGAAAACAATCTTTCCGCAGTCTCTTCAATGTCATTCTGCAATCCAGGGCTTCAGGACAGCTGTTCCCCCCATCTCAGATCACCCCCCCCCACCCAAAACCATGATCTTTTTACCCTTGTTCACCCCCCCCCCCATTCCAACCCCCGAGCCAAACCTCCTTCAAATTTCCAGTTTTTCTTTCCTGACCGTTTCTGTATCCATCTCATCACGCTGTGTCTGCATCCACTTGGTACAATTTTAAGTCATTTTAATATCAGCTTTCATTGATATGCTGATGCTACCCAGATTACTTATGGTCGTAGTTCATGAACTGGTCACCCTAAAAAGGTGGAGTTGTTACATGTTTTTCAAAACATTCCCACTTTCCACTTTGACTACAGACCAGAAAAACCACAGATATCTAGATATTTAGTATGAGAAAAGTAATTTTGTCTAGTTTAATGTGAAAAAACAGAAATAAAAAATATGCAATAGTTTTTGTGTAACAGGCAAATAAGTGATACAAGTCAGGGGTGGAAAACAAGCGGAGGCGGAGGATGTGGCGGAGGCGGCAGATGTGGTGAGTCAAATTTGGAATAAACTGAATTTATTTCAATCAATAAGCTTTAATCTAATCTATTTTTGTATTTTTTAGGTGAGTAACACTTGGGACTTGCTGTTGCATGATGCAAAATTGATTATTCAACTCGTTATCAAGTCATACCCGTAACATCGGACACAAATTTGAGATATTATTATAAGGCTTTTGACGTGCAGATGGGATACCCCTATAGTTTGTAGTAGTAATTGTACTAGGTTTGTGGTAGTATTTGTACTAGTTTGTGGTATATGTATAGGTTTGTGATAGTATGACTGCACCCGGCCGCGCATGGACTGGCATCCTCGCCTGGAACTGGCTCGACCTGGCGGCCATAGATGGCTAATGAATTAAACAAATTCTCAGGTTGTAAGGTTCATTGTGTTTTTCTGATGATATTGGAGGACTGTATAGAATAAAAAGCAAGATAAAGTTCTGAGAAAATTGTGTCTTTGGTGGAATATGGTCAATTTGGTCAAAAGTTGGCAGATTTTCAATAAAAAATATTCAGCAAACCCTGACCAATATGTACAAACTCCTAAAAGAGATCTAGTAAATATCTTTGCATAGTTATGTATCTCGCAGATTCTCAGGATTAATTTGGACATTGAATTGTCCAAAACGGCCAAAGGATAACTGATCCACATCCAATTTACTCAGAAAGGGTGAATTCGAGATAAACGTGAAAATGTGTTTTCCTTGTAATGCATTATCCATTAAAGTTCATAATTAAAATACCATATTCGCCGTTAATTAGTGTTTTTTGCTAATTTTTCCACACCAGTGCATGTAGCTTGGTGATGTCTATCAACACAGAGAAAACTGAAAAATTGAATATTTTGACCCTGTAACGCAAATGATGATCAGTTCATGAACTACAACCTGTATCCATAAACCTGATGATGTGCTCTCTTCTGCAACTTTCAATTGTTGTCTGTCTACAATTTAAATATATGTATGTCCATGAACCTAGTCAAACTCAATGTTGTGAAGACTGATATGCTGATCCTTCATGCTCCATACATTCTTTAAAAGACCTTACCCAAGGTTGTGATACTTGGACACCATCACCTGTCCTCTCCTCCTATGGTTTTTAATTCAAGTTCCGCACATTGCTGAAATCTGGAAGTCTGTTTTCTAACATCTGCACAATACTGCACAAATCTGTTCATGCCTAAATCAGAAGACACCTGAAACTCTGGTTCACGCGCTCATAATACATCACTTGGATTACTGTAGCTCATTGTTCACATACTTGCTTCTTCTCTCAAGCTCTTACAACTGATTCAGAATGTACTTACAAGGCTCGTATTGCAGTCTCACAGATTTGATCACATCACTCCAATTCTCATAGCACGTCACTGGCTCCCACTCCGAGGACACCGATGGATAGATTTTTTAATTTTCCCAATAAACATTAAATCCAAACACAATTGGTGCCGACTTACATTTTTGACATAATCACAACTTATACCCTTGCATGAACCTTACGGTCTAACCTTGGAATCTCTTGTTAGTTCCTTGTACGAGACTTTTTAAATAGTGCCAGCAAAATAAATCTTTACAAAACACCACTCCCTACGAGACAATGTATCCTTACTATAATTCACGGACCGGTGGTTGTGTGTTTGTTTGTGGGTTTGCAACATGGGATCAGCGTAACCCCAATTCATGTATATGGGTGTTTTTATCTTTGCCAGTGGTCTTGGCGGGGTGAGGGGGGCGGAGGGGGGGGCACAAATTCTCTATGTAAATGTGTATCATGTAGCGCCACCTCCAGGTGGGGGAGAGTTTTACAAGTCTCCACCACTTACAGTCCTGTATTCCTGCCCCCACGTTTTACAGTGCAGTGAGGTGTTTTGAATTATAAGCAGTAGGTATGTTTTTGCTTCATGCACGTAACCAGGGTTATTTGTCTTAGTATACAGAGCTGTCATTTGCCTATACACCACCCAAATACAGGCATGCATCAGAAGAATGTGTTGCATGCTTGGAAGAAGATCGCCCGTAGGGCGGGTACTCTGCTAATTTACCATTTTCAACAAATTGACTCACACATCGCATCACACAGCATTGCCTCTTAAGCTAATGTCATGTGAGATTATTGTCCAATCGAATGGTTCTGATCAGAAAATGTTGCAAAATAATTGAGATGAGTGAAAATAATAGTGTGTAGAAAAAACGAAAGTGCATATATATTTTAGGAAACTCATAATTACTTTGAATATTATTTGAGGAAAACTAAATAAAATTAAGAAATCTATGATAAACCCTCTTCCCCTCCCCCACACACTTCTCCAAAATGTGTTGGCCTAAAATAGTTCTTCCCATTTTAAATTTTATTTCGTCCAACTTATTATGGTCTCTTTCCTCTTCCACACTTGCCATCAGTCCTGACACATTCTTATCTTCACCCACCACAGGTAAAGTACAAGGATGACCTCAACTGGATCAAAGGCCTGGGATGTCTCGTGTATGATACACCTGAAATGCTACGGCATCAGTCCTGGCGCCTTTACAATGTATGTGGAAGAGATGCGCCTGTGTACACAATCACAAAACACACACACGCACACACGAATACAGCCCCAACAAATGAAAAAAAGACAAAATAAAAATATAAAGCAAAATATCAGCAAATATACACTGACAACTGGGAGAATGATAAAAGAGCAGGAAGATATTAAAAAAAAAAAAAAGTTGGACATATTTGGCGTAGACCAAAGAAGATTCATTGGAATGGCTAAGAAGAGGTCAGCTCAACTGGGACAGAGAACGAATCATAATAAATGCCCAAGACCAGGGACACATCAATAGCTTTAAGAAGTTGGTGAGATGAAGTCAATCAGCCAGGTGTAGATTTTGCAAGGTAGAAACAAAAAGCACAAGTCACCTCCTCTTGGGATGTGAAAAACTCATATCAGAACAGCTGTACACACAAAGGCACAACAAGGTATGTAGAGTAATCCACTGGCACATCTGCAAAAAACTTTGATATCCCAGTGTCAGAAAATTCATGGAAACATGAACCAAAAGCAATCATTGAAAACGAGGAAGTAATGCTCATGAACGACCTAATGATCCCATCGAGTGTGAACATAGAAAACAAAGCATTGCAACTGCACATAGTACTTGGGTACAAAAGGAAAGGAAGGCATTGCTAATTTAGGTGTCAGTACCCAGTAATTTTGGCCTAAACAATGCAGAAATCAAGAAAATTACCAAATACCAGATCTTAGAAATGAAATCAAATGATCCTGGAAACTGAAGAGTGCTGCAATTGTACCAATGATAATTGAGTAACAGGAACGATAAAGAAGAACCTTACGGAGATCTTAGAATTCATCCCAGGGAATATTACTCCAAACAAACTGCAGTTGGAAGCTGTCTGGGGCTCTGTGACGATCCTGAAAAGAGGCCTTGACACAAAACTTTGAGAACAAGAAAAAGAGCAATCAGAGATTGCAGACCCTCGCCAGGACTTCTTTTGAGTGGTGTATTTTTTTAATAGGTTTTAGGGTAAATCCAATATGGCTGCCAAACCATGTGATCTATGATATCATACGTGTGAACCTTTTTTTCCTCATGGACAGGCGGTCATACGTGTAAATTTTCACCTCGATCTGTTCAGCCACTTCAGAGAAGGGGATTTTTGAAGGTTCTTTTTTTTTCTTAAACAATATGGCTGCCGAATCATGTGACCGATGACGTCATGAATTTTTTTTCTTCTGTGGACCATTTTATCCCTAGATGACCCTCAAAAATTTTCATTATGATTGGATGTGACGTTCGACATATGCAATTATGACGTCATAACGAGAGCACTTACGACATCATAAAAAAATCATGCTCATTCCCTATGAGGAGTACTTGCTGTGTGCCAAGTTTCAATTTTTCCTTTGGGGCGGTTTCAGAGATACAGAGGTCCAAATTTTTCCCGTTTTCCCAATATGGCTGCCACACCACGTGACCTGTGATGTTAAAATTATCATTAAAACATTGTACATGAGTAGTCGCACCAATGGTGAAAATTTCATCTCAATCTGACAAGCAGTTGCAGAGAAAAACACTAAAGTTCTGTGCGGACAAACAGACAACCAAACAACCAAACGGACGCAAATGCAATACCCTCTCCTCTGGCGAGGGTAACAAGAAAGGCATTGAATAGTGTACATACCTCCGCCAGGCTGAACGGTTACCGTTTTGTATCCCACTGATAGGCCGGATCTGCATCCAGACCTCAACTAAGATCTAATTGGCTTGTTGTCACATACCCAACTCATCCACCAAGTTTCATCATAACCCTTCCATAACTTTTTGAAATATCGTGCTACGTATCGTTTTTGGCCCAATCTCTCAATTATGAAGAATCACTTAATACATTCTAGTATCCGGATCTGGATCTTTTTGATCCCATTAAGTGTGAACAGTCATTTCTCAACCATTTTTATATAGTGCATTGTACCAGCAAAACTAATCTTTACAAAGCACCACTCCTCACTAGAAAATGTATCCTTACTATAATTCACGGACCGGTGGTTGTGTGTTTGTTTGTGTGTTTGTTTGTTGGGCTGCTACTCCTAGAGTTGGATAGATTTTTGCAAAAGCTTAGCAGAATTCGGATCTTCACCAAAATCTAATAGTCATGATGAGCACACACCCAACCTGTCCACCACATTTCATCCAAATCCGTCCATAAGTTATTGAGATATTCTGCTCAGACAGACAAACAGACAGACAGGTGAAAACCTCACCTCTGCCCACCTTCAGTGGCGGAGGTATCAAGAAAACTTCACAGCTTGGTCCATGAAACATGATCCCTTACCAAAACGGAGGTGGATACTTCGAGCCATAGTCAGACTCTGTTCCACCTTCTGAAACCCACATATGGAGATAACAACCAATCACACACACACACACACACATTAACTCCAAATATGTCGTACAGGTAGCTATATAGAAATGTCCAACTGAAGAACCTTGGCTGAACTTATATAAATTAACCATTTTACATTTAAAACATCAATTTGAATGAATATATTATGGTCATTTTGTTGTTTTCCTAAGGATTTCAGGCAGTTTATGATGTCATGTTTTGCAAGATACCAGTGAATTTCATTATTCATTCAAATTGATCTCTCGATGGAATTTTCTGCCTTTCTGTTGTTTGTTTTTTAGTACAAATACCCCCAGGCTGCAAAGGCTTCACGTGACAAGGTATCTACAGTGCTGCAGACACCTGTTTACAGAACCCTCCAGGAACTGAAGTCTCACTTGAGTGAGGCAAGTTACTTGTGTTTGTGTGTATGTTTGTGTATGTTTGTGCATTTGCATCCATGTGTCTGTATCTGTATCTGTATCTGTATTTATGTCTGCATTGTAAAAAAAATCCCTGTTTGCTTGATCCAGCAGCTATTTCTGTTTAAATCCTTCCATTTCTCGAGGTACTGAGCTTCGTGTGCCAAAACCTTATGCGATTGCTCATCTTTTAATCTCGTCTGTTGGACCTATAGGAACACCAGAAGAATAGTGGGACAATATCCAGACTGATATTCTATCCATTTTGTCCATGGCGGCTTGTTTTGCTTTTTGTGACCTTTTAATCTAGTTACAAATAATTATTTATCTTCATACTCATTGTGACTAATCGGGACATGGCGACGTTTATTCTGCCGTTGCAGATTTCCTACCGAGCAGCAGGCAAGGAAGTGCAGAAGAATTATACAATGGTGCCAGATACAGTGTCAATGGTTCAAGCTAAGCAATCTCAGGGTCTGCAGAGCCAGGTGTGTGACCTTTATTTGTTTGATGGTCTTTTCTGAATAATTTTGATTTGTAAAAAATGTTTCTCACATCAAGTATATTTGTTGTCCGTAATAAATTGTATTACTATTCAATTAACATTATTATTGCTTGTGATTTGTGTTGGTGTCATTTGTGGTAGTCTGGGTTGTCTCTGATATATTTGCTTAAATATAAAATGTCTTCAATTTTGTATTGGACATATTAGTTTTGGAAGCATTAATTGTTCTTGAGCTTTCCTGGAAACTTCACATAAACGCATAGTTAGTCCTTCACATCTTTGTGAATTTGCAGTCCACATACACGGAAGTGGCATTGAAGGAGAGACCTCAGTATACCTTCGTGCCTGACAGTCCCGCCTGGAAACACTTGAGTAATATTCGACATCTCTTCAGTCCTGTGAGTAGTTTGGAGAGAGGAAGCTGTACGATTAACAATTGTATCATGAAGAGTTTTTACTACATTGTGTACAATCGAAATGTGCATTTATTGCATTAAAAACCTTCCTACATTAAAATGGCATTTGTGGTAAGGGGTTTACAGAGATGACTAGAAAGCAACAAAAACTGTAAAGCCCGTCCACATCCGCTTTGTACTCAAACTATACTTGATGAAAATAAAACCTGAAATAAAGTAATGTAAAATTTATTAACTTGTGTTCTCCATATTCTCATAACAAAGTTTTGTAAAAATGTTATTTAATAAAGCTCAGATGGTTTAAAAAAACATGTTATAGCCTGGACAGACAGACAGACAGATAAGCAGTCATCCACCAGTACTTGCAAAATCAATCACTGTGACCTTGACCTTTGGACCTTAAAAACAATATGGTAGGCTTCTAGCTTTTGATTGGAAAAAAAATTCAGTGTCCAAATGTGAAAATTCTGTTCAAATTTCAAGTCAATTAGATGATATAATTGATGACTTTATGTAACCTTCACCTTTTGAACGTAAAACAATAGGCTTCAGTGACCCAATATGCAAACCCTCTTAAAATTTAAAGGAAATTGGAAGAAAAATGATGATTTTATGGAACCTTTGACCTTTTGACCTCAAAACAACAAGCACCCAACTTTTGATTGATGAACCAATTCATTGACTAAATATGCCAATTCTGTACAAATTTCAAGTCAATAGAATGAAAATTGATGATTTTTTGTGAACTTGACTTTTGACCTCAGACTATATTCTTCGGTGACCCAATATCCAAACCCTGTTCAAATTTCAAGTCAATTGGATGAAAAGTCATGATTTTATGCAACCTTGACCTTTGACCCTTTGACCTATTCACCTCAAAATGAATAGGCTTTTATCTTTTGGTTGAACCAATTCAGTTATCAAATATACAAATTCTGTTCAAATTTCAAGTCAATCAGATGAAAAGTGACGATTTTATGCGACCTTGACCTTCTGACCTCAAGAACAATGGGCTCACACACACACACACACACACACACACACACACACACACACACACACGGATACTTCAAGCCCTAGTCTTCTGAACCCGCATACCCTATCTCCCACTGCATGGGCCTAAGGGATAATTATCGAGTATGATTTGCAACATGGTTCGTACAGGATACAAGTAAACTCTTTATATAATGAACCCATCTTTATATAATGGACAAAAAAATCCATTTTTACTCTTTTAATTTTAAAGATCAATTGACTTTAACCATAATTATAATTTCTTTGGAAATATAACTTTTACAATTACAGTCCAGTGGACTAATTATACACCTTTACATATTATTTGGGCATTTGATTACAGTTCCATAGCATGAGCTGGATTAAAAATACCTTCAAACAATGCTTGCTGTTGTGACCATAAAAGGTTGCCCGTACAAAAACGCTCCGTTGGGAATGACACCAGATCTGTTAAATATCTCTGCAATGCAATGCATGAAAAGCAACAAAAAAATATTCAGCATTAAGCTATTTTGTATGAAGATTACTTTACTACTTAACATTCCATGACCTCTGTTCAAACTGGCCTTGGTCTGAAGATCAAAGCATGAAATTGCCACTTTGGGGTTTTGGTAAGGGGAACATACCGATTATTCAATGCAGTGATTTGAAACAGGAAAACCTGAAACTAACCATTGAACAAAGTTAGCGAGAGTAGAAAATTATAGTTATTATGTATGAGAGAAGATACAAGGTGCAGGAAGTTATTAAAGCCAAAGTAAAGCAGGGAGAAGGAGTTGAGTTCAGCAGAAAGTTAAAATTATGTGGAGTTCAGCATGTTTCAAATTCTTTAGGAGTGACTTGTAGGTGGTGTATTAGTTCAGTGGGCCTGGTGTGGGCTTAATGGTTAAGGTGACTGGCTTAAAATTTTAGGGACTTGAGTTCAAATCCTGCTTCGCTATTGAATTAATACCAGGCGGGGTTGATTCAGCCCATCATCCTTCCGAGGTCAGAAAAATGAGTAACAGCTTGCTGGGATGATTGAGCCTTTCAAGTATCCTGCGTCGGAGTGGTGACCCATCCAGGATTGTGTCCAATAGCCCAGGAGACTGCTTAGGTCGCACCAACACTCTGTACAGAGTATGGTCCCAGTGGATGGATGGATTAGTTCAGTTCAATGTCATTGCATCTCTGCTTCCGATTCAATATCGAAGGAATTGTTTATTATTATGTGTGACAAAACTTATTAGAATTCAATTTTTAATTTTTAAAAATATTTTTGACACATAAAAAGTTTATTTTTGAGCTTTTATTTAGATTTTTATCGATGTATATTTTCAGGAATACGTAATTTATTTAATTGTGTTATACCACTGTTATTATTAGTGCCGTGCCGTTTAACCTTCCATGAAAAACATAACTGCGTATGCCCTTGCTCACCTTTAACCCCATGCATGATGCACTATCCACTGAAAGCTCCGCCACAGAGCAGCTGTTTTTTTTACAGAGATGTAAATGCGTACCTGCTTTACTCATTGTATTTTAAACACATTAATTGAACCATAATAAGTTATTAACCATCATTTTTATGTCTCCTTTCTATGAATTTCGCAAATTGACGATATAATTTTTTTTCGTTAGTCTGTGAGTATAATCTGAAATTGGCATTAATTGACATTTACTGATAGAAATGGAATCCTGCCAGGCCTATCTTTACCTTCGCCTGCCGAAGGTGAAGGAGGTTATGTTTTCACCCCTTTCTGTCTGTTTGTTTGTTACTTGCAAAATCGAAGATTTTTCAAGTATATTGGTTGGTCGATTTTGTTATTCTGTCTGTCTGTCTGTTTGTTTGGCTGTCTCTTTATCGCCTACAGGTCACAATTTTAAACTGATCTTCACGAAACTTCACCACATGGTAAAGTTTGTCATAAGCAAAAAGTCTATGGTTTTTTGAGGTCAAAAGGTCAACAACTTCGGTGACATTTCTAAAATCCTCAATATTCATCCGATTAACTTGAAATTTGAAGAGGATTAATATTTCATGTCAATGAATTAAACCAGCCAAATATTTTTGAGGTCAACATCGACCAATAGGTCAACATGGGCCCAAGGTCAACAATGAAGGTGGTATTTCTAAAATCCTCAATTTTCATCCCATTGACTTGAAATTTGAAGAGCATTTTCATATCAGGTCACTGAATTCAACCACCAATTATTTTTGAGGTAAAATTCGTTTTATGGATTTTGCAAGTATCGTGCTCTGTACGACGTCTTCTTCTTGTTTGTTTGGCTGTTTGCTTGTGTGCAGGCTATCTCAAAAAGTTGTGGACGGATTTGGATGAAATTTGGCAGGCAGGTTGGGTGTGTGACATGGGCGAATTGATTAGATTTTGATGAAGATCTGGATCCAGATCTGGCTACTAGAATTTTAAAAAGTGATGATTCTTCACCATTGAGAGATAGGGATAAAATGATATATAACACGATATCTCAAAAGGTTATGGATGGATTCGGATGAAACTTGGTGGACATGTTGGGTGTCTGACAGGACGAATCGATTCAATCTTGGTGAACATCCAAATCCGAATCCTGATACAATAATTTTTTAATTTTTTTAAAAAATTTTCTCTCACCATTGAGAGATGGGGCTAAAAACGATATATAGCATGACATTTCAAAAAGATATGGACAGTTTTGGATGAAAGTTGGTGGACAAATTGGGTGTGTGACAATGACAAGTTTATTCCATTTTGATAAAGATCCGGATCTGGATCCGGGCGGAGGTAAGCGCTCTATCACATGCCCTTCTAGTTGACTTTGTAATGTTTGTTGTGGTGAGGTGTTTATTCTAAAAGTTCAGTAAAGTAAAAAGGTAACAAGTATTAATATTGCATGCAGTTAGACTTTAAAATGTGTGGAAAGACCCTGAGAGTTTGGGAAATTTCCAGTTACTTCTGAATATTGAACTGTCTTGTATTAATGAGTAATTCTAGAGTCTCCTTGTTATGGAAACATCTAGTAAATGAGTAGATAGTAGAGGAAGTGACTTTCGTGAATATTCTTCCTTCGAGTGTATATGAATGGTAAAGTGGAGAGAGAGAGTGGGGGAGAAGAGGAGCCAGTCATCATTTGTGCTGCTGTGTACAGTGCCATACGTATATCGCTTGTGCTATATCTTTTAAATAAATGCAAGTTTGAACTATATCCAGTTGCCGGTTAGAATATCAATCAATTGAAGACCTCAGGGTTTTGTGACACAGCAAAGTTTTTTTTTATGTAAATTATTGCACACTTTTACTTTATCCTTATCGTGGATGAATTTGTGAATGTGTGGCCTGATGCAGAGAACTGCAGAGAAGGCGATGTCTGAGAGAGAGTATTGATGTGATGTCTGACTTTTATTTTTGTTTCCATATTGTAGAAGAAATATCATGAAGCATACGAGAAGAGCAAATCCAAGTATGTCCTGGTACCTGATTCTCCTGCTGTGTGCATGGCCAAGCAATCATACATGAACGCCAGTGATGTAAGGGCATTTCTAGTTTCTCTTCTTGATCGTAACTTCCATTTTCTTTCCTACATTATTTTCTTCATTTTGTAAATGTAAGCTGTGATTCAGCAAAAATCCAGTTAAAGAACATTCTTAAAATAAACTCAGAAAGTATCTGATAGCACAGCGTCTCTTCCAATGTCTCTTTCCTTCCATCTGTTAACTTTCTGTTGTACATCTCCTCTTGCCAATTCTTAACCCAGCTGCGCTACAAAGAGGCCTATGAAAATGCAAAAGGCAAGTACTTTACAGTGCAAGATGCCAAGGACATTGTTCACCATCGAAAGGTCACAGGCGATATCAGCACTGTGAGTGTCTTCAACTTGTTCTTGCACTCAATTTTCTGCAGTTGATATTTATTTGAATGAGAAAATGGTAAGCAACATACAACATTCCTCCTTCCTAGGTGAGGTACAAGGCGAACTATGTACAGCAGCTGGGTATTTGGCACACTATCCCAGATCGTCCTGATGTCTTGCACCACAAGATCGTTATGGATAACGTCAGTGATGTAAGTCCGGAATGTTTCGTTCACACCTCTCCCTCACAATTTTTGCATCCTCCACATTTTAACAGCTATTGTGTGTGCCAATGATCAAGTTATTTTTGTCACAGATAGAATGGGCATGGCAGGAAAAAAACTTGCTTGTCGGAATCCAGCCTACAATAATAATATCTGGTGTGGCACTTTCATTCCTGGCTCTACAATAATGGAGTTTAATTTTTACATATTATGGTTGTTAGAGTGATCACCAACTTACTCAGGGTCAGGGGGAATGTGGGAAAGGGTCAGGGAGGGAAGCTGAATATGTACATGGGACATTCTAAAAGTCATTGGAATGAGATTCTCCCAATGGTCCAAGAAACCTCGGTTTATTTTTTCAACCAATCCACATACAATACACAAGGAACGATGATACAGGAGGAGGGCATTTGGCCCATCAAGCCTGAACTACATCAACACCACATTAATGATGTGAGAGTGTAGAGTGGGGATGGTGCAGTTGAAGTGAGAACAGTGTAGTGAGCACAGACATTACCAGGTGATATATTATATATATATATATATATATATATATATATATATATATTATATATATATATATATATATACAGTAATCCCCCGTTTCTCGCGGGGGTTACGTTCCAAACTTTCCCGCGCTAAGTGAAAATCCGCGATAAATGGACGCCTCCCCAAAAAATCGACTCGTCTGGTCTGGTCGGTTGGGAGTGATTGGGTTTGAGGTGCCTGAGATCGACTAGTCTGGTCTGGTCGGTTTGGCAGTGATTGGGTTTGAGGTGCCGGAGATCGACTGGTCTGGTCTGGTCGGTTTGGCAGTGATTGGGTTTGAGGTGCCGGAGATCGACTAGTCTGGTCTGGTCGGTTTTGAGGTGCTGGGTATGAGCAGTGCTCGTCCAACGGCGGCAAACCTTTTTCCTCCCAAAGCATATATCGAGCACCTTTACCTTAACCTTCTCCTGGAGCGTCCCAGGACCTTCCTCTGGCGCTTCGGTTCCTTGCCAGAAGCCTTAGAAGGTGCAGGGCATTTGGGCGGCATCGTGGGGCTTGAGAAAAAATGTAGGAAATATTCGAAGTTCACAAGCGAAACTTTGTCTCGTGCGTTGTGTGACTGGTCGAGCACCACGCGTTATAATTTTATTGCTTAAATAATTATATTTTTATATATTATTACCGCGATGTACCGGGGGAATCCGCAGAAAAAATTAGTTACGTTCCAAGGGAAAACCCGCGATGAACCGGGGGCGCGATAGGTGAACCGCGATGAAGCGGGGGTTGACTGTATATATATATATATATATATATCACAAGACATACAGAGGGTGGGAGGGAGAGAGAGGGAGGGAGAGAGGAGAGAGGAGGAGAGAGGGAGAGAGGAGGGAGAGAGGGAGAGAGGAGGGAGAGAGGGAGAGAGGGAGAGAGGGAGAGAGGGAGAGAGGGAGAGAGGGAGGGAGGGAGGAGAGAGAGAGCGAGGAGAGAGAGAGCGAGGGAGACAGGACACAGACACAGACACATTTCTCAGGATTGAAAGCCATGTTCCAAGTTTTTGACCAGTTTGTGATTTTATCAAGGTCTGAGGAGAGGGAAGAGGCAGCTCCCTGTCTGTCAGGAGGATGCAGAATGTCACTGCAGAGAGTGTCGTCATCAGCAAAGAGATAAAGAGGTTTTCCAGAGAGGCAGTGAGATCGTTGAGGAAGATTAGGAATAAGATAGGGTCCGAGAACACTGACTGCCTTGGGGTACTCCAGCCTTAACAGGGAAAGGAGAAGAAAGGGTTCCATTGAGAGCCCCAAGTTGGCTACGAGAGTAGAGGAAGTCAGTAATCCAAGACTGTAGTTTGCTTTGGATTTCATAGGCAGATATTTTGGAGAGCAAGGCAGTCTGCCAAACTATATCAAAAGCTCAATATATGTCCAGAGAGATGAACCTGATCTCATATCTGTTAATGAAGACCTCAATCCATTGTGGGAGAGTCGAAACAGCATGTCCAAGATAGAGTGACCAGGTCTGAAACCGAATTGATGCTCTGAGATGAGGCTGTTGCAGAAAAGTAATGATTTTATGTCAACTGCGATGATGGATTCCATGACCTTGCTGATGATTGGAAGTAAGTTGATTGGTTAAAGGGATCCATTTTTGCACCTTTTATGTAATGTTTTGATGTTGGCTGATTTCCAAGCAGATGGAAGATGACCTCGGGTAAATGACAGGGTGAAAAGAGCAGAGAGACGAAGTGCAAGAGCAGCAGAGCAGATTTCTAGGACATGTGAGCTGATGCCTTCCGGTCCAGAGTTGAGGGTTGCCAGAAATTTTTCCACCTTCTCAGGTGCAAAAGACAGAATTCAGGAGCAGTTGGGTATGACTGGGAAGGGTGGGATCAAAGAGAGAGAGGGGTTAGGGGCACAAGATTTTGAAGCAAACACAGAATTGAGGCATTCGTCCTTCTCACTAGCGGAGTCGGCTGTGGTGCCTTTTGAAGTGAAGAAAGGGATGGAAGGGGAGCATACACGAGAGACCGACTTGACAAGGTGTTACTAGGTTTTAGAGGAGGGAGAGAAGATTGAAAGCTCATTCTTGAGATTGGACACATGTTTTCTGGCTCTCCTGAAACTAGATCCAAACTTGGTGTGGGTTTTATGGAATGATCTGAGGTTACCTTCGGTTTGACTTGCCTTCCAGGAGGAGAATGCAAGTTGTTTTAAAGCAACTGTCTCACCACAAGATTCAGAGTACCAAGAGTGGGAGAATGGGAAAGATGACCGAGGACGAGATGGAATGAATCTGCGTATAAAAGAGAGCAGATTTCGGTGGAAGATTTCCCAAGCTGAATAAATATCAGCAGCGGTGGATATAGAAGACAAGTCCTGAAGTGTGAAAAAAAACAAACAAACGTGGATACGCGAAGCACAGAGCTGCAAATGTAGAAGCAGGTCACATTTTATAAAATGCGTCGAATCCGCGAATGTCGAGGTTCCACGGGACTTTAGTTAGTCCGTTAGAGTCTATCATGGACAATTGCATCATATAATGTATGAAATCGCTCTAAGCTCCTAATTTATAAACTATAGCACCGACAAAAGCAATGTATTACAGCAAATCGTAGGTATGAAGATCAAGCATTCGATGATATAGTTGAGGAAAGTGAAAAAATTAAATTCTGAGCACTTTATCGTACAGAAACCATTGTGGTCTGTTCCAAGTCAAGGCATATTTGGGCAGATAGTGGCTTATGACCCCAGCGACATGACAGCGGGCTGACCAAGATGACTGGACTGGCTTCCTCGCCTGGAACTGGCTCGACCTGGGCGGCATAGATGGCTGATGATTAAACAAATTCTCAGGTTGTAAGGTTCATTGTGTTTTTCTGATGATATTGGAGGACTGTTATAGAATAAGATAAGCACAGAATAAAGTTTGTGAGGAAATTGTGTCTTTGGTGAATATGGTCAATTTGGTCAAAAGTTGGCAGATTTTCAATAAAAAATATTCAGCAAACCCTGACCAATATGTACAAACTCCTAAAAGAGATCTAGTAAATATCTTTGCATTAGTTATGTATCCGCAGATTCTCAGGATTAATTTGCACTTGAATTGTCCAAAACGGCCAAAGGATAACTGATCCACATCCAATTTACTCAGGAAGGGTGAATTCGAGATAAACGTGAAAATGTGATTTTCCTTGTAATGCATTATCCATTAAAGTTCATAATTTAAAATACCTTATTCGCCGTTAATTAGTGTTTTTGCTAATTTTCCAACCAGGTGCATTTAGCTTGTGATGTCTATCAACACAAGAGAAAACTGAAAAATTGAAATTTTGACCCTGTAACGCAAATGATGATCAGTTCATGAACTACAACCTTATCCATAAACCTGATGATGTGCTCTCTTCTGCAACTTTCAATTGTTGTCTGTCTACAATTATTATATGTATGTCCTGACCTAGTCAAACTCAATTTTGTAAGACTGATATGCTGATCCTTCATGTCCATACTTCTTTAAAGATCTTACCCAAGGTTGTGATACTTGACACCTCACCTGTCACTCTCCTCCTATGGTTTTAATTCAAGTTCCGCACATTGCTGAAACTGGAAGTCTGTTTTCTAACATCTGCACTAACTGCACAAATCTGCTCATGCCTAAATCAGAAGACCTGAAACTCTGTGTTCACGCGCTCATAATACATCACTTGGATTACTGTAGCTCATTGTTCACATACTTGCTTCTTCTCTCAGGCTCTTACAACTGAATTCAGAATGTACTTACAAGGTGTATTGCAGTTCACAGATTTGATCACATCACTCCATTCTCAAAACACGTCACTGGCTCCACTCGGAGACACCGATGGATAGATTTTTTAATTTCCCAATAACATTAAATCCAAACACAATTGGTGCCGACTACATTTTTGACATAATCACAACTTATACCCTTGCATGAACCTTACGGTCTAACCTAATCTTGTTAGTTTTGTACGAGACTTTTATAATTGCCAGCAAAATAAATCTTTACAAAACACACTCCCTACGAGACAATGTATCCTTACTATAATTCATGGACCGGTGGTTGTTGTTTGTTTGTGGGTTTGCAACATGGGATCAGCGTAACCCAATTCATGTATATGGGTGTTTTTATCTTTGCCAGTGGTCTGCGGGGTGAGGGGGGCGGAGGGGGCGCAATTATCTATGTAAATGTGTATCATGTAGCGCACCTCCAGGTGGGGGAGAGTTTACAAGTCTCCACACTTACAGTCCTGTATTCCTGCCCCCACTTTTACAGTGCAGTGAGGTGTTTTGAATTATAAGCATAGGTATGTTTTGCTTCATGCACGTAACCAGGGTTATTTGTTTAGTATACAGAGCTGTCATTTGCCTATACACCACCCAATACAGGCATGCATCAGAAGAATGTGTTGATGCTTGGAAGAAGATCGCCGTTTGGGCGGGACTTCTGCTAATTTACCATTTTCAACAAATTGACTCACACATCGCATCACACAGCATGCCTCTTAAGCTAATGTCATGTGGGATTATTGTCCAATCGAATGGTTTCTGATCAGAAAATGTTGCAAAATAATTGAGATGAGTGAAAATAATAGTGTGTAGAAAAAACGAAAGTGCATATATATTTTAGGAAACTCACAATACTTTGAAATTATTTGAGAACTATGATAAACCTCTTTCCCTCCCACACACTTCTCCAAATATGTGTCGCCTAAATAGTTCTTCCCATTTAAATTTTTATTTCCTCACTTATTATGGTCTCTTTCCTTTCCACACTTGCCATCAGTCCTGACACATCTTATCTTCACCCACCACAGGTAAGTTACAAGGATGACCTCACTGGATCAAAGGCCTGGATGTCTCGTGTATGATACACCTGAAATGCTACTGCATCAGTCCTGGCCCTTTACAATGTATGTGGAAGGATGCGCTGTGTACACAATCACCAAAACAACACACACGCACACACGAATACAGCCCAACAAATGAAAAAAAGACAAAATAAAATATATAAGCAAAATATCAGCAAATATACACTGACAACTGGAGAATGATAAAAGAGCAGAAGATATTAAAAAAAAAAAAAGTTGGACATATTTGGCGTAGACCAAGAAGAGTTCATTGGAATCGCTAAGAAGAGGTCAGTCAACTGGACAGAGAACGGAATCATAATAAATGCCCAAGACCAGGACACATCAATAGTTTAAGAGTTGGTGAGATGAATCAATCAGCCAGTGTAGATTTTGCAAGTGAAAACACCAAAGCACAAGTCACCTCCTTTGGATGTGAAAAACTCATATCAGAACAGTTACACACAAAGGCACAACAAGGTATGTAGAGTAATCCACTGCACATCTGCAAAAAATTTGATATCCCAGTGTCAGAAAATTCATGAAACATGAACCAAAAGCAATCATTGAAAACGAGAAGTAATGCTCATGAACGACCTAATGATCCCATCGAGTGTGAACATAGAAAAAGCATTGCAACTGCACATAGTACTTGGTACAAAAGGAAAGGAAGGCGTTGCTAATTTAGGTTTCAGTACCCAGTAATTTTGGCCTAACAATGCAAATCAAGAAAATACCAAATACCAGATCTTAGAAATGAAATCAAATGATCCTGGGAACTGAAGAGTGCTGCAATTGTACAATGATAATTGAGAACAGGAACGATAAAGAAGAACCTTACGGAGATCTTAGGAATTCATCCCAGGGAAAATTACTCCACCAAAACTGCAGTTGGAAGCTGTCTGGGGCTCTGTGACGATCCTGAAAAAGAGGCCTTGACACAAAACTTTGAGAACAAGAAAAAGAGCAATCAGAGATTGCAGCCCTCGCCAGACTTCTTTAGTGGGTGTATTTTTTAATAGGTTTAGGGTAAATCCAATATGGCTGCCAAACCATGTGATCTATGATATCATACGTGTGAACCTTTTTTCCTCATGGACAGGCGGTCATACGTGTAAATTTTCACCTCGTCTGTTCAGCCACTTCAGAGAAGGGGATTTTTGAAGGTTTTTTTTTTTCTTAAACAATATGGCTGCCGAATCAAGTGACCGATGACGTCATGAATTTTTTTCTTCTTGGACCATTTATCCCTAGATGACCCTCAAAAATTTTCATTATGATTGGATTGGCGTTCGACAATATCAATTATGACGTCATAACGAGAGCACTTACGACATCATAAAAATCATGCTCTTCCCTATGAGGAGTACTTGCTGTGTGCCAGTTTCAATTTTTCCTTTGGGGCGGTTTCAGAGTATCAGAGGTCCAAATTTTCCCGTTTTCCCAATATGGCTGCCACACCACGTGCGTGACCTGTGATGTCAAAATTATCATTAAAACATTGTACATGAGTAGTCGCACCAATGGTGAAATTCATCTCATCTGACAAGCAGTTGCAGAGAAAAACACTAAAGTTCTGTGCGGACAAACAGACAACCAAACGGACGCAAATGCAATACCCTCTCTCTGGCGAGGGTAACAAGAAGGCATTGAATAGTGTACATACCTCCGCCAGGCTGAACGGTTACCGTTTTGTATCCACTGATAGGCCGGATCTGCATCCAGACCTCAACTAAGATCTAATTGGCTTGTTGTGTCACAATCCCAACTCATCACCAAGTTCTTCATAAACCCTTCCATAACTTTTTGAAATACGTGCTACGTATCGTTTTTGGCCCAATCTCTCAATTATGAAGAATCACTTAATACATTCTAGTATCCGGATCTGGATCTTTTTGATCCCATTAAGTGTGAACAGTCATTTCTCAACCATTATTATATAGTGCATTTACCAGCAAAACTAATTACAAAGCACCACTCCTCACTAGAAAATGTATCCTTACTATAATTCACGGACCGGTGGTTGTGTGTTTGTTTGTGTGTTTGTTTGTTGGGCTGCTACTCTAGAGTTGGATAGATTTTTGCAAAAGCTTAGCAGAATTCGGATCTTCACCAAAATCTAATAGTCATGATGAGCACACACCAAACCTGTCCACCACATTTCATCTCAAATCCGTCCATAAGTTATTGATGATATTCTGCTCAGACAGACAAACAGACAGACAGGTGAAACCTAACTCTGCCCACCTTCAGTGGCGGAGGTATCAAGAAAACTTCACAGCTTGGTCCATGAAAACATGACCCTTACCAATGGAGGTGGTACTTCGAGCCATAGTCAGACTCTGTTCCACCTTTGAAACCCACATATGGAGATAAACAACAACACACACACAACACACACACACACACACACACACACACACACACAACACACACAACACAACACTTAACTCCAAATATGTCGTACAGGTAGCTATATAGATGTCCAACTGAAGAACCTTGGCTGACTTATATAAATTACCATTTTACATTTAAAACATCAATTTGAATGAATATATTATGGTCATTTGTTGTTTTCCTAAGGATTTCAGGCAATTATGAGTTGTCATGTTTTGCAAGATTCCAGTGAATTTCATTATTCATTCAAATTGATCTCTCGATGGAATTTTCTGCCTTTCTGTTGTTTGTTCTTTTAGTACAATACCCCAGGCTGCAAAGCTTCACGTGACAAGTATCTACAGTGCTGCAGACACCTGTTTACAGAACCCTCCAGGAACATGAAGTCTCACTTGAGTGAGGAAGTTACTTTGTTGTGTGTATGTTTTTGTATGTTTGTGCATTTGCATCCATAGTGTCTGTATCTGTATCTGTATTTAGTCTGCATTGTAAAAAAAAATCCCTGTTTGCTTGATCCAGAGCTATTTCTGTTAATCCTTCCATTTCTCGAGTACTGAGCTTCGTGTGCCAACCTTATGCGATTGCTATCTTTTAATCTCGTCTGTGGACCTATAGGAACACCAGAAGAATAGTGGGACAATATCCAGACTGATATTCTATCCATTTTGTCCATGCGGCTTGTTTTGCTTTTTGTGACTTTAATCTAGTTACAAATAATTATTTATCTTATACTCATTGTGACAATCGGGACATGGCGATGTTTTTCTGCCGTTGCAGATTTCCTACGAGCAGCAGGCAAGGAGTGCAGAAGAATTATACAAATGGTGCCAGATACAGTGTCAATGGTTCAAGCTAAGCAATCTAGGGTCTGCAGAGCCAGGTGTGTGACTTTATTTGTTTGATGGTCTTTTCTGATAATTTTTGATTTGTAAAAATGTTTCTCACATCAAGTATTTGTTGTCCGTAATAAATTGTATTACTATTCAATTAACATTATTATTGCTTGTGATTTGTTGTTGGTGTCATTTGGTGGTAGTCTGGGTTGTCTCTGATATATTTGCTTAAATATAAAATGTCTTCAATTTTGTATTGGACATATTAGTTTTGAAGCATTAATTGTTTCTTGAGCTTTCCTGGAAACTTCACATAAACGCATAGTTAGTCCTTCACATCTTTGTGAATTTGCAGTCCACATACACGGAGTGGCATTGAAGGAGAGACCTCAGTATACCTTCGTGCCTGACAGTCCGCCTGGAAACACTTGAGTAATATTCGACATCTCTTCAGTCCTGTGTAGTTTGGAGAGAGGAAGCTGTACGATTAACAATGTATCATGAAGAGTTTTTACTACATTGTGTACAATCGAAATGTGCATTTATTGCATTAAAAACTTTCCTACATTAAAATGGCATTTGTGGTAAGGGTTTACAGAGATGACTAGAAAGCAACACAAAAATGTAAAGCCCTCACATCCGCTTTGTACTCAAACTATACTTGATGAAAATAAAACCTGAAAAAGTAATGTAAAATTTATTAACTTGTGTTCTCCATATTCTCATAACAAAGTGTTTGTAAAAATGTTATTTAATAAAGCTCAGATGTGTTAAAAAAACATCTTATGGCCTGACAGACAGACAGACAACGACAGACAGATAAGCAGTCATCCACCAGTACTTGCAAAATCAATCACTGTGACCTTGACCTTGGACCTTAAAAACAATATGGTAGGCTTCTAGCTTTTGATTGGAAAAACATTTCAGTGTCCAAATGTGAAAATTCTGTTCAAATTTTCAAGTCAATTAGATGATAATTGATGACTTTTATGTAACCTTCACCTTTTGACTAAACAATAGGCTTCAGTGACCCAATATGCAAACCCTCTTAAAATTAAAGGAAATTGAAGAAAAAATGATGATTTTATGGAACCTTGACCTTTGACCTCAAAACAACAAGCGCCTAACTTTTGATTGATGAACCAATTCATTGACCAAATATGCCAATCTGTTCAATTTCAAGTCAATAGAATGAAAATTGATGATTTTATGTGACTTGACTTTTGACCTCAGACTATATTCTTCGGTGACCCAATACCAAACCCTGTTCAAATTTCAAGTCAATTGGATGAAAAGTCATGATTTTATGCAACCTTGACTTTGACCCTTTGACATTCACCTCAAAATGAATAGGCTTTTATCTTTTGGTGGACCAATTCAGTTATCAAATATACAAATTCTGTTCAAATTTCAGTCAATCAGATGAAAAGTGACGTTTTATGCGACCTTGACCTTCTGACCTCAAGAACAATGGCTCACACACACACACACACACACACACACACACACACACACACACACACACACACACCACACACGGATACTTCAAGCCCTAGTCTTTTGAACCCGCATACCCTATCTCCCACTGCATGGGCCTAAGGATAATTATCGAGTATTGATTTGCAACATGGTTCGTACAGGTACAAGTAAACTCTTTATATTAATGAACCCATCTTTATATAATGGACAAAAAAATCCATTTTACTCTTAATTTTAAAGATCAATTGACTTTAACCATAATCTAATTTCTTTGGAAATATAACTTTTACAATTATAGTCCAGTGGACTAATTATACACCTTTACATATTATTTGGGATTTGATTACAGTTCCATAGCATGCGCTGGATTAATAATACCTTCAAACAAATGCTTGCTGTTTGTCATATAAAGGTTGCCCGTACAAAACGCTCCATTGGGAATGACACCAGATCTGTTAATATATCTCTGTAATGCAATGCAAGCAAAAGCAACAAAATATTCAGCATTAAGCTATTTTGTATGAAGATTACTTTACTACTTAACATTCCATGACCTCTGTTCAAACTGGCCTTGGTCTGAAGATCAAAGCATGAAATTGCCACTTTGGGGTTTTGGTAAGGGAACACTACCGATTATTCAATGCAGTGATTTGAAACGGAAAACCTGAAGTAACCATTGAAAAGTTAGCGACAGTAGAAAATTATATTATTATGTATGGAGAGTACAAGGTGCAGGAAGTTATTAAAGCCAAGTAAAGCAGGGAGAAGGAGTTGAGTCAGCAGAAAGTTAAAATTATGTGGAGTTCAGCATGTTTCAAATTTTTAGGAGTGACTTGTAGGTGGTGTATTAGTTCAGTGGGCCTGGTGTGGGCTTAATGATTAAGGTGACTGGCTTAAATTTAGGGACTGAGTTCAAATGCTGCTTGGCTATTGAATTAATACCAGCGGGGTTGATTCAGCCCATCATCCTTCGAGGTCGAAAAATGAGTAACAGCTTGCTGGGATGATTGAGGCCTTTCGAGTATCCTGCGTCGGAGTGGTGACCCATCCAGGATTGTGTCCAATAGCCCAGGAGACTGCTTTGGTCGCACCAACACTCTGTACAGAGTATGGTCCAGTGGATGGATGGATTAGTTCAGTTCAATGTCATTGCATCTCTGCTTCCGATTCAATATCGAAGGAATTGTTTATTATTATGTGATGACAACTTATTAGAATTCAATTTTTAATTTTTAAAAATATTTTTGACACATAAAAAGTTTATTTTTGAGCTTTTATTTAGATTTTTATCGATGTATATTTTCAGGAATACGTAATTTATTTATTTGTTATACCACTGTTATTATTAGTGCCGTGCCGTTTAACCTTCCATGAAAACATAACTGCGTATTGCCTTGCTCACCTTTAACCCCATGCATGATGCACTATCCACTGAAAGCTCCGCCACAGAGCAGCTGTTTTTTTACAGAGATGTAAATACGTACCTGCTTTACTCATTGTATTTTAAACACATTAATTGAACCATAATAAGTTATTAATCATCATTTTTATGTCTCCTTTCTATGAATTTCGCAAATTGACGATATAATTTTTTTTCGTTAGTCTGTGAGTATAATCTGAATTGCATTAATTGACATTTACTGATAGAAATGGAATCCTGCCAGGCCTATCTTTACCTTCGGCCTGCCGAAGGTGAAGGAGGTTATGTTTTCACCCCTTTCTGTCTGTTTGTTTTTACTTGCAAAATCGAAGATTTTTCAAGTATATTGGTTGGTCGATTTTGTTATTCTGTCTGTCTGTCTTTTTTGTTGGCTGTTCTTTATCGCCTACAGGTCACAATTTAAACTGATTTCACGAAACTTCACCACATGTAAAGTTTGTCATAAGCAAAAAGTCTATGGTTTTTTGAGGTCAAAAGGTCAACAACTTCGGTGACATTTCTTAAAATCCTCAATATTCATCCGATTAACTTGAAATTTGAAGAGGATTAATATTTCATGTCAATGAATTAAACCAGCCAAATATTTTGAGGTCAACATCGACAATAGGTCACCCAATGAAGTGGTATTTCTAAAATCCTCAATTTTCATCCATTGACTTGAAATTTGAAGACATTTTCATATCAGGTCACTGAATTCAACCACCAATTATTTTGAGGTAAAATTCGTTTTTATGATTTTGCAAGTATCGTGCTCTGTACGACGTCTTCTTCTTGTTTGTTGGCTGTTTGCTTGTGTGCAGGCTATCTCAAAAGTTGTGGACGGATTTGGATGAAATTTGGCAGCAGGTTGGGTGGTGTGACATGGGCAATTGATTAGATTTTGTTGAAGATCTGGATCCAGATCTGGCTACTAGAATTTTAAAAAGTGATGATTCTTCACCATTGAGAGATAGGGATAAATGATATATAAACATATCTCAAAAGTTATGGATGGATTCGGATGAAACTTGGGACATGTTGGTGTCTGACAGGACAAATCGATTCAATCTTGGTGAACATCCAAAATCCGAATCCTGATACAATAATTTTTTAATTTTTTTAAATTTTTCTCTCACCATTGAGAGATGGGGCTAAAAACGATATATAGCATGACATTCAAAAAGATATGGACGTTTTGGATGAAAGTTGGTGACAAATTGGGTGTGTGACAAGGACAAGTTTATTCCATTTTGATAAAAGTCGGATCTGGATCCGGGCGAGGTAAGCGCTCTATCACATGCCTTCTAGTTGACTTTGTAATGTTTGTTGTGGTGGTGTTTATTCTAAAAGTTTAGTAAAGAAAAAGTAACAAGTATTAATATTGCATGCAGTTAGACTTTAAAATGTGTGGAAAGACCCTGAGAGTTTGGGAAATTTCCAGTTACTTCTGAATATTGAACTGTCTTGTATTAATGAGTATTCTAGAGTCTCCTGTTATGGAAAATCTAGTAAATGAAGTAGATGTAGAGAAGTGACTTTCGTGAATTTTCTTCCTTCGAGTGTATATGAATGGTAAAGTGGGAGAGAGAGTGGGGGAAGAAGAGGAGCCAGTCATCATTTGTGCTGGTGACAGTGCCATACGTATATCGCTTGTGCTATATCTTTTAAATAATGCAAGTTTGAACTATATCCAGTTGCCGGTTTAGAATATCAATCATTGAAGACCTCAGGTTTTGTGACACAGCAAAGTTTTTTTTTATGTAAATTATTGCACACTTTTACTTTATCTTATCGTGGATGAATTTGTGAATGGTGGGCCTGATGCAGAGAACTGCAGAGAAGGCATGCTGAGAGAGTATTGATGTGATGTCTGACTTTATTTTTGTTTCCATATTGTAGAAGAAATATCATGAAGCATACGAGAAGAGCAAATCCAAGTTGTCCTGGTACCTGATTCTCCTGCTGTGTGCATGGCCAAGCAATCATACATTACGCCGTGATTTAGGGATTTCTAGTTTCTTTCTGATCGTAACTTCCATTTCTTTCCTACATTATTTTTCTATTTTGTAAATGTAAGCTGTGATTCAGCAAAATCCAGTTAAAGAACATTCTTAAATAAACTCAGAGAAGTATCTGATAGCACACGCGTCTCTTCCAATGTTTTTCCTTCCATCTGTTAACTTTCTGTTGTACATCTCCTCTTGCCAATTCTTAACCCAGCTGCGCTCAAAGGGGCCTATGAAAATGCAAAAAGGCAAGTACTTTACAGTGCCAGATCTCAAGGACATTGTTCACCATCGAAAGGTCCACAGGCATATCAGCACTGTGAGTGTCTTCAATTGTGTCTTGCACTCATTTTCTGCAGTTGATATTTATTGAATGAGAAAATGGTAGCAACATAACTTTCCTTCCTAGTGAGGTACAAGGCGAATATTCAGCAGCTGGGTATTTGAGACTATCCCAGATCGTCCTGATGTCTTGCACCACAAGATCGTTATGGATAACCGTCAGTGATGTAAGTCCGGAATGTTTCGTTCACACCTCTCCCTCACAATTTTTGCATCCTCACATTTTAACAGCTATTTGTGTTGCCAATGATCAAGATTATTTTGTCACAGATAGAATGGCATGGCAGGAGAAAAAACTTGCTTGTTGGAATCCAGCCTACAATAATAATATCTGGTGTGGCACTTTATTTCCTGCTCTACAATAATGGAGTTTAATTTTATATTATGGTTGTTAGAGTGATCACCAACTTACTCGAGGGTCAGGGGAATGTTGGGAAAGGTCAGGGAGGGAGCTGAATATGTACATGGACATTCTAAAAGTCATTGGAATGAGATTCTCCCAATGGTCCAGAAACCTCGGTTATTTTTCACCAATCCAATACAAACACAAGGAGATGTACAGGAGGGGAGGGATTTGGACCATACAAGCGCTGAACTACATCAACACCAATTTGATGATGGATGGTAGGGTGAGAGTGGGATGGTGCAGTGGAAGTAGAAAGTGTAGTGAGCAACAGACATTACAGGGTGATATTATATTATATATATTTATATATATCACAAGAATACAGAGGTGGGAGGGAGAGAGGAGGGGAGGGGAGAGGGGAGGGGGAGGAGGAGGAGGGAGAGAGAGGAGGAGAGGGAGGAGGAGAGGAGAGGGAGGGAGGAGAGAGGGGGAGGGAGAGGAGGGGAGAGGGGGAGAGGGAGAGAGGAGAAGAGGGAGAGAGGGAGGAAGAGGGAGAGAGGGAGAGAGACCAGGACACAGACACAGACACAGACACATTTCTCAGGATTGAGAAGCCATAGTGTCCAAGTTTTTGACCAGTTTGTGATTTTATCAAGGTCTTGAAGGGAAGAGCAGCTCGTGTCTGTCAGGAGATGCAGATGTCACTGGCAGAGAGGTGGTCGTACAGAGTCAGCAAAGAGATAAAGAGTTTTCGAGAGGGCAGTGAGAGTCGTTGAGGAGATTAGGAATAAGATAGGGTCCGGAGACACTGACTGCTTGGGGTACTCCAGCCTTAACAGGGAAAGGAGAAGAAAGGTTCCATTGAGAGCCCCAGTTGGCTACGAGAGTAGAGGAAGTCAGTAATCCAAGACTGTAGTTTGCTTTGGATTTCATAGGCAGATATTTTGGAGAGCAAGGCAGTCTGCAACTATATCAAAAGCTCAATATATGTCCAGAGAGATGAACCTGATCTCATATCTGTTAATGAAGACCTCAATCGATGTGGGAGAGTCGAAAGCAGCATGTCCAAGATAGAGTGACAGGTCTGAAACCGAATTGATGCTCTGAGATGAGGCTGTTGGAGAAAAGTAATGATTTTATGTCAACTGCGATGATGGATTCCATGACCTTGCTGATGATTGGAAGTAAGTTGATTGGTTAAAGGATCCATTTTTTGCACCTTTTATGTAATGTTTTGATGTTGGCTGATTTCCAAGCAGATGGAAGATGACCGGGTAAATGACAGGGTGAAAAGAGCAGAGAGACGAAGTGCAAGAGCAGCAGAGCAGATTTCTAGGACATGTGAGCTGATGCCTCGGTCCAGAGTGAGGGTTGCCAGAAATTTTTCCACCTTCTCAGGTGCAAAAGACAGAATTCAGGAGCAGTTGGGTATGACTGGGAAGGTGGATCAAAGAGAGAGAGGGTTAGGGACACAAGATTTTGAAGCAAACACAGAATTGAGGCATTCGTCCTTCTCACGAGCGGAGTCGGCTGTGGTGCCTTTTGAAGTGAAGAAAGGGATGGAAGGGGAGCATACACCAGAGACCGACTTGACAAGTGTTACTAGGTTTAGAGGGGGAGAGAAGATTGAAAGCTCATTCTTGAGATTGGACACATGTTTTCTGGCTCTCCTGAAACTAGATCCAAACTTGCTGCGGGTTTTATGGAATGATCTGAGGTTACCTTGCGTTTGACTTGCCTCCAGGAGGAGAATGCAAGTGTTTTTAAAGAACTGTCTCACCACAAGATTCAGAGTACCAGAGTGGGAGAATGGAGAAGATGACCGAGGACGAGGTGGATGAATCTGCGTTAAAAGAGAGCAGATTTCTGGAATATTTCCCAAGTGAATATATGCAGAGGGTGTATAGAAGACAAGTCCCTGAAGTGTGAAAAAAACAAACAAACGTGGATACGCGAAGCACAGAGCTGCAAATGTAGAGCAGGCACATTTTATAAAATGCGTCGAATCCGCGAATGTCGAGGTTCCACGGGACTTTAGTTAGTCCGTTAGAGTCTATCATGGACAATTGCATCATATAATGTATGAAATCGCTCTAAGCTCTAATTTATAAACTATAGCACCGACAAAAGCAATGTATTACAGCAATCGTAGTATGAGATCAAGCATTCGATGATAAGTTGAGGAAAGTGAAAAAATTAAATTTTTGAGCACTTTATCGTACAGAAACCATTGTGGTCTGTTCCAAGTCAAGGCATATTTGGGCAGATAGTGGCTTATGACCCCAGCGACATGACAGCGGGCTGACCAGATGACGCGCCACCCTTGTGTGGCTTTTTTTGTTTTTTTTGATGATGATAACCTATTGTCTGGACTTGTGTCTGGTAGGGGTTTGAGGGAAGGAGGATGATTTTGACTTGCATTTGGAAGGGGATTGAAGAAGAGTGGTGGTGGCGGGGGGGATTCTGACTGGGCCGATTATTATAGATTGAACGAAATGGGGTACGTTAAACAGCACGTTCAAACGCGGATCATACCAAACACCATCTGGAGACTGCTTGGAGATCTCAATGGTTGGGGGTGGGTGGAGGGGGTTTATATATATATATATATAATATATATATATATATTTGTCCATAACTGACCCCATCAAAGCCAAATCACATCCCATCACATCCATTTTTGCATGATTTATGACAATAAGTTCGGCTGCTGCACAAATACAGTCTTTGCCTTACTACAACACCGTTAAAAGGACGCAGTTTTACGGTTGGGGAATAAAGATAATTTCCATTCGTTCTCGAACTACAGCCAAACCGTGATGTGACTGTCACGTGCATTGTATTGCGCCCCCCTATGGAGAGTTTGAGCATAATCAAGCCTTATGGGCTATGGCTTAAAAGTCACAAGAGGAAATAGCAGAGCAGAGCTGCTACAAGATGTTTCGCTGTATTGGGCTCATATATAACACGTGATT
>CM068952.1:62150045-62166909 GCA_035128595.1 Eptatretus atami
TGACGCCCCATCTTGTGTGGCTTTTTTTTGTTTTTTTGATGATGATAACCTATTGTTCTGGACTTGTGTCTGGTAGGGGATTGAGGGGAAGGAGGATGATTTTGACTTGCATTTGGAAGGGGATTGAGAGAAAGTGGTGGTGCTGGGGGAGGGGATTCTGACTGCCGGCATTATTATAGATTGAACGAAAGGGGTACTTAAAACAGCACGTTCAAACGGATCATACCAAACACCATCTGGAGACTGCTTGGAGATCTCAATGGTTGGGGTGGGTGAGGGGGTTTATATATATATATATATATATATATATATATATGTCCATAACTGACCCCATCAAAGCCAAATCACATCCCATCACATCCATTTTTGCATGATTTTATGACAATAAGCTCGGCTGCTGCACAAATACAGTCTTTGCCTTACTACAACACCGTTAAAAGGACGCAGTTTTACGGTTGGGAATAAAGATAATTTCCATTCGTTCTCGAACTCACAGCAAACCGTGATGTGACTGTCACGTTGCATTGTATTGCGCCCCCCTATGAGAGTTTGTAGCATAATCAAGCCTTATGGGCTATGGCTTAAAATGTCACAGAGGAAATAGCAGAGCAGAGCTGCTACAGATGTTTCGCTTATTGGAGCTCATTTAAAACACGTGTATATTATTTAAATGCTCAATTATGCAATTTAGAACTTAGGCCTGAGGAAGTCCATGGGCATGAATGAAACTTTGCCTGAGACAAAGTCTACTCTTTCCTGATGCCTGAAAAATTGGTGCGTATTCAAGTGCAAATCATTTTAGATTGTGCTTTTTTTATTCTTTGAATTATCTCGTATTTTGTTTTTGTATTGCATATTTCTATAAGTGTGTGTGTATGGTATGTGCTATGTGTATATGTATGTATATGCCCATGATTTGTAGGTGAAGTACAAGATGACCTGACATGGCTTCGAGGCATTGGTTGTACGTATGGGACACACCGGACCTGAAGCTCGCCAACATAGCCAGAATCTCTACAGCAGGTCAGTGACCTTATTAAATCTTAAACTGCATTGTCAATAACTAAAAAAATCGACTTTTAAATTAAACACCCTTGTCTATTTCACAAACCATTATATCCACTATTTCGATAATAAAACATTCACTTTGTTATCTTCCTCTCTTTTTTTTCGCGTTACTTGAAATTTCCCTTTCTAACGCCTGACCGTTTTTATTTGGCCACAGTTCAAGTACAAGAAGATTACGAAAAGACAAAGGACAAGCTTACCGAGGTTACTGGTACACCATTGTACCAGCTTGCAAAAATGCTGGTAGATAGAATCTTCAATGAGGTAAGTATGGCTGAAATACTCCATCATACAAACTTCCATTTTTTTTCTGCTAATATCTATATTATATATATACCTGTATGAATGCAAGTTCAACGACTGTGTCTGAATGGGGTAAACATCGTAACTACAGCACGCATAATGCTGAATGATACCGTCATTTAAGAGTCTTGGGTTCCAGACAGTGCTATTTGGCGCGTACACAAACATTGATATTCACTCAATTTGAGTTATATGCATTTTTGTGGCTAGCACACCACAGGCGGTGTATATGCTCAGAGTTGTTGGTTTGCACAACCTACCAGAGTTAAAAAAAGAAAAAATTATATAATATATATCTAAAACACAAACTATTCAGTCAATTCCATCCAAACTATAATTACATTTTCATCAATGACTTCACCAATAAACCTGAGCGGTCTAACAGTTAGTGACTATTACGCATGATGTGGGGTTGGTTGAGAACTTGAAGAACAAAGAGTTGAGTTTGGACCTGGGTGTGAGACTTGAGTAATAAAGGTGAGTGTGAAACAGAAAGTTGGATGTGTGTGTGGGGGAGGGGGGTGGCAAGAAAAGAAAGTTAGGAAAGGGAGTTGAGGACTTGAGTAATAAAGGTGAGTTAGACAGAAAGTTGGAGTGTGGTGGGGGAGGGGTGCAAAGAAAAGGAAAAGTTAGGAAAGGGTTGAGAGCTTGAAGAAGAATGGGGGTGAATTTTGTGGAGGGACATTGAAAGAACAGGGTGGAAAGGGGGTTGAGATCTTGGGAGGGCGGGGTGAGGTTTGAGTCAGGAGGGGCTTGTGACTTGGGTCGGGTGGTGGTTGAGGACTTGAAGAAGAAAGGGGGAGGAAGGGCAAAGAGTTTGGTGGGGGAGCAGAGAGGTGACAGAGCTGGAGGGGATTTGAGGACTTGGGTGGGAGGATTTGAAGACTTGCAGTTGAGACTTTGGGGCTGAGAGAGAAGGTGGTGAGGGTTGAGGACTGAAATCACTTATGCATTTCGTGGGATTTCTGTAGGTCCCTGCCTATTGTGCTTTCAAAGGACATTCCTGAGCAAACAACTCAATATCCCCACCCCATTGGGCCCAAATTCCTTACAACCAGCCCAGTGCACCGGGTTATCTGCTAATCATTATATATGGAGTATTTTGTGATACTTAGTAATTATTCATTTCATCCCTTTTCTGCGTTTCTTTCTTACGTGTATAACTTTATAATTAGACCATAATGATTGGAGTTTTGACAGCTCATGTGGTTGTATTTTTGGAAACTAATACTTGTTAAACCTTACCTTGAGCAATTGTATTCCACAGTTGGCAGAAAAAACTAACCCTACTATGTGGTTTGTGTTTCTTGCAATTCTGTCCTCACTAGAAATTATACAGGCGGATTTTCGAAAATAAAGGATAAGTACCAAACTGTGGTGGAGAACCAAGGCACGTGTTGGCCAAAGAGAATGCAAGAAACAGTACAGCCATACCATGCAGTGTACACTGCTCAACTCAATGGCATGATGTTGCACTCCGAGATGTCGTGACACTCCAGGATGCTCTAGCTGCATGCGAGTTTCCCCCAAATATGTGGGTCTTCAGTCTGTGTCTCTCTCACGTTCCTCATACCTCTTCTTTGCCGCCCACTTATGTTATACCTGCATGTGACCCCTATGCCTATGCCCTCCCTCACCACCCCCCACTTGCTTGCTGCATGTCTTTGTCGATGTATTTAGTGTATGCACAAGGTTATGCAATGGCAGTGGCAAAAATGATGCCTCGAGTGCCTAGGCCAGACACTGTGCAGTGAGGTTAGTGTATTATTTCGCAACGAGGTTAGCTTGTCTCCTCGGGTTCTGTTGGTGCCGTCCAAGCCTTTTAATTGTCAGATGTACTCTTATCTCACATACGAATTGCTACCTTCTTTCTTACATTTGTTTTCATTTCCATGCTGTTACAAACAAAATGACACCCACATTTTCACATGCAAGACATGTTGCAACACCAATGCTGAACATCTTTTGTAACCATACCTCTCAGCTCGGCAATTCTGCACCATTTGCTTTCCTCTCAAGCCCTGGCTTAAATTCCACTTTCATGTCATCTTCCAGTCAATTGTCCATGCACTTGTCACAATATAATGCACAATTATGCCACTGTTGATTTTTGACTGAAATAAAATGATTTTGCTAACTTATGTGTCCGTTTTGTAGCTGGTATATAAACATGATCATGAACAAGAAGAAGGACACAGTCACTTGGTCTATGAGACTCCAGAAACCTTCTGGCCAGAGTCAAAAAACTCGGTCAGCCAGGTGAGCTTCCAGTGATTATGTTAAATTGCTCACTTAATTATCAAAAGAAAATTGAATTCGATGAATTCGACTTTGTGTTTCTCAAGGTTGTGTGTATTACAGCTTGAGTACAAGTCCTGGATTTATTAATAAATAAACAAATAACGCGCATCATGTTTCCTAGCTCTTCATCAAACTCTGCTATACTTTATTTTGACCTCTCCGATTGAATTAGCGTCAGAATAGATAAGTTGTCATCGCGTGTCCATGAAGCCGTTAGTTTGATCCATCATTATTGTCGAACTTTACAAAAATGGCACTTCGGTTGCAATGCGCTTCTTTCTGGAGCCTGCCAACGCCAGATGGTGAGCTAGGTCCTGCTGTCTCTTCTGCATTTTGGATATCGATGTTAAATATCCAAAGTAGCTTTCAAAAAGTGTGGCCATTGTGTGTCAGTATTGTATGCAAGTCCCTGCTTTTTTGGTGAGCTGCATCATTCGCACGCATGTGCAGTTTGTGAGAGTGTGGAATATGCATGTAGCATTTCTCTTGTTTCCTTCTTTATGTACTTGAATATTAGCCATGTAATTTTATGATTTATTGAGACATTTGAGTTTAATTTTGTTATGATACGTACTGTTGCTATGAGTACGAGGACTGAGAATTAACCCGGATGTGATACCTTTTCTGTCTTACAGAATGTTTACAAGCACAGTACAACAAACAAAGCAAAGTGGTACACACCGTTCCTGATGCCTCCTTCCAGCTCCATATTGAACAAAGCAAGGATATCTCAGCAATGTAGCATTGTTTCTGAAGATGAGAGGCTGGGATTGGAAGGGTGGGTAAAGGCTGTGGAAGGAGGAGAGAATGAAAAAAAAAGTACAACAGCCAATTAGGAGAAAAATTAAAACGGTATTCCGATGAGTTGAGTCACATAATTTCTTTGACCAAGTCATACACAAAACGATATGGGAGGCAAGTAACGGATCAGGGGATTTGCTTATTCAGTTGACACATGAAAACAAAATTGAAAATGTACATGTGCTTGTACAATATATAATTCCAAAACGATGAAAGTAATGTATTAACTTGTGGTTTATCTTCGTTCTTCTTCTTCTTCTCTCTTCTTGTGATTGCGTGATCTTTGCCCCGATCATGCTTGTCCGCTGAATACAAGGAGGGTTACGATCGAGACGAAGGCACAGGTGAACATTATGCCGGACGCACGACATCTTGGCTGCCAAGAAGGCATATCTGTTCAACGCAACGTGAGCGTTTCTTTCATTGTTCCAACACTACACACTACTCTATCAACAAACCAGGCCATATAATGCAATAATATCCATCTTGTCCACCCCATGCATCCTTCCCTACTCCTCTTTCTTCCCCCACTTCCTTATTTGTTCAGTCTCCCTCTTATTTTATCCTTCAATCCTGTTGTTGGTGCTCCTTCCACCCCCCTTTCTGTACTGTCCCTTTTGTTCTGTTACGTCCTGATCCATTCAGTCTTCTCACTCTACCATGAGTCTTGACCTTGTATACAAAAAAATATATAAAATTAATATAACGATAACAATATTAAATTACTGACTGAATAATTTTGCTTTAATGGGGCACCGTGATGCCTTACATGAGAGTAAAACATTTTCTTGTGAATAATTTATTTAATATACCAGTATATATTGCACTTGCTCTTTGCCTATTTGCTTTTTTGCGTGTGTATATTTATTTGTAAGTTTAAAATCCATCATTATGTTTGTAAGCTGCCAAAAGTTGGAATTTTGGTCAGTAGACCAATATATACTGTATGTAAACTGTTTGGAAGTGAATAACAACGGTTGTTAGATATCGCATGCCCGGTTACATTGAAAAAGTTTTAATCTGAAACTGTATGCACTCTTTGCAGCTTGACTACAAGACGGCATATGAGAGAAGAAACAGCCAAATGGCAGTGGACGTGGAGCGACCAGATTTGTGCAAGCCCCAAGGCCTCACTGCAGCAGAGTGATGTGAGTTGCAATTCTGTGGAGTGGTTTGTGTGCAGTTATTATAATTAAAGCTGGAAATCATGCCAGGTTCCCACTGCATTATAAATTCCTCGCATCATTGGTTGCTAATTCCCAGCTGTGCCCAACCAGGTGGATACAAAATGGACAGCAGATATTTAAAGATGCATGCTGTCAGTGGGGGATGACAAGAACCAGAAGCACTTTGAGGAAGGTGCTGATCTCTCGAGTAATGTGAGTAGCCCATGATGTTTTTATGTGAAATTTCAAAGATTTTGCTCATCAACCAAATCAATCCATTTTGATCACATTTGAAATGACTACAGCATGAAAGCTCAACAATTAAACATTTAATAAGCAGTCATGTCCGTTATGTGCCGGGTGTGCGGTGGTTTTCTTCACTTATTTTTGTCTCATTTGTTAAAAATGAGAAAGCTTGGAATCTAGAGCTTCAATGTAGGGTTTTTTGTACACTGTCGAGGCTCGTATTAGGAACTAACACACAGAACATACAACAAGGGAGCATGAGACAAGAGGGCGGAAGTGGAAGGACAAAAGAGTGGGGAACAGAAACATTAGGGGATCTGTGAAGGGAAAAGGATGGTGGGTACACAGGGTAAACAAGATGGACACTACAGGGATTTTCAGGAAGGAAAGCAGGGAATTGAAGAGGTGGGTTTGGGGTGGATTAGCAGGGGTAGAAAAGATCGAGGAATTGGATGGGGGAGATAAAGAAGGTGAACAACTGTTTTGAAACCTGGAGGGAAAGTGGATTGAAGAGTGTGGGAGTTTTGTCCAAAGGTGGAAAAGAGGAATGAAAGAATGAAGGTGAGCAGTGATTCGTGATTTGAGTTTTACCAGAAGGGGTTGCTGGCGACCTTGAGCACCCTGTGGAATATGGTGGGGACAAATTGCAGACAGAGCAGGGGGGGGAGGCCAGACAGAGACAGTGAAGACAGACTGACCACCGGTCTGCCTGCGTGAGAGAGAGTGAGAGACCAAAATACTCACCAGATTGTAGAGAGACCGATGATCCTAAATGCCTTGGTTTCCACAGCGCGAAGCCGAAAGTAAAGCGGGGACACCAGCCCGAGGGGAGAGCACTACTCCATCAGGCTACAGCCGAAAGCTTGTATGTGGTCAGGAGTTCTGGTGTGCCAAGGAAGACTTGCCCAGTTGGTGACACAACGGATATTTCCAGTCAGCGACTGGCTTTGAGGCCAGGTTGGAAATGTGGCTTCCCAGGAAAGATCATGCGATAGTAAGACCAGAAGGAAGGCGTGGGGGGGAGGGTGGTTGATGATCTAACACTGCCTGCTACTGTACTAGTCTCTGCACAATCAACCACTACAATCTTCCACCACAGGATGGATTTTTGGACAAACCAAAATGATCAGAACTATCGTCATATATGTAGTAACTACCGTATGTCCCCCAATAAATTGCAAATCAGAGTGACTCCGTAAACTCAAATCTTGAGAAATATGTGAAGAAGTGCAAATCAGTTTTAACGCTCAATCTACCCAACATACAATAAGCACTTTACTTGGTCTCACCACTGAGTGCTCGAATCTAGAGTCGAAGTCCATTTCAAGAATGCCAATAACAAACGAAATGCAGCCATTTGGAACGAGGTGCATTGCTTTTAATATGTATTTGGAGAAGCAGAAGACCCGCTCCTACGGGAGCCGTCAAGGGTCATGTTATTATATGTATGCCTATTTCACTCCAAGGGATCCAGGATTACACACCCAAAAAATGCGTTGCAAATCGGTTCAGCCGTTTTTGCCTAGGAACCAGACGGACGGACAGACGTGTAATATATAAGTGGATGATGAACACAGCTTTACAAGGTGGAGTAGACTCTCAATATCATGATAATGAACACTTAATTTAGTGTTTCGACTTTCTGAAGTTGTATGCTGAATTGTCCCTTGCTTCAGTAGTTGGCAGGGAAATTTGATGTCAGTAGATTTGAGCCACTGAGAAGTAAACCAAGCTGTCCAACATGATACAAATTCTGATACAAGTGGTTCGGAGTTTCAGGTTTCCCGTTGTCGAAACCACTCAAGTCCTATTGAATTGAAGATCATGATTCAGTGTCTGTGTTGAAAACCACCATTAACACAAAGGTTGTACTGACCCTGAAAGATTAGCTTCAGCACAACTTAACTCAATTTTCCCTGGATGTGGTAACCCGATTAACTCTCATTGACATCTCTTTTTTAATAAACATATCAATAATAAGATTCAATTTCCTAAATCCTGGTCATTCCGTATGTGTTGAAAAATTTATTGACCCTTAAAAAGTAATTTATTTTCTTCAGTCTCACCACATTGTTTCCTACACCAAGAGGCGGAGCAGCTATAACCAGCACTCTGGCCAATCCAAATTCCCTAGCCCTCTAACCTACAGCGGTAACTACTCGACGTAACTGATGTAACCCACAGCCACATGCGTGCATACGAACGACATCAATGACCACATTGTTGTTGTCCATGCCATTTTTCCATGATAATTAACACTTTTTTTTTAAAAAACTGAATCTCCTTATTATGGACATTGTGATGATCGGTGAGCACAGGTGGTACGTACTCCAGTCAACGTACATCCAATGTACAGCCTGGTTTATTGAAATGCTCATTGATCTACTCACACAGACTTGTTCCTGGTGCAGGTGAAGTTACAAAAAAGCATTCGAGGCAATCAAAGACAAGTATACAAGTGTGGAGGAAACGCCACTTCTACAGCTTCCACAAGACGTTTCCTCACCTTTACCAAGCGTTGAACACAGCAATATTCCTTATTCTCCCTTAGAACTGTGTATTGTCCTCCAGTCATTTATTTTTCTTATCAGATGTACACAAGTAGTTCACGTTTGACCCTCACAAACAGGCAAACTATATATTCATTATAGAATAGGTTGATTAAACCAAGTCAAATTGGAACCACGCATGTATTTGTTTGTGTGCTATTTAAATATACGAATTGAACTTTTTTTATAAAGTTAATAAGTTGTCATTACCTCCACCACCAAAGGCAGACAGAGGTTATGTTTTCCACCTTTGTGTGTTTGTTTGTCTGTCTGTGAGCAGCGATATCTTAAAAGCGTGACGGATTCAGACGAAACTTGGGTGGACAGGCTGGGTGTGTGACAAGGAGAAATTGATCAGATTTGGTGAGATCTGAATCCAGAACCAGGAATTTTAGTATTCTCCCACCATTGAGAGATGGATTGCCAAAAAACGATTATATTATAGCATGTATCTGAAAAAGTTGTGACAGATCATGACAAAAAACTTGGTGGATGATTTGGGTATTTGACGAAGAACAAGCTGATTAGATTTTGGTTTAAGGTCCGGATGGCAGATCCAGCAATATCAGTGGATTACCACTCCAACAACAATCCAGCAATGTAAATGTTCAGCCTTGCGCAGAAGTTATGCGGAGCTATGCGCCCCAACTGAGTGCAGCTTGTTGTTTATGCTTGATTGTTTCTTGAAGAATTGTAAATTGTCTCTAATTATAAGAACGCCAATTCACTTGGTGTCTGTATGAGTCGCAATCCCAGTATAAATAGGTTATAATCTCACTCTGGCTGTGAAGATTAGGACACAGATGAAAACTTCACTTTGATGACAGGTCGTCTCTTTTGTATTTTTTCGGCCTTTTTTATTTATCCCGCCAGAACAAGTACAAGCAAAGAGTTCCAAGATCGACCATTCACCTCTATGCACATTTTGCCAAAGAACACAGGATAGCGAACCATGCAAGGAAATGGCAAGATAACGAGCAATTAAGTCTTCTGGGCCTCTCCACTAAACAAAGTCACAATAGTTTACCACAAACCACAAAAATTCCAATGCATAATCTTCACTTGAGAGAACATCACTTCATTGCTCGAATTATTTCAGATTGGACTCGGAACCCTGCAGTAGAACGAGCTTTTTTATGATGATTACCTTGATAGAACTGTACCAAGGAAAAGTTTCAGAAAAGAAAGGGGAAGTCAGATACTCGCACATGATGGCGAACCACCCGAGGTGATCCATGCCCGCAGTTGCCAAGCATCAAGCAACGGAGTCGAAGGCCTTGTGACCACACGCTCACCCATCAATCCCTGTTTTCCATTGTAGAGGTGCTCGTACGGCCATCCTTTTTTATATGAGCGCCTCTGTACGTTTTCCTTACTTTTGTTCAGTATTCAAACCTTTTTTTTTTCATTTGAAATGCCTGCGCGTATTATCAAGCCATTGAGTCCTCTGCCTAGGCATTAAACTGGACCATGAGGTATCACAAGATTGAAACAATTGATTACAAATTCTGTAAAATCGCTTTGAACTTACAAAAAAATGTTAGGATGTTAACATTACGTGGCTCAAGTCTGTCAATACGTTTCAGCGGTTTTTCAGATCAACATTCAGCTATATTATTAATATATATCTTTCAAACCACTGACTCACTGACTGATATTAAGATCTACCTCGCGTGTCGTGAAGCTGAAATTTACGGCAATGAAAATGAAAAAACAAACCGTAACACCTGGAAAAATTCACAGAATCATTGGACAAACATCCATAAAATGAAAATATAAATAATGAGTTTTTTTTAAATGAAAGGTGAGCAACCGGAGACCAAGGGGAAGCACCGTCCGTATGCTTACACAAATGTATAAGCACACCCTGTTGTGTGTGTGTGTGGTGATGTGTGATGTGTGTGTGTGTATAGTGTATATATATATATAATAGATATATATAATATATATATAATAATATATATATATATATTCCATTGTGCTTCATTATTACTTGCACATGCTTTTAACAATAAAGTGACTTGGTTCTCCAGATCGCGTACAAGGAAAGTGGAAAAGCAAAAGGCATCATACCACACCAATAGCGACCGTCCTGATATTCAGAAAGCATCTCATGCGGCCAAGCTATCAGTGACGGTAATACCAACATCAGAGGTCATATTGCATTGCTGAAGGAAGAGGGTTAAAGTGAGGAGTAAAGAGAGATCGCTGATTTATCTAATGACTTTTTCAGGCTGCATTTTTTAGTAGTCAGAACTTTCAATCTGCATTATTCAGCATTCACGCTTTTTACCTCTCAATCAATGAGGTTACCAGTGGTGCTGTGTCCAGAGCTTTGGAGTGCTCTTGTGTTGTAAGGATCGAGTACAGGGCAAAGCAAAAGTAAGAAAAGGGTCGTGTGTGCTCTGCCTGGGAAGGCCAGAATATGTTGGCAAAAAAAAGGTGTCAACGTGTAGTCTATGATTTGAGTACTTGTGGAATAATTCTTGTGTTATGTCCTGAGTATGTATAGGTTGTTAGGAAGATAATCTGGAGCTGCACAACAGCGATTGAACTGAACGAGCTATTATAACAACAGTATCACAAAACCTATTTTATACTAACAAGTTGTCATGCATGCCCGGATTCTAAATGGTTAGATGAATGTGCAAAAATACAAATGGCCTCTTCTGTCATTGAGCCAGCAAGCTGGAAGCAGACAATCCACATTTCTTGCCACTTCTGATGCAATTTAAATGCTTTTTCAATGCGCGCAACATTGCTCCATTGAACTGTTTTGTTCGGATATAGTAGCTATGATGCGCGGGGCCGTCCGTAATCAAAAAATTGTTATTGGTGTCAAAGCAGTGACCAATTGCCAAATTAAAGTAGGAATTAAAAAAAATATTTTTTTGTCTTTCACACTAATGACAAAATCTGTGGTGAAACTACTACCCTGTGCTTGGCTTCGGTGGAGGTTTGTAAGTGGCTTGAATAAAGGTTCCTACCTTGTAGAGATTTATAATTTGGAAAATTCTCTTTAAATGTCAGTTTTCTGTCAGCGAAAATGCTAAATCATCTCAGTAGTTGTTTGCAGTTTCGGGTACCACAGCTCCATGCTCTCTTTCTTCATGTGGCGATACTTGCCGATCAAGCATATCCCTTTTTGGGGGTGTGCCTTTTTAGCTGAGAGTACAAAGAGAGAGTGATAAGAAGTGAAAGAAAAGCCCTTCTTTGTGATCCGAAGGAAAGTTCAGCCATACACAAGTCTTTCCAAGGATGCCTTCAATCAATGCCGATAGTAAGGTTAAATCAACAACCCAAGTTCTGTGAAGTTTCATGCAACCATCAGTTCCACGCTATCTACTATAGCGCGATCTCGTATATAATATGTAAATGAATTGAAAGACGAAATAGTGAATTGACGTCAATGAGCTATAATAAATATATCCTCCTATAACATCTCCTTAGTGAGTAATACAATGCACCGTGGAGAAGTCCAGGCGGGCCATCGATGTTGCAGAGTCGCTGGCAATCCAGCACCATCGACATCCACAAGCAGAGCTGAGCACCAGTGGTAGTAGGACATTTGTCTGGAATGACTGCAATGAAATTGTGATCCTGGATTTGGGTGCTGTTTCCGCTTGAATATATATGATTGTCAGCGTGCTTTGGCAAAAGTGCACGAGTTTTCTTGTGGCATGTGATTGACGTGATGCAAAATGATGCTTTGTGGTTGTGTTCGTCATGTGTCGAGAGGAATCCTGTCATCCATTCTACCTTGTACACTAACCACATTCCATTCCAATGAAAGACTACCTATAGTTTCATCATCTCTACCTGGAATGGTCTTCGCGCCTTTCCAAAATGCCCCGTTTTCCAGTAGATTTATGACGTTCAGTAACAATATCAGTGCATGATCATTAGCATCGTTTACGCATACCATGATTCCGCAAATCCTCGTGGTTCCCAAGACGCATTTAATCAGGATTTATTAAATGAGTTCAATTAACAAATCTTCTGTGTATATTATTTAAATGCTCATTTATGCAATTTAGAACTTAGGCCTGAGGAAGTCCATGGGGCAATGATGAAACTTTGCCTGAGACAAAGTCTACTCTTTCCTGATGCCTGAAAAATTGGTGGCGTATCAAGTGCAAATCATTTTAGATTGTGCTTTTTTTATTCTTTGAATTACTTTCGTATTTTGTTTTTGTATTGCATATTTCTATAAGTGTGTGTGTGTATGTGTATGTGTATGTGTATATGTATGTATATGCCCATGATTTGTAGGTGAAGTACAAGGATGACCTGACATGGCTTCGAGGCATTGGTTGTTACGTATGGGACACACCGGACCTGAAGCTCGCCAAACATAGCCAGAATCTCTACAGCAAGGTCAGTGACCTTATTAAAATCTTAAACTGCATTGTCAATACTAAATAAAATTCGACTTTTAAATTATGAAACACCCTTGTCTATTTCACAAACCATTATATCCACTATTTCGATAAATTAACATTCACTTGTGTTATCTTCCTCTCTTTTTTTTTTCTGCATTGACTCTTGGAATTTTCCTTTCTACCGCTGGACCGTTTTTATTTGCCACAGTTCCAGTACAAGGAAGATTACGAAAAGACAAAGGACAAGCTTACCGAGGTTACTGACTACACCATTGTACCAGCTTGCCAAAAATGCTGGAGGCAGATCTTCAATGAGGTAAGTATGTCCTGAAAATACTCCATCATACAAACTTCCATTTTTTTTCTGCTAATATCTATATTATATATTATACCTGTATGACCTGCAAGTTCAACGACTGTGTCTGAATGGGGTAAACATCGTAACTACAGCACGCATAATGCTGAATGATACCTCATTTAAGAGCTCTTGGTTCCAGACAGTGCATTTGGGGGTACACAAACATTGATATTCACTCAATTTTGAGTTATATGCATTTTTGTGGCTAGCACACACAGGCGGTGTATATGCTCAGAGTTGTTGGTTTGCACACCTACCAGAAGTTAAAAAAAGAAAAAATTATATATATATATATCTAAAACCACAAACTATTCAGTCAATTCCATCCAAAGTATAATTACATTTTCATCCAATGACTTCACCAATAAACCTGAGCAGTCTTAACAGTTAGTGACTATTATGCAGACGTGGGGTTGGTTGAGAACTTGAAGAACAAAGAGTGAGTTGTGGACCTGGGGTTGAGGACTTGAGTAATAAAGGGTGAGTTGAGAACAGAAAGTTGGAGTGTGTGTGTGGGGGGAGGGGGGTGGCAAAGAAAGGAAAAGTTAGGAAAGGGGAGTTGAGGACTTGAGTTAGTCCGTTAGAGTCTATCATGGACAATTGCATCATATAATGTATGAAATCGCTCTAAGTCCTAATTTTATAACTATAGCACCGACAAAAGCAATGTATTACAGCAAATCGTAGGTATGAAGATCAAGCATTCGATGATATAGTTGAGGAAGTTGAAAAAATTAAATTTGAGCACTTTATCGTACAGAAACCATTGTGGTCTGTTCCAAGTCAAGGCATATTTGGCAGATAGTGGCTTATGACCCAGCGACATGAACAGCGGGCTGACCAAGATGACGGCCACCATCTTGGTGTGGCTTTTTTTTTGTTTTTTTTGATGATGATAACCTATTGTTCTGGACTTGTGTCTGGTAGGGGATTTGAGGGGAAGGAGGATGATTTTGACTTGCATTTGGAAGGGGATTTGAGAAAAGTGGTGGTGCTGGGGGGGGGATTCTGACTGCCGGCATTATTTTATAGGATTGAACGAAATGGGGTACGTTTAAAACAGCACGTTCAAACGGATCATACAAACACCATCTGGAGACTGCTTGGAGATCTTCATGGTTGGGGGTGGGTGGAGGGGTATATATACATATATATATATATATTAGTATATATATATATTTGTCCCATAACTGACCCCATCAAAGCCAAATCACATCCCATCACAATCCATTTTTGCATGATTTATGACCAATAAGCTTCGGCTGCTGCACAAACACAGTCTTTGCCTTACTACAACACGTTAAAAGACGCAGTTTTACGGTTGGGAATAAAGATAATTTCCATTCGTTCTCGAACTCAAGCAAAACCGTGATTGTGACTGTCACGTTGCATTGTATTGCGCCCCCCCTATGGGACAGTTCGTAGCATAATCAAGCCTTATGGCATGGCTTAAAATGTCACAGAGGAATAGCAGAGCAGAGCTGCTCAGATGTTTCGCTGTTATTGGAGCTCATTTAAACAGTGTATATTATTTAAATGCTCATTATGCAATTAGAACTTAGGCCTGAGGAAGTCCATGGGGCAATGATGAAACTTTGCCTGAGACAAAGTCTACTCTTTCTGATGCCTGAAAAATTGGTGGGCGTATCAAGTGAAATCATTTTAGATGTGCTTTTTTTATTCTTTGAATTACTTTCGTATTTTGTTTTGTATTGCATATTTCTATAATGATGTGTGTGTGTATGTGTATTGTATATGTATGTGTATGTATATGCCCATGATTTGTAGGTGAAGTACAAGATGACCTGACATGGCTTCGAGGCATTGGTTGTTACGTATGGGACACACCGGACCTGAAGCTCGCCAAACATAGCCAGAATCTCTACAGCAAGGTCAGTGACCTTATTAAAATCTTAAACTGCATTGTCAATACTAAATAAAATTCGACTTTTAATTATGAAACACCTTGTCTATTTCACAAACCATTATATCCACTATTTCGATAAATTAACATTCACTTGTGTATCTTCCTCTTCTTTTTTTTTTGTTACTTGGAAATTTTCCTTTCTAACGCTGACCGTTTTTATTTGCCACAGTTCAAGTACAAGGAAGATTACGAAAAGACAAAGGACAAGCTTACCGAGGTTACTGATACACCATTGTACCAGCTTGCCAAAAATGCTGGAGGAATCTTCAATGAGAGTAAGTATGTCCTGAAAATACTCCATCATACAAACTTCCATTTTTTTTCTGCTGAATATCTATATTTATATATTATACCTGTATGACTGCAAGTTCAACGACTGTGTCTGAATGGGGTAAACATCGTAACTACAGCACGCATAATGCTGAATGATACCTCATTTAAGAGCTCTTGGTCCAGACAGTGGCATTTGGGGGTACACAAACATTGATATTCACTCAATTTTAGTTATATGCTTTTATGTGGCTAGCACACACAGGCGTCTGTTATGCTCAGAGTTGTTGGTTTGCACAACCTACCAGAAGTTAAAAAAAGAAAAAATTATATATATATATATTCGTTGCGGAATTCGCGCCCGCTGCGTCGAACGGCCACGTAACTCGAAATCGCGGCACGTCGCCCACCGGACGGACATTCAGTCGTGACCCTCTCGGAACAACGCCGGGAGCTAGTCACGGTGGAGGGTTTAACCTCACCATCGATCGTGCATGCCCACCCGCGCAGGATAGGGTTGCTCGGCCAAATTCAATCATACCAAGTACCTGCGCGAATGGGTCGACCGGAGCGCATCGTTACCACGCCACAGGCTGACTTCGACCACGAACCGCTTAAGCGGTCCGTTCCGTGCTACAAGTGATACCGAGCGGTGGTTATCGTCGCCTTGACGGTTTCGATTCTAATTACCGGGGATGTTGCACCCCACTCGAACCCTTACGTGATGCAGGATGGAGAGTCAAACAAAGGGAAGGACACAGCGAAACGGGGAACAAGTTCCACAAGCACTTTATTCACAACAGACACAGACACAAATGCAAGCACGTATATTACAGTCACAATAAAAATGCACATATAACAGTTAAAACAAAAGAAACAATGCAGAGCTACAACCGAATAAGACCGACACACGGCAAACTTAAACAATACTACTTGTCGGACAGCACCACCCACAGTCATTTACACAACCCCAAAGAAAAGAAAAGTGGTGACTTCCCTGGGGGGTTGGGGGTCATACAACGGGTTTGGGCTAACTACACATGTACCTATCGAGATATCTCACCTAAGGCCCTTTATGTCTGTAACGCGAATTTCCACAAGCCGTAACAATATATTATATATAAAAACCACAAACTATTCAGTCAATTCCATCCAAAGTATAATTACATTTTCATCCAATGACTTCACAATAAACCTGAGCAGTCTTAACAGTTAGTGAACTATTATGCAGGACGTGGGTTGGTTGAGAACTTGAAGAACAAAGAGTGAGTTGTGGACTGGCGTTGAGGCTGAGTAATAAAGGGTGAGTTGAGAACAGAAAGTTGGAGTGTGGTGTGGGGGAGGGGGGTGCAAAAGAAGAAAAGTTAGGAAAGGGAGTTGGACTGAAGAGAATGGGGGGTGAATTTTTGGGGAGGGGGACATTGAAAGAACAGGGTTGGAAAGGGGGGTTGAGACTTTGGGAGGGGGGGTGAGGATTTTGAGTCAGGAGGCTT
>CM068952.1:62166934-62192357 GCA_035128595.1 Eptatretus atami
GCTTGTGGACTTGGGTCGGGTGGTGGGTTGAGGACTTGAAGAAGAAAGGGGGAGGAGAGGGCAAAGAGTTTGGTGGGGGAGCAGAGAGGGTGACAGAGCTGGGAGAGGGGATTTGAGGACTTGGGGTGGGGAGGATTTGAAGACTTGCAGTTGAGGACTTGGGGCTGGGAGGAGAAGGTGGTTGAGGGTTGAGGACTTGAAATCACATTATGCATTTCGTGGGATTTCTGTAGGTCCCTGCTATTGTGCTTTCAAAGGACATTCCTAGCAAACTCCTCAAATATTCCCCACCCCATTGGGCCCAAATTCCCTTACAACAGCCCAGTGCAACCGGGTTATCTGCTAATCATTATATATGGAGTATTTTTGTGATACTTAGTAATTATTCATTCATCCCTTTTCTGCGGTTTCTTTCTTACGGTGTATACTTTCATAATTTAGACCATAATGATTGGAGTTTGTGACAGCTCATGTGGTTGTATTTTTGGAAAACCTCAATACTTTGTTAAAGCCTTACCTTGAGCATTGTATTCCCACAGTTGGCAGAAAAAAACTAACCCTACTATTGTGGTTTGTGTTTCTTGCAATTCTGTCCTCACTTAGAAATTATACAAGGCGGATTTTGAGAAAATAAAGGATAAGTACCAAACTGTGGTGGAGGAACCAAGGCACGTGTTGGCCAAGAGAATGAAAGAACAGTACAGCCAGGTACCATTGCAGTGTACACTGCTCAACTCAATGGCATTGATGTTGCACTCCGAGATGTCGTGACACTCCAGGAATGCTCTTAGCTGCATGCGAGTTTCCCCCAAATATGTGGGTCTTCAGTCTGTGTCTCTCTCTACGTTCCTCATACCTCTTCTTTGCTGCCCACTTATGTTTATACCTGCATGTGACCCCTATGCCTATGCCCTCCCTCACCACCCCACTTGCTGCTGCATGTCTTTGTCGATGTATTTAGTGCATGCACAAGGTTATGCAATGGCAGATGGCAAAAATGATGCCTCGAGGTGCCTAGGCCAGACACTGTGCAGGTGAGGTTGGTGTATTATTTCCGCAACGAGGTATGCTTGTCTCCTCTGGGTTCTGTTGGTGCCGTCCAAGCCTTTTTAATTGTCAGATGGTACTCTTATCTCACATACGAATTTGCTACCTTCTTTCTACATTTGTTTTCATTTCCATTTGCTGTTACAAACAAAATGACACCCACATTTTTCACATGCAAAGACATGTTGCAACACCAATGCTGAACATCTTTTGTAACCATACCTCTCAGCTCGGCAATTTCTGCACCATTTGCTTTCCATCTTCAATGCCGTGGCTTAAATTCCACTTTCATGTCATCTTCCAGTCAATTGTCCATTGCACTTGTCACAATATAAATGCACAATTATGCCACTGGTGATTTTTGACTGAAATAAATGATTTTGCTAACTTATGTTGTCCATTTTGTAGCTGGTATATAAACATGATCATGAACAAGAGAAGGACAAGTACACGTTGGTCTATGAGACTCCAGAAAACCTTCTGGCACAGAAGGTCAAAAAACTCGTCAGCCAGGTGAGCTTCCAGTGATTATGTTAATTGCTCACTTAATTATCAAAAGAAAATTGAATTCGATGAATTTCGACTTTGTGTTTCTAAAGGTTGTGTGTATTTACAGGCTTGAGTACAAGTCCTGGATTTTATTAATAAATAAACAAATAAACACGCATCATGTTTTCCTAGCTCTTCATCAAACTCTGCTATACTTTACTTTTGAACTCTCGATTGAATTAGCGTCAGAATAGATAAGTTGTCATCGCGTTTCCATGAAGCCGTTGAGTTTGATCCATCATATTGTCGAACTTTACAAAAATGGCACTTCGGTTGCAATGCCTTCTTTCTTGGAGCCTGCCAACCGCCAGATGGTGAGCTAGGTCCTGCTGTCTCTTCTGCATTTGGATAATCGATGTTAAATATCCCAAAGTAGCTTTCAAAGAAAGTGTGTGCCATTGTGTGTCAGTATTGTATGCAAGTTCCCTGCTTTTTGGGGGTGAGCTGCATCATTCACACGATGTGCAGTTTGTGAGAGTGTGGGAATATGCATGTAGCATTTCTCTTGTTTCCTTCTTTATGTACTTGAATATTTAGCCATGTAATTTTATGATTTATTGAGAGACATTTGAGTTTAATTTTGTTATGATACGTACTGTTGCTATGAGTACGAGGACTGAGAATTAACCCGGATGTGATACCTTTTTCTGTCTTACAGAATGTTTACAAAGCACAGTACAACAAAAACAAAGCAAAGTGGTACACACCGGTTCCTGATGCCTCCTTCCAGCTCCATATGAACAAAGTCAAGGATATCTTCAGCAATGTAGGCATTGTGTTCTGAAGATGAGAGGCTGGGATTGGAAGGGGTGGGGTTAAAGGCTGTGGGAAGGAGGAAGAGAATTGAAAAAAAAAAGTACAACAGCCAATTAGGAGAAAAATAAAACGGTATTCCGATGAGTTGAGTCACATAATTTTCTTTGACCAAGTCATACACAAAACGATATGGGAGGCAAGTAACGGATCAGGGGATTTGCTTTATTCAGTTGACACATGAAAACAAAATTGAAAATGTACATGTGCTTGTACAATATATAATTCCAAAACGATGAAAGTTAAATGTATTAACTTGTGGTTTTATTCTTCTTCTTCTTCTTCTTCTTCTTCTTGTGAATTGCGTGATCTTTGCCCCGATCATGCTTGTCCAGCTGAAATACAAGGAGGGTTACGAGAGGACGAAGGCACAGGTGAACATTATGCCGGACGCACGGGACATCTTGGCTGCCAAGAAGGCATATCTGTTCAACAGCAACGTGAGCGTTTCTTTCTTATTGTTCCAACACTACACCACTACCTCTATCAACAAACCAGGCATATAATGCAATAATATCCATCTTGTCCACCCCATGCATCCTTCCCTACTCCTCTTTCTTCCCCCACTTCCCTTATTTGTTCAAGTCTCCCTCTATTTTATCCTTCAATCCTGTTGTTGGTGTCTCCTTCCCCCCCCTTTCTGTACTGTCCCTTTTGTTCTGTTACGTCCTGATCCATTCAGTCTTCTCACTCTACCATGAGTCTTGACCTTGTATACAAAAAAATAATAATAATAATATAACGATAACATTATTAAATTACTGACTGAAGTTAATTTTGCTTTAATGGGGGCACCGTGATGCTTTACATGAAGAGTAAAACATTTTCTTTGTGAATAATTTATTTAATATATCCAGTATATATTGCACTCTGCTCTTTGCCTATTTGCTTTTTTTTGCGTGTGTATATTTATTTGTAAGTTTAAAATCCATCATTATTGTTTGTAAGCTGCCAAAGTTGGGAATTTTGGTCAGTAGACCAAGTATATACTGTATGTAAAACTGTTTGGAAGTGAATAACAACGGTGTGTGTAGATATCGCATGCCGCGGTTACATTGAAAAAGTTTTAATCTGAAACTGTATGCAACTCTTTGCAGCTTGACTACAAGACGGCATATGAGAGAAGAAACAGCCAAATGGCAGTGGACGGTGGAGCGACCAGACTTTGTGCAAGCCGCCAAGGCCTCACTGCAGCAGAGTGATGTGAGTTGGCAATTCCGTGGAGTGGTTTGTGTGCAGTTATATAATTAAAGCTGGAAATCATGCCAGGTTCCCACTGCATATAAAATTCCTCGGCATCATTGGGTTGCTAATTCCCAGCTGTGCCCAACCAGGTGGAATACAAAATGGACAGAGAGATATTTAAAGGATGCATGCTGTCAGTGGTGGATGACAAGAACCAGAAGCACTTTGAGAAGGGAGCTGATCTCTCGAGTAATGTGAGTAGCCCATGATGTTTTTATGTGAAATTCAAAGATTTTGCTCATCAACACAAATCAATCCATTTTGGATCACATTTTGAAATGAACTACAGCATGAAGCTCAACAATTAAACATTTAATAATGCCAGTCATGTCCGTTTATGTGCCAGGGTGGTGGCGGTGGTTTTCTTCACTTATTTTTGTTTCTCATTGTTAAAAATGAGAAAGCTTGGAATCTAGAGCTTCAATGTAGGGGGTTTTTTTGTATACACTGTCGAGGCTCGTATGAGAACTAACACACAGAACATACAACAAGGGGAGCATGAGACAAGAGGGGCGGAAGTGGGAAGGACAAAAGAGTGGGGAACAGAAACATTAGGGGATCTGTGGAAGGGAAAGGGATGGGGTGGGGTACACAGGGTAAACAAGATGGACACTACAGGGATTTTCAGGAAGGAAAGCAAGGGAATTTGAAGAGGTGGGTTTGGGGTGGATTAGCAGGGGTAGAAAAGATCGAGGAATTGGATGGGGGGAGATAAAGAAGGTGAACAACTGTTTTGAAAACCTGGAGGGAAGAGTGGGATTGAAGAGAGTGTGGGAGTTTTGTCCAAAGGTGGAAAAAGAGGAATGAAAGAATGAAGGTGAGCAGTGATTCGTGATTTTGGTAGTTTTACCAGAAGGGGTTGCTGGCGGACCTTGAGCACCTGCGGAATATGGTGGGGACAAATTGCAGACAGAGCAGGGGGGGGAGGCCAGACAGAAGACAGTTGAAGACAGACTGACCACCGGTCTGCCTGCAGTGAGAGAGAGTGAGAGACCAAATACTCACCAGATTGTAGAAGAGACCGATGATCCTAAATGCCTTGGTTTCCACAGCGCGAAGCCGAGGAAGGTAAGAGGCGGGAGCACCAGCCCAGAGGGGAGAGCACTACTCCATCAGGCTACAGCCGAAAGCTTTGTATGTGGTCAGGAGTTCTGGTGTGCCAAGGAAGGACTTTGCCCAGTTGGTGACACAACGGAGTATTCCCAGTCAGCGACTGGCTTTGGAGGCCAGGTTGGAAATGTGGCTTTCCCAGGAAAGATCATGGCAGATAGTAAGACCCAGAAGAAGGCGTGGGGGGGGAGGGTGGTTGATGATCTAACACTGCCTTGCTACTGTACTAGTCTCTGCACAATCAAGCGACTACAATCTTCACCACATGATGGATTTTTGGACAAAAAATGATCAGAACCTATCGTCATATATGTAGTAACTACCGTATGTCCCCAATAAATTGCAATTCAGAGTGACCTCCGTAAACCTCAAATCTTGGAGAAATATGTGAAGAAGTGCAAATAGTTTTAACTGATCAATCTACCCAACATACGATCAGCACTTATACTTGGTGCTCTACCCACTGAGTGCTCGAATCTAGAGTCGAAGTCCATTCAAGAATGCAAATAACAAACGAAATGGCAGCCATTTGGAACGAGTGCATTGCTTTTAATGATGTATTTGGGGAAGCAGAAGGACCCGCTCCCTACGGGAGCCGTCAAGGGGGTCATGTTATTATATGTATGCCTATTTCACTCCAAGGGATCCCAGGATTACACACCCAAAAAATGGTTGCAATCGGTTCAGCCGTTTTTGTGGTACCTGGGAACAGACGGACGGACAGACGGTGAATTATAGTGGGATGATGAACACAGCTTTACAAGGGTGAGTAGACATTCCATATCAGGATAAATGAACACTAATTTGAGGTGTTTCGACTTTCTGAAGTTGTATGCTGAATTGCCCTGTTCAGTAGTTGGGGCAGGTGAAATTTGATGTTCAGTAGATTTGAGCCACTGAGAGGTAAACCAAGCTGTCCAACATGATACAAATTCTGAATACAAGTGGTTCGGAGTTCAGGTTCCCGTTTCGAAACCACATCAAGTCCTATTGAATGAAGATCATGATCAGTGTTGTGTTGAAAACCACCATTAACACAAAGGTGTACTGACCCTGAAAGATTAGTTCAGCACACTTAACTCAATTTATCCCTGGATGTGGGATAACCCGATTAACTTCTCATTGACATTCTTTTTTTAAATAAACATATCAAATAATAAGATTCAATTTCATAAATCCTGGGTCATTCCGTATGTGTTGAAAATTTATTGACCTAAAAGTAATTTATTTTCTCAGTCTTCACCACATTGTTTCCTACACCAAGAGGGGAGCAGGCTATAATCAGCACTCTGGCCAATTTCCAAATTCCTGCTCTAACCAACAGGGTAACTACTTCCGACGGTAACTGATGCTAACCCACTGCCACATGGTGCATACGAACGACACCAATGACCACATTGTTGTTGTCCATGCCATTTCATGATAATTAACACTTTTTTTTAAAAACTGAATCTCCTTATTATGGGACATTGTGGATGATCGGTGAGCACAGGTGGTACGCAGCTCCAGTCGAGGTACATCCAATTGTACAGCCTGGTTTATTGAAATGCTCATGATCTATCTCACACAGACTTTGTTCCTGTGTGCAGGTGAAGTACAAAAAAGCATACGAGCAATCAAAGGACAAGTATACAAGTGTGGAGGAAACGCCACTTCTACAGCTCCACAAGAACGTTTCCTCACTTTACTCAGAGGTTTGAACAACATCATATTCCTTATTCTCCCTTAGAACTGTATTTGTCCTCCATCATTTATTTTTCTTATCAGATGTACACAAGTAGTTCACGTTTGACCCTCACAAGAGGCAAACTGATATATTCATTTATATAATAGGTTGATTAAACCAAGTCAAATTGGAACCACGCATGTATTTGTTTGTGGTGCTAATTTAAATATACGAATGTGAACTTTTTTTATAAAGTTAATAATTTGTCATTACCTCCACCACCAAAGGCAGACAGAGGTTATGTTTTCACCTTTGTGTGTTTGTTTGTCTGTCTGTGAGCAGGATATCTTAAAAGGTTGTGGACGGATTCAGACGAAACTTGGTGGACAGGCTGGGTGTGTGACAAGGAGAAATTGATCAGATTTTGGTGAAGATCTGAATCCAGATACCAGAATTTTAGTGATTCTCCACCATTGAGAGATGGATCCAAAAACGATATTATATAGCATGGTATCTGAAAAAGTTGTGGACAGATCATGACAAAACTTGGTGGATGATTTGGGTATGTGACGAGAACAAGCTGATTAGATTTTGGTTAAGGTCCGGATGCAGATCCAGCATATCAGTGGGATACACTCCAACAATCCAGCAATGTAAACTGTTCAGCCTGGCAGAAGTATGCGGAGGTATGCGCCCCACTGAGTGCAGTTGTTGTTTATGCTTTGATTGTTTTCTTTGGAAGAATTGTAAATTGTCTCTGTAATTATAAGAACGCCAATTCACTTGGTGTCTGTATGAGTCGCAATCCCATATAAATAGGTTATAATCTCACTTGCTGCGTGAAAGATTAGGTACACAGATGAAAACTTCACATTTGATGACAGGTCGTCTTTGTATTTTTGCGGCCTTTTTTATTTATCCTGCAGAACAAGTACAAGGCAAAGAGTTCCAAGGATCGACCATTCACCTCCTATGCACATTTGCCAAAGACACAGGATACGAACCATGCCAAGGAAATGGCAAAGATAACGAGCAATGTAAGTCTTCCTGGGCCTCTCCACTTAAACAAATGTTCACAATAGTTTACCACAACCACAAAAATTCCAATGCATATCTTCACTTGAGAGAAAATCACTTCATTGCTCGAATATTTTCATGAATTGACTTCGGAACCCTGAGTAGAACGAGCTTTTTTGTATGATGATTACCTTGATAGAACGTGTACAAGGAAAAGTTTCAGAAAGAAAAGGGGAAGTCAGATTACTCGCACATGATGGAACCACCCGAGGTGATCCATGCCATCGAGGTTGCCAAGCATCAGAGCAACGTGAGTCGAAGGCCTGTGACCACACGCTCACCCATCAATCCCTTGTTTTCCATTGTAGAGGTGCTCGTTATCGGCCATCTTTTTATATGAGTCGCCTCTTGTACGTTTTCGTACTTTTGTTCAGTATTCTAAACCTTTTTTTTTCATTTGAAATTGCCTGCCGTATTATCAGCCATTGAGTCCTCTGGCCTAGGCATAAACTGGACCAATGAGGTATCACAAGATTGAAAACAATTGATTACAAATTCTGGTAAAATCGCTTTGAACTTACAAAAAAAAGTTAGGATGTTAACATTACGTGGGCTCAAGTCTGTTCAATACGTTTCGGGTTTTTTCAGATCAACATTCATATATATATATATATATATCTTTCAAACCACTGACTCACTGACTGATATTAAAGATCGGTACCTTCCGGGTGTCGTGGAAAGCTGAAATTTTACGTGCCAATGAAAATGAAACCCGGTACACCGGAAAAATTCACAGAATCATTGGACAACATCCATAAATGAAAATATAAATAAATGAGTTTTTTTTTTAAATGAAGGTGAGCAACCGGAGACCAAGGGGAAGCACCGTCCGTATGCTTACACAATGTATAAGCACACCCTGTTGTGTGTGTGTGTGGTGATGTGTGTGTGTGTGTGTGTATAGTGTATATATATATATATATATATATATATATATATATATATTCCATTGTGCTTCATTATTACTTGCACATGCTTTTCAATAAAGTGACTTGTGTTCTCCAGATCGCGTACAAGAAAGATGGAAAAGCAAAAGCATCATACACACCAATAGCTGACCGTCCTGATATTCAGAAAGCATCTCATGCGGCCAAGCTTATCAGTGAGGTAATACCAACATCAGAGGTCATATTGCATTGCTGAAGGAAGAGGGGTTAAAGGAGAGTAAAGAGAGATCGCTGTTTATCTAATGACTTTTCAGGTGCATTTTGTGTTAATAGTCAGGAACTTTCAATCTCATTATTGTCGAAGCATCACCTTTTACCTCTCAATCAATGGATGTTACCAGTGGTGCTTGTCCATAGCTTTGGAGTGCTCTTGTGTTGTAGATCGAGTACAGGGCGAAAGCAAAAGAAGAAAAGGGTCGTGTTGGTGCTCTCCTGGGAAGGCCAGACATTGAGTTGGCAAAAAAGGTGTCAAACTTGACCAGTATGGTGAGTACTTGTGGAATAATTCTTGTGTTCATGTCACTTGAGTTGTATAGTTGTTAGGGAAGATAATCTGGAGCTGCACAACAGCATAGAAGCTGAACGACTGATTATAACAACAGGTATCACAAAACCTATTTTTTATACTAACAAGTTGTCCATGCATGCCCGGGATTCTAAATGGGGTAGGGATGAATGTGGCAAAAATACAAATGGCCTCTTCTGTCATTGAGCCAGCAAGCTGGAAGCAACAATCCGCATTTCTTGCCACATCTGATGCAATTAAAATGCTTCAATGGCGGCAACATGCTCCATTTGAAACTGTTTGTTCGATATATGTAGCTATGATGCCGGGGGTCCGTAATAAAAAAATTGTATTGGTGTCAAAGCCAGTGACCAATTGCAAATTAATAGTAGGATTAAAAAAAATAATTTTTTTTCTTTCACAAAAAATGACAAAATTCTGTGAAACTACTACTGTGCTTGGCTTCGTGGAGGTGTGTAGTGGCTTGAATAAAGGTTCCTACCTTGGTAGAGATTTATATTGGAAAATTCTCTTTAAATGTCAGTTTTCTGTCAGGAAAATGTAAATCGATCTCAGTAGTTGTTTGCAGTTTCGGTACCACAGCTCCATGCTCTCTTTCTTCATGTGGCATACTTGCGATCAGCATATCCTTTTTGTGTGTGCTTTTTAGGTGAAGTACAAAGAGAGATTTGATAAGGAAGTGAAAGGGAAAAGGCCCTTCTTTGATCCGAAAGAAAGCAGCTCATACAAGTCTTTCAAGGATGCTTCAATCAATGCGAGTGAGGTAAGGTTAATGCAACAACCCAATTCTGTGAAGTTTTCATGCAACCAGTCAGTTCCACAGGCACACAACCAGCTGCAATGAGGATAAAATGAATGAAAGACGAATAGTGTAATGTGACGTCAATGAGCCGAAAAAATACCTCCATTTATACATCTCCTTAGGTGAAGTACAAGGCGGACCTGAAGAAGGTCCAACGGCCAATCGATGTTGCAGAGTCGCTGGCAATCCAGCACATCACATCCACAAGCAAGCTGAGCAGCCAGGTGAGTAGGACATTTGTGGAATGACTGCAATGAAATTGTGATCCTGGATTTGTGGTGATGTTTCCGCTGTGGAAGATTGTGGTTTTATGATGGTGATGTCAGCGTGCTGTTGGCAAAAGGTGCACGAGTTTTTCTTTGTGGTGATGTGATGTGACGTGATGCAAAAGGTGATGCCTTTGTGGTTGTGTTGCGGTCATGTGTACGAGAGATATCCTGTCATCCATTTCTACCTTGTACACTAACCACATTCCATTCCAATGAAGACTACCTATAGTTTCATCATCTCTACCTGGAATGGTCTTCGGGCCTTTCCAAAATGCCCCGTTTTCCAGTAGATTTACTGACTTCAGTAACAATATCACTGTGTGCATGTCATTAGCATCTTTACCATACCATGATTCCGCAAATACTCCAAGACTCATTTAATCAGGATTTTATTAAATGAGGTTCAATTAACAAATCAGGCTAAAAGTGAGACATAAACGCTTTACATTTAATAAAAATAATCAGTGCAGCATCAACTTGCTGGATCATATTTCATTTTCTTTGCTCACAGGAGTTTAAACTACATTCTTAACACACCGTGTCATGTTTGCAGAAAAATACACCGACAGAAGTTCCCATTGCTTTGATCTGAGTGTGACAAACATTTGGAGAAAAGCTGTGCAGGGTTCTTCTGTTTTTATTTTTTCTTCCCTCTTCATGCCCCTACCCCTCTTTACTGTTGCTGTGAAGGGTGAAATTAACATCAAACCCCACCAACCCCCCTCCCTCGCCGACCGCACCCCCATCATCACGATTACTCATTTTGATTTCCCACATTTTAATCTATTGGCTCAACCATCAACCATTATTGAAACTGCGCAGTCCCTAAGTGGACCGCAATGGCAGTCGAAATGCTTACCTTTTAACCGTTAGGCGTGGGACACGTGCCCCGCGGTACTTTTTCCCCCATTCTCTTGCCCCACCCAATAGTATCTGTACAAGAAGGAATTTGAGAAAAATAAGGGCCAATACATCCTGGTGCCAGATGCACCAGATCAGGTTCACTTCAAGGAGGCATCTGACATGCAGAGCCAGGTGAGGTGCAGACGATTCCTCACACTCACACTCACACACACACACACAAACACACACACACACACACACCTCGTAAGATCTAGCAATCCAGGTACGTGATCATCAAATGGAGATTTCCCAGTACAATTAACCTTGGGAATTGTATGAAGTACAATTTCAGTGTGGTGGAATGCTTTAGCATGCTCCTTGCTTAGAACCCTCTTGTGTGCTGTGTGATTAGATTGTGAGATCGGTGTTGCTCTTCATGCCATGAATATGAGAGTTACAACCCTTTCTTTGACTTAATGATTTGGACAAGACTTTGGGATAGTGTTCAGACCCCTTCCCCACCACTATTTATCTCAGAGAAGTGCTTTACGTAATGTGTGTTGCATCTGTGAAAGACAACAGGTGAAAGGAGACAAAACGTTCTTCCATCGGCAAAACTCAGCACAGATGCTTGTCCTGTTGTTTGTTGTTTCCTGCAGATGTCACACATTTTTCCCACCTGTGTAAATAGAAGTTATGGTACTGAGTCTGAAACTTTTTGAAAAGGGGCAATCCTTTTACTCCCTCTAATGTATTCTTTAAAGACAGTCATCCAACAGGTTATTCTAATATTACTTATGAAGTTTTTTGTTTTTTTGTCTCTTACTCCTCTCAAAGCATTATTAGAGGTTTGCCAACTTTTTCAGTCGAACATGACAGACGGTTTCCAAATTGCTATTACTGTCCAACAGGATTGTGCAGAGGTCACGCACTTACATTTGAGCTGTCTTGTCTGGGTTCGATCTCAACCTGAGAACAAATTGTCACACTGGTGCTTCAAAGACAGAGCGTTACGATCAAAAATGGTTTTTTGTTTTCTTCCATTGGATCGGGCATGGAGCTGGGAACCCGTTTATCCGTGGTGATTGCTGATAGAGGTTAATGAACCCCCCCAGTATTTCAATGAGGAATTGATGAGTTATTGTTGGCACATGAGTTATCAATAAGGAGGAAGTCAAATTCAAAATTCCTGCCTGAACCACACTTGGATAAATATCAATAATAATAACAACAACATCCATGGCATTTCAATAGGAGTAAAGAATGCCTCATTGATTTTGATCAGGGTTGCTGGTTTCCCCGTCGTGAGGTCAAGACTTTCTAGCTGTCGCATAATTATTGCAGATCGATTTCCTAATTTTATCAGAACTCCATAGGATGAAGAGACCATGCATTTTAGAAAAATAACCTCATTAATATATATCTATATATATATTTGCTGTTATGATGGATGCAGTACAAGTACAAGGAAGATTATGAGAGGAACAAGGGCAAAGCGATGCTGGACTATGAGACTCCATTGTACGTGACTGCTAAGGAGGCTCAGCACATGCAGAGTGCGGTGCGTGCTAAAATGAAAGAAGTTTAAAACCCAAGGAAGGTTTTCTCCTTGGAAAAAATAATAATAATAATAGTGCAAGTGCATTTTGGGAATCCTATCAAGTCCAAATAATAACTGAGATTTTCTAGGCATTGACTCATGACCTACAAGACCACACCAAATGGTGTACTACTAAAAACAATTTATTAATTCAGTGCATGCGTGGAAAACACGACACAAAATCATCGACACGGGCATTACATTCCAGTCAAATCTGTTTCCAGTTATCAGGGGTGCAGGCGAGTCCTGCCTGGCTCTTCCAAAGTGAAAGTGATGTCTCATGGCTGGTTTACATTGACTGTCCCTGCCATACCATAGTTTTTCCATGACTAAATGTTGTTGTGTTGATTGCTGTCCTCAAGAGACCTATACGTGTTTGCTTACTAGCAATTTGTAACTTGTTAAGGTTCAGGTCTTAGAGAATGCAATACCCCAAATGTGGGCTGATAGGATGGCCTAAAGGTACGCACACTCACTTATAAGCTGTCTAGCCTGGATTTGAATCCTGACCCAGCAATAAACTGTCATCCTGGTCTTTCACAGGCAGGGTGAATCATCAAAGTGTGTGCTGTCCGTCTGATGGACATTAAACTGGGCGTCCCGTTTGCTGCCATTAGTTGATGGACGTTAAAGATCCCACAGTGTCCTTCGCGAAGAGTAGGCGAGCTTTAACTGGCACTTTGACCAAATTCCAAACCCAAAGAGGAGATTGCATCAGCGGCACAGCCACACCTGCAGCCAATGATGCAACCCCACAGCCTTGTCATGCAAACAAAAGAAGAAGAAGAAAAATAATAAAAGACCCCAGAAGTGTTTTTTAACCCTTGTAGACATCCTTTGCATTAATTGCTGTATCCTACATGTCTTACTTCTTTCAATAATCTGGTGTATTAATTGTTTGTGCAGTATGTAATTTGGATCCTTCCTCCCTGTCTCATATCTGTGCTCTACTCACCTTCTTCCCTCTGTTTCTGTTATTATCCCTGACAACTAAATTCGTTTTTGAAAAAACATCACTTCATTATGGATCTAAAAACACAAACAAAATAACACTGTTAAAACGTTTCGTCTTTCCCCTTCCCTCGTCCCTCATGCTTTCCCTCCTTTCTTATTTCCATATGCTTGTCTGTGTAATTAGGAATGTTCTTTCTTCTACATCTACTTTTCCATTCCCATCTTCCCCTCCTGTTCTCTTCCCTCCATCCCATTGTCCCACTCTTCCTGCCTTTGCACCCCTTCCCATTTTGCATACGCCCTTCCTTGCAAGCACCAAAACCCAAAACTTGTGCATCATTAACCATGTTCAGCACTGTGTTTTTATGGTCATTTAATATTTTAATATTCCACTTTCCCACCCTGGCCAGAATGTTTGTGATCATGTACTGGAACTTGAGCTGCAAAATTCTGGACCAGGTTGTTATAAATAATTCAATCCAACTGGTACCCCTTTCCCTGCAGTTCTGCATCTGCTCTATGCACTCTTGCCACCGAGTTACTCTCCACAATTCGAAGCTGAACACTCATTTATTTTCCTTCATCCTATTTTTATCTGTGGAAGTGATTCCCTTTGTCTGTTCCGTTGTGCCCCCTTTCTCTAGTAGTCTAGTCTATCAAGAGTGCTGCCTGTTGTCATTCACTTTTGGAGTCATATATTAATTTTGTACGCCAACATGGCAAAATTATTCTTTACCCTCTCTCCTTTCTCTGCTCCTTCCCTTCCATTCTATCCCCATACTCATCTGTCCTCCCAATCTTCCTTCCATTCTCTCCAAAATCTGCCTACCTCCTTTTCTTCTCCTACTCTCCTACATTATCTTATTTTCCTCAATTTACTCCCTACCTACATGTACACAACAAAGAGATAGCTCCATTCCTATCTGTTCTGTTGCTTACTTAGCCAATGATCCAGATTACTGGACTGATATAATAGTCTTTTTCAATCCGCAATTTCCCTCTTGCCACACTGCTTTCTCCATCACTTTACGAGTGTCCTCTTGTGTCCAAAATCACATGAACATTTACATCATTAATGTAATAACAGGACACAACACTATCCTCTTCCCTTCTATTCCTTTTCTCAATGTTGGCATTTCCAATTTCCTCCATACCCTGTACGTGTAATAAATAGATGCCGTATAAAGGGGTCACATGATCACATCTATTCAGACCAGGAGGAAGTACAGTACGGCACTATTTGCTTGAACAATAGAGGGTATATGGGATATGGAAATGTGATGTTAGAATGCTCTTTTCAATAACCGGTATGACCTCTTGTGCACATCTATGAAAACATCACCAGAACATCCTGGGCCCTTTTCCTTCGTAAATTACACATTTTGTCATACCTTACAATTCTCGAGGCCTTGCAATCTACGGTAGAGATTTCATGGGATACAGTGAATTTTACAAGAAAGTTTCTCACTCTGCACATGCATAAATGGCGTTCAACAGGTTGTGGTTGTTCAGTTCTCCCAGAACTAGATGGGTGTCTTCCAAGAGACAGGAAGACTCACACATACACCAGAAATACCACCATTACCAAAACCATGAAACTGACCGTGACAAACGTACTATTCATGCATGAGCAGACGCAGCATCACACAGTGGTGTATTGTGGTTGTATTTTTTTAAAATCCGATTTATAACAAAAATATTTTTGTTTTGGGATGGGCACAATACCCAAGAGAAAATAATTGTAATTGCCTCAGCCATTATTGTACGAGGCTGGATGACATTTATCAACAATTCAGTGGATGAACAATTTGGCAATTTTATGATCTCTCAATTTGGTGCTTTAGTGATGTACAGTATGTTGGTGTCTTTTTCATTCTTTTTAGTTTTAAAACATTCAAGAAAAAAAGGTATGCCTTTTAACCTTTTGAACCCTGATGGCTGTTTTACTGGCTGCTTTTCAAACTTCCATATACCCAAGCGGCCGGTTTACCGGCAGCTATTCAAACCTCCATATACCCGAGTGGCCGGATTTTTCTCCAGGGAGCCAAGGGGTGGGGGAGCTGAAAATCAAAGGAGCTCAGGGTTCAAAGGGTTAAAGGCTTATGACTTTATTCGATAGTAGTTTTTAAGCGCATCATTTTGTACACATTTAATGGGGAGGCCATTTTTCCCCATCCAATCCCGACATATGGAGTACTTCTGTTATCCATGTTATATCTCTCTCTCTCTCTCTCTCTCTCTCTCTCTCTCCCTTCCCCTTTCCTCCCCCCATCCTCCTCTATCACTCTTTTTCTGTCTCTCTACCTCCCTTGAATGAATGACCTACAGACACAACTAAGATTGTGGAACAGCTATTTGGAAAGGTTGTAGAATTGAAGAGTTGTATCCTCAATGATGAACAGTACGCAGTGGATAATCCAGATTGTCCTTGAATCAGACAGGAATAAGCTGCAGGAATTCTCCAGATCTCTATCTATCTATATGTATATATAATATATATATATATATATCCTGTCTCTCTCTCTCTCTCTCTCTCTCTCTCTCTCTCATAGTCGGCAAACTTTCAGAGGAATCCTTTAGTTAATCTAAGCAGTGTTGCATTAATTATCGCTTTCTGGTGTGGATTTTCAACTCTTTTTTTAAACACTTCCATTCATTCACACCAACAGAAAGAATACAAGCGGGATCTTGAGGAAATAATCAAGGGCAAGACCTTGACTGATCTAGAGATTACCCCTGCACAACTGCAGGCCAAATATGCGAACAGCCTGATGAAGGGGGTAAGTATTTGAATGTCCCTCCAGGAACCTTCATTCAATATGGCATGCACCCACTGCACACCTCCTTTAGACAGGTCACCCCTGCACACCTGCTAGATAAGCCATCAATATCTAAATGCAAACAAAACATATAATGCAATTACTTGAGTTAGATCAATCAACTAACTGAGCTTAACATAAAACACAGTTACTGGAGTTAGATCAATCGAGTGAGCCTAACATATAACCAGAATTTCTGGAGTCAGATCAATCAAGCGAGTCTAACCATGTATCAAATTTGTTAGTGTTATTTTGATGAAAAGCTTCACATTATTTCTATGAGGTCATTATCAACAATAATAATGTGTGTCTATGCTTGTGCAGAAAGAGTACAAACGAGACTTTGAAGAGGGTACCAAAGGTCGGGGCCTGACTGGACTGGAAGTGACGCCAGATATGTTGAGAGCCAAGATTGCCACACAGATCCTAAATGAAGGTACTTTAAAATTTTTATCCCTTTTTTTTTTGTCACATCGTTTTAACATATTCCTTTGCCTGAGCCTATCATCACTTCCCCTGAGGTTTTGTGGACTCAGATGTGAAATTTCCTTTCAGTTCTGTTATTCCTTATCCCTGTGTGGTTATCATTTCCTTTAATAGCGAATACAAAGTCACCAACCAAAATTATCCTCCGTCTATGGGTTAAGCGCGGGTTACCTAATTAATCACGTGATTTAATTACCGGGGAACACGTCCTCGGTACGCCTTGTCCGAATCGGATCACTTTACCGGACCGGATCACTTTACCGGATCAGATGCAGCCGAGCGACACTGCCAAGGATGTACCGGCCAAAAGGAACAGATCGTTGGGAATAAAGTCCTGGCTAATCTAGGATTCGGACCATGCTGGACCAATGAAGGAAAAGACAAAAACGAGGGAGAAGATATTCAATGAAGACTACCTATAGTTTCATCATCTCTACCGGAATGGTCTTCGGAGCCTTTCCAAAATGCCCCGTTTCCAGTAGATTACTGACTTCAGTAACAATATCACTGTGTGCATGTCATTAGCATCTTTACCATACCATGATTCCGCAAATCCTCCAGAGACTCATTAATCAGGATTTTATTAAATGAGGTTCAATTAACAAATCAGCTAAAAGTGAGACATAAACGCTTTACATTTAATAAAAATATCAGTGCAGCATCAACTTGCTGGATCATATTTCATTTTCTTTGCTCACAGGAGTTTAAACTACATTCTTAACACACCGTGTCATGTTTGCAGAAAAAACACCGACAGAAGTTCCATTGCTTTGATCTGAGTGTGAAAACATTTGGAGAAAAGCTGTGCAGGGTTCTTCTGTTTTTATTTTTTCTTCCCTCTTCATGCCCCTACCCCTCTTTACTGTTGCTGTGAAGGGTGAAATTAACATCAAACCCCACCAACCCCCTCCCTCCCGACCGCACCCCCATCATCACGATTACTCATTTGATTTCCACATTTTAATCTATTGGCTCAACCATCAACCATTATTGAAACTGCGCAGTCCCTAAGTGGACCGCAATGGCAGTCGAAATGCTTACCTTTTAACCGTTAGGCGTGGGACACGTGCCCCGCGGTACTTTTCCCCCATTCTCTTGCCCCACCAATAGTATCTGTACAAGAAGGAATTTGAGAAAAATAAGGGCCAATACATCCTGGTGCCAGATGCACCAGATCAGGTTCACTTCAAGGAGGCATCTGACATGCAGAGCCAGGTGAGGTGCAGACGATTCCTCAACTCACACTCACACCACACACACACACACACACACACACACACACACATCTAAGATCTAGCAATCCAGGTACTGATCATCAAATGGAGATTTCCCAGTACAATTAACCTTGGGATTGTATGAAGTACAATTTCAGTGTGGTGGAATGCTTTAGCATGCTCCTTGCTTAGAACCCTCTTGTGTGCTGTGTGATTAGATTGTGAGATCGGTGTTGCTCTTCATGCATGAATATGAGAGTTACAACTTTCTTTGACTTATGATTTGGACAAGACTTTGGGTAGTGTTCAGACCCCTTCCCCACCCTATTTATCTCAGAGAAGTGCTTTACGTAATGTGTGTTGCATCTGTGAAAGACAACAGGTGAAAGGAGACAAAACGTTCTTCCATCGGCAAACTCAGCACAGATGCTGTCCTGTGTTTGTTGTTTCCTGCAGATGTCACACATTTTTCCCACCTGTGTAAATAGAAGTTATGGTACTGAGTCTGAAACTTTTTGAAAAGGGGCAATCCTTTTACTCCCTCTAATGTATTCTTTAAAGACAGTCATCCAACAGGTTATTCTAATATTACTTATGAAGTTTTTGTTTTTTTGTCTCTTACTCCTTTCAAAGCATTATTAGAGGTTTGCCAACTTTTTCAGTCGAACATGACAGAGGGTTTCCAAATTGCTATTACTGTCCAACAGGATTGTGCAGAGGTCACACTTACATTGAGCTGTCTTGTCTGGGTTCGATCTCAACCTGAGAACAAATTGTCACACTGGTGCTTCAAAGACAGAGCGTTACGATCAAAAATGTTTTTTTGTTTTCTTCCATTGATCGGGCATGAAGCTGGGAACCCGTTTATCCGTGGTGATTGCTGATAGAGTTAATGAACCCCCCAGTATTTCAATGAGGAATTGATGAGTTATTGTTGGCACATGAGTTATCAATAAGGAGGAAGTCAAATTCAAAATTCCTGCCTGAAACAACTTGGATAAATATCAATAATAATAACAACAACATCCATGGCATTTCAATAGGGTAAAGAATGCCTCATTGATTTTGATCAGGGTTGCTGGTTTCCCCGTCGTGAGGTCAAGACTTTCTAGCTGTCGCATAATTATTGCAGATCGATTTCCTAATTTTATCAGAACTCCATAGGATGAAGAGACCATGCATTTTAGAAAAATAACCTCATTAATATATATATATATTTTTGCTGTTATGATGGATGCAGTACAAGTACAAGGAAGATTATGAGAGGAACAAGGGCAAAGCGATGCTGGACTATGAGACTCCATTGTACGTGACTGCTAAGGAGGCTCAGCACATGCAGAGTGCGGTGCGTGCTAAAATGAAAGAAGTTTAAAACCCAAGGAAGGTTTTCTCCTTGGAAAAATAATAATCATAATAGTGCAAGTGCATTTTGGGAATCCTATCAAGTACAAATAATAACTGAGATTTTCTAGGCATTGCTCATGACCTACAAGACCAACACCAAATGGTGTACTACTAAAAACAATTTATTAATTCAGTGCATGCGTGGAAAACACGACACAAAATCATCGACACGGGCATTACATTCCAGTCAAATCTGTTTCCAGTTATCAGGGGTGCAGGCGAGTCCTGCCTGGCTCTTCAAAGTGAAAGTGATGTCTCATGGCGGTTTACATTGACTGTCCCTGCCATACCATAGTTTTTCATGACTAAATGTTGTTGTGTTGATTGCTGTCCTCAAGAGACCTATCGTGTTTGCTTACTGCAATTTGTAACTTGTTTGGTTCAGGTCTTAGAGATGCAATACCCAAAATGTGGGCTGATAGGATGGCCTAAAGGTACGCAACTCACATATTGCTGTCTAGCCTGGATTTGAATCCTGACCCAGCAATAAACTGTCATCCTGGTCTTTCACAGGCAGGGTGAATCATCAAAGTGTGTGCTGTCCGTCTGATGGACATTAAACTGGGCGTCCCGTTTGCTGCCATTAGTTGATGGACGTTAAAGATCCCACAGTGTCCTTCGCGAAGGTAGGCGAGCTTTAACTGGCACTTTGACCAAATTCCAAACCCAAAGAGGAGATTGCATCAGCGGCACAGCCACACCTGCAGCCAATGAGCAACCCCACAGCCTTGTCATGCAAACAAAAGAAGAAGAAGAAAAATAATAAAAGACCCCAAGAGTGTTTTTTAACCCTTGTAGACATCCTTTGCATTAATTGCTGTATCCTACATGTCTTACTTCTTTCAATAATCTGGTGTATTAATTGTTTGTGCAGTATGTAATTTGGATCCTTCCTCCTGTCTCATATCTGTGCTACTCACCTTCTTCCCTCTGTTTCTGTTATTATCCCTGACAACTAAATTCGTTTTTGAAAAAACATCACTTCATTATGGATCTAAAAACACAACAAATAACACTGTTAAAACGTTTCGTCTTCCCTTCCCTCGTCCTCATGCTTTCCCTCCTTTCTTATTTCCATATGCTTGTCTGTGTAATTAGGAATGTTTCTTTCTTCTACATCTACTTTCCATTCCCATCTTCCCCTCCTGTTCTCTTCCCTCCATCCCATTGTCCCACTCTTCCTGCTTTGCACCCTCTCCATTTTGCATACGCCCTTCCTTGCAAGCACCAAACCCAAAACTTGTGCATCATTAACCATGTTCAGCACTGTGTTTTTATGGTCATTTAATATTTTAATATTCCACTTTCCCACCCTGGCCGAATGTTTGTGATCATGTACTGGAACTTGAGCTGCAAAATTCTGGACCAGGTTGTTATAAATAATTCAATCCAACTGGTACCCCTTTCCCTGCAGTTCTGCATCTGCTCTATGCACTCTTGCCACCGAGTTACTCTCCACAATTCGAAGCTGAACACTCATTATTTTCCTTCATCCTTCTTTTTATCTGTGGAAGTGATTCCCTTTGTCTGTTCCGTTGTGCCCCCTTTCTCTAGTAGTCTAGTCTATCAAGAGTGCTGCCTTTGTCATTCACTTTTGGAGTCATATATTTATTTTGTACACCAACATGGCAAAATTATTCTTTACCCTCTCTCCTTTCTCTGCTCCTTCCCTTCCATTCTATCCCCATACTCATCTGTCCTCCCAATCTTCCTTCCATTCTCTCCAAAATCTGCCTACCTCCTTTTCTTCTCCTACTCTCCTACATTATCTTATTTTCCTCAATTTACTCCCTACCTACATGTACACAACAAAGAGATAGCTCCATTCCTATCTGTTCTGTTGCTTACTTAGCCAATGATCCAGATTACTGGACTGTATAATAGTCTTTTTCAATCCGCAATTTCCCTCTGCCAACTGCTTTCTCCATCACTTTACGAGTGTCCTCTTGTGTCCAAAATCACATGAACATTTACATCATTAATGTAAACAGACACAACACTATCCTCTTCCTTCGTTCCTTTTCTCAATGTTGGCATTTCCAATTTCCTCCATACCCTGTACGTGTAATAAATAGATGCCGTATAAAGGGGTCACATGATCACATCTTTCAGACCAGGAGGAAGTACAGTACGGCACTATTGCTTGAACAATAGAGGGTATATGGGATATGGAATGTGATGTTAGAATGCTCTTTTCAATAACCGGATATGACCTCTTGTGCACATCTATGAAAACATCACCAGAACATCCTGGGCCCTTTTCCTTCGTAAATTACACATTTTGTCATACCTTACAATTCTCGAGGCCTTGCAATCTACGGTAGAGATTTCATGGGATACAGTGAATTTTACAAGAAAGTTTCTCACTCTGCACATGCATAAATGGCGTTCAACAGGTTGTGGTTGTTCAGTTCTCCCAGAACTAGATGGGTGTCTTCCAAGAGACAGGAAGACTCACACATACACCAGAAATACCACCATTACCAAAACCATGAAACTGACCGTGACAAACGTACTATTCATGCATGAGCAAGACGCAGCATCACACAGTGGTGTATTGTGGTTGTATTTTTTTAAAATCCGATTTATAACAAAAATATTTTGTTTTGGGATGGGACAATACCCAAGAGAAATAATTGTAATTGCCTCAGCCATTATTGTACGAGGCTGGATGACATTTATCAACAATTCAGTGGATGAACAATTTGGCAATTTTATGATTCTCAATTTGGGCTTTAGTGATGTACAGTATGTTGGTGTCTTTTTCATTCTTTTTAGTTTTAAACATTCAAGAAAAAAAGGTATGCCTTTTAACCTTTTGAACCCTGATGGCTGTTTTACTGGCTGCTTTTCAAACTTCCATATACCCAAGCGGCCGGTTTACGGCAGCTATTCAAACCTCCATATACCGAGTGGCCGGATTTTTCTCCAGGGAGCCAAGGGGTGGGGGAGCTGAAAATCAAAGGAGCTCAGGGTTCAAAGGGTTAAAGGCTTATGACTTTATTCGATAGTAGTTTTTAAGCGCATCATTTTGTACACATTTAATGGGGAGGCCATTTTTCCCCATCCAATCCCGCATATGGAGTACTTCTGTTATCCATGTTATATCTCTCTCTCTCTCTCTCTCTCTCTCTTCTCTCTCTCTCTCTCTCTCTCTCTCTCTCTCTCTCTCTCTCTCTCTCTCTCCTCTCTCTCTCTCTCTCCCTCTCTCTCTCTCTCTCTCTCTCTCTATCTCTCTCTCTCTCCCTTCCCTCTTTCCTCCCCCATCCTCCTCTTATCACTCTTTTTCTGTCTCTCTACCTCCCCTTGAATGAATGACCTACAGACACAACTAAGATTGTGGAACAGCTATTTGGAAAGGTTGTAGAATTGAAGAGTTGTATCCTCAATGATGAACAGTACGCAGTGGATAATCCAGATTGTCCTTGAATCAGACAGGAATAAGCTGCAGGAATTCTCCAGATTCTATCTATCTATATGTATATATATATATATATATATATATATATATATATATATATATATATATATATATTATTTTTTTTATCTGTCTCTCTCTCTCTCTCTCTCTCATAGTCGGCAAACTTTCAGAGGAATCCTTTAGTTAATCTAAGCAGTGTTGCATTAATTATCGCTTTCTGGTGTGGATTTTCAACTCTTTTTTTAAACACTTCCATTCATTCACACCAACAGAAAAGATACAAGCGGGTCTTGAGGAAATAATCAAGGGCAAGACCTTGACTGATCTAGAGATTACCTGCACAACTGCAGGCCAAATATGCGAACAGCCTGATGAAGGGGTAAGTATTGAATGTCCCTCCAGGAACCTTCATTCAATATGGCATGCACCCACTGCACACCTCCTTTAGACAGGTCACCCTGCACACCTGCTAGATAAGCCATCAATATCTAAATGCAAACAAAACATATAATGCAATTACTTGAGTTAGATCAATCAACTAACTGAGCTTAACATAAAACACAGTTACTGGAGTTAGATCAATCGAGTGAGCCTAACATATAACCAGAATTTCTGGAGTCAGATCAATCAAGCGAGTCTAACCATGTATCAAATTTGTTAGTGTTATTTTGATGAAAAGCTTCACATTATTTCTATGAGGTCATTATCACAATAATAATGTGTGCTATGCTTGTGCAGAAAGAGTACAAACGAGACTTTGAAGAGGGTACAAAGGTCGGGGCCTGACTGGACTGGAAGTGACGCCAGATATGTTGAGAGCCAAGATTGCCACACAATCCTAAATGAGGTACTTTAAATTTTTATCCTCTTTTTTTTTTGTCACCATCGTTTTAACATTTCCTTTGCCTGAGCCTATCATCACTTCCCCTGAGGTTTTGTGGACTCAGATGTGAAATTTCCTTTCAGTTCTGTTATTCTTATCCCCTGTGTGGTTATCATTTTCTTTAATAGCGAATACAAAGTCACCAACCAAAATTATCCTCCGTCTATGGGTTAAGGGGTTACCTAATTAATCACGTGATTTAATTACCGGGGAACACGTCCTCGGTACGCCTTGTCCGAATCGGATCACTTTACCGACGGATCACTTTACCGGATCAGATGCAGCCGAGCGACACTGCCAAGGATGTACCGGCCAAAAGGAACAGATCGTGGAATAAAGTCCTGGCTAATCTAGGATTCGGACCATGCTGGACCAATGAAGGAAAAGACAAAAACGAGCAGGGAACATTTCTAGTAATGATTTATTAACAAGCAGGTGAGGAAGGGTATGTGTACGATCAATATATTTATTGGGGTTGCAAGCAGAGATAGGGAAGAAAGTTGTGGTGCGACAATACAAGCAACTTATGAAGGCGGATGCAGAGCAGACCTAACCCGAAAATAATAACAATCTTCTGCAGGCTTACTTATATAGACATGTGCCAGGACACACACACACACACACACACACACACACACACACACACACACACACACACACACCACACACACACACACACACACACACACACACACACACACACACAACCCGATGAAGAGGAATTGAAGCAAGACAGAAGAGGAGTTGAGGCTATGTCTCTCGGTACCTTTGTATAATTGATACACGGTACCCGACCGCGCCACCAATACGTTTGGGGGAATGCTCCGTGGCGGGGTACCCCCTGATAGCTGGCGCGTCGTCTCTTGCTTTGGCAGCTCGCGTCGAGACCGTGGGTGAAGGAGGGCTTGAGTTTAGAGCAGCGTTTCTCAACCTTTTTACCCTTGTGGAACCCTTGAAATAGTTTTTCATGTCTCAGGGAACCCTGCATAAAAATTATTATATACCATTATTAATATCTAGCTCTTATATTTTTATCGTAGTTCACGTGGTAAATATAATATTTTTTTTTCGGATACCTGGTTTATGGAAAAAATGACCCCCTTTTGTCAAATTTATTGGCAATGAAAAAAACATACTGCTCGTTTATGAGACCTCACACCGAGGTTTTCATTCACAAAAAAAATATTTTTTTTGTTTTGTTTGAAAGTCTTTGAAAGTGTTGTCAACCCCGAGTCTGTTTGACAATTAAAAACACACCTCATGTAACTTGATCAACAAAACTTAAACAATAAAGTTGAAGCAATAAAGGTAAACAGAAGGACTAACCTTGAGAGAGAGAGAGACTTCGCGCTAGAAGCACAAAGAAGATAGATGGACACCGTGCATGCGTCCCGTACTTGAGTCAGTCACTCAATGATACACGAATCCGCCGCGTACAGGACGTCCACTAACCAGTGAGGGCGGTTTCACACGCGGCCATATAGACATCGTTAAATACATTCCTATGGTTGTTATAATTGTAAATAATATAGAGGTTGAAGCCTCTATTAAATAACCAAGGAGTTTCCAACAATATGCATACGTGTATAGTAAAATTACGAATATTAAATCAACAAAAACAACTCAAAAATACATTAGCCTATTTATTACTGTTTCTCGCAGAACCCTAGGGACCTTTTGCGGAACCCTAGGTGTCCGGGGAACCCGGTTGAGAAACACTGGTTTAGAGGGTGGTAGGCGGGACCAGG
>CM068952.1:62193640-62205661 GCA_035128595.1 Eptatretus atami
TGCAGCGTGGGCGTCATGCTGGGTGTGTTTCCTGTCCATTGGGGGGAAATTACCACTGTGCATACGTCTGGCAGGCTGTGTTCTACGGAGGGGTGGGGGTGTAATGCTTGATTGGCCTTTGCTGAGGACCCATCTCACAGCGAAGGGCACATGTGGCTCAGATTTACCTCAGGAATAATCAGAAAAGAAGAGTAGAATGAAGTGAGAAATGAATGAAGAAGGAATTATGTAAGCAAACCTAGCTATGAGATCCTCACAACGCACGCCCCATGTGTCCCGCAAGACAAAGGGAACGGACTATCTACACGTATTTTAATGGAATAACTGTCTTGGACCACTATCTGTTGGATGCATGCGGTTCCGAGAGCCGCAACAATATATATATGAAGGTGTGGATTATATATATATATATATATATATTATATATATATATATATATATATATGAATGTGTGGAGATATATATATATATATATATATATATTATATATATATATATATATATATATATATGTGTGTGTTTACGGTTGTGGCAATTCACAGAACACCATCCAGGTACCCCGAAGATCAGTTATGTCAATAAGTTGGGTGTCCAGATAGATTTCCCTACCGATGTCGAACGGGAATTTATTCGTGTAACCGGGCTGTGCATCTTTGAGTTAGGCGTTATTCTTTTCCTATCTTTATTTTGGCAAACAAACAAATCATCTTCTCACCACCTCCGCCACAACCGCCAAACAAATCACGGCCCTCGCCCCAACGAGGGAGTCCCCGCGTCTGTCGGCGAAGATGCCGCTCGTCCGTGGAATGCCGTTGCTGGCAAAAGATGGCGGAATTTGTGGAGATGAAGGTGAAGAGATGATGTTGTCGTTCGTTATGGCGAAGGAGGTGAGATGTTGGCGGTTGTGGCGGAGGTGGTGAGGAGATGATTGTTTGTTTGCCAAAATAAAGATGGCAAAAGAAATAACGGCTAACTCAAAGATGCACAGCTCGGTTACACGAATAATTCCCGTTAGACATCTGTGGGAAATCTATCTGGACACACATTATTGACATAACTGATCTTCCGGGTACCTGAATGGTGTTCTGTGAATTTCCACAACAGTAACACTATATATATATATATATATATATATATATATATATATATATATATATATATATATTTATATATACGAGGTGTGTTCAAAAGTATCCAACCTTAATTTTTCGTGTGTAAACAAATGAAGTAGGGAGGCGTGGTTTGGTGCACGTATGTAGGCGATCCTAATCCGTATGCGTGAATATTTTCCCGCCTGCAGAAGCTGTCAGTCGCCGATGATTGAGGAAGTGTAAGTGAGCGCCGTCGTATTTTCTTTTTTGACAAAATGACAGATCACTGTGGTCTCATCGCCAGTGATCACTGTGTTGAAGTTGGGATCGCTGTTCACAGTCTCCAGCATGTCCTGTGCGATCTCCAAACGGAGTTGCTTCTGCTCGATCGTTAGCAGCTTTGGCACGAACTTCGCTGAGATTCTCCTCAAGCCCAAATCCTCAGTCACAATGGAATGAACGGATCCAATGCTGACGCCCGCCTCGTCTGCAAGTTCTCTGATCGTGATTTGACGATCCTGCATCAGCAGGGTCTCACTTGGTCAATGACGATCTCATTTCGGGAGTTGAGGGCCTACCAGAACGTGCTTCACTTTCCACTGATGTGCGACCATCTTTGAAGCGGTTGTACCACTCTTTTATCTGTGTGGTGCCCATTGCTTCGTTCCCGAAGCCTGTTGAATCTTGCGGATCATTTCACTTGGGAATCGCCAAGCTTTACACAAAATTTGATGCAGTAGCGTTGTTCAAGTTTTTCCGTCATTTTGTCAAAAACGAAAATCCGACGGCGCTCACTTACACTTCCTCACTCATCGGCGGTATGTCGGCGACTGACAGCTTTGCAGGTGGGAAAATATTCACGCATACGGATTAGGATCGCCTACATACGTGCACCAAACCACGCCTCCCTAGCTTCATTTGTTTACGCATGAAAAATTAAGGTTGATACTTTTTGAACACACCTCGTGTATGTATATATATATATATATATACCGGGCGTAGTGCGTGCGCCTGTAATCCGGCTACTCGGAGGCTTGGTTGGAGGATCGCTTGAGGACGGGAGCTCTGCACTGGGCCGCGCTTTGAGAGGGTGTAGAGCAGCCTGGAATCATGGCAAAACCCAATCCTTATCCCTGTGTCGTAAGAGGCGACCAGGGTTGCGTCAGGAAGGGCATCCGGCGTAAAACCTACGCCAAATCAGTATGCGGATCATAACGTGATACGCTGTGGCGACCCTAACGGGAGCAGCTGCAAGACGAACAATATATATATTATATAATATATATATATATATATATATATATGTATATATATACACATATATATACATATATATATATATATATATATATATATATATATTGTTGTAGATTTCCGCCCGTCGGCGTTCGAACGACCGCGTCTTACCAATAGCGGTCGCTTCGCCACCGAACGGACAATCCAGTCGCGGCCTTCCGGATCAACGCCGGAAACCAGCCACGGGTGTGTTTTTAACCACCCACGACCTTGTCCGTACTCTACCCGCGCTACAGGGTCCGATCGCCAAATCTTCGATTTACCTAATTATTCAGCGGGTAGGTTACCGAGAGATTGTACCTCAACGGGACCGCTTGGAAACGAGCCGCTTAAGCAGCTCGCTTCCTTTTGGGATAACCGAGCGGGTATTATCGCGCAGTCCCGTTGGACCCGATCACTTTACCCGCTATTTAAAACCAACTATATTCGAGTGCAAGATGGCAGCTTAATTAAGGAAGAGGACGCAACGAACAGGTTTACATTCACACAAGGACATTTATTGTAATAAAGCACGTATGCAATTAAACAAGGCAAAACACGTATGCAATTATACAGCAACAAAAGCACGACAAAAGAACTACGACCGTCTATATGAAATGCAATGCAAACATTTACAGCACACAAAGCACTTAACAATTTCCTACTTATTAGACGGGCCACGGACACACGTACGCACACACACACACCCAAGAAATGGTGGCAGAGGCCTTTAATAACTAGCTCCAGCTCGGAGGACAGGTGAGCTGAAACCCAGAGCCTATCTCGAACCTCTCCACCTCGTGTGGTCTTCAAGTTGTTCGGACCCGGGCTCCAGCGAGAGCGAGCTGGACCCAATTGCCGTGAGCCGCGATCCTTCCCGAGCTCCCGCGAATCTCCCCGCGCTTCTCAACACGTGCTGGTGAGACGAGGCGCCGATCCTTCCCGTCGATGCGTCGCTTCCTCGAGGAACCACCTCCAAGAAGAGGCCGATGAGTCGCACCAAGCCGGAACCAAAATGGAGAACAAAGAGCTCCACGACCAAGAAGAAGAAGAAGAAGCCACCTTCGCAGCTCGAGCCGAGCAACTGGCTCAACTTCCTCCCAAACAAAGCAGCTCGAAGCAAAAAGCTTCTCCGAGCCAAGCAGAAGCGCGAAGCTCGCTGAACCACCAAAGCAAAAAGCTAGCAAAAAGCCTCCTCCCGCGCCAGGCCTCAGCCGAAGCTCACTGAGCCAGCCGAAAGCAAAAAGCTACTACTCAATCCCCCACACGAACAAAGAAAGATCTCCTCTTATCTTCTCCCGCCCTTCCCCCGCTCCCGGCGTGACTCATGACTCATGCCCTCGTGCTCCATCCCCCGCTCAGCCACGGGTGGGAGGGAGTTGTTGACATCATGAGTAACGGGACGGCAGGGTTCTTCTTGCTCTTCACAGAAGAGGGGGAGGGATGTCTCATTGTTCGTTCCCTAACTATTAAATCGATCCGCAGCGCATCTAATCGATTTCTGAACATTTAAACAATGGAAGGTGAGCTATCTAGGGAACAAGCACTTATCGACATAGCTGACTAAAGAACCTGTATGTTGTGTGCAATCGAATTCCAAATTCGTAACAATATATATATATATATATATATATTATATATATATATATATATATATATATATATATATATATGTATCTTGTCACGGATCCGGGGTGGACGGTTCTCGGACTGGCGCGTCAATCGCCGTCTGTACCCAGTTTGGGTTTTCGCACCCAACCACTGCGTCTCCGGGGTTATAACGCCGGCTGGCTCGGCACAGTTCTCGGGTTACGCGTCTCGAATCACGGTACCAAAATAGACCTGTACCTTGCCAGCTGGGGGAATAGACTCCGTTACAGACTGGTTTTGTCAGTACCGAGCGGAGTTTACCAGTCTGTAACCATTTTCGTTTTTATATCCAAATCGAGCGAATCGTTCCTCGACGCGGCACGAACCAATTCAAAGCGGCAACATTCATCGAATCAGCCAGATTTATGAGGGACATCGGGGAACACGACACAAGCAAAACATTCACGACAATGTTTTAATTAATCTATAACCCGTTCTTAACTAGGGAGATACGGATTACGGGTTTCGAAGGGAACTCTAACGAGATAAGCCTTAAACGACATGCAGACAAGACATGGACAGCATGCAGACAAGACAGAGTACTTGGTGATGTTTCATGGACGAGAGGAAAGTGTCAAAAGCACGAATGTGGCTCGTGACAAGCGCATGTCACGGATTCGAGCCCCCAAGCTCGAGCACGCCGCGTGGCAAAATGGAGGCGTCGTCCTCCTTTGTCGCACCGCCCACGCACGCGGCCTCCGCGCGTTCAGACCCCGCATAAGGTCGACGGCACAAGACCGTCAGATCGATGGTGGGTTTCAGCTGGTTTCGCACAAGGTCCAGCATACAAGTCCAGGCCTGGCCTGTTCACCAGGCCTCCTTCACGAAGCAGATCGCAGACAGACACAGCCGTCCCTACACAGCAGATCACGACTCCCACCAGTCGTCTCTCATCCAGCGAGGGCAGGACAGACCTCATGCAGTCCTTTCCCTGCCTTTCCTTTGGCCCTGGCTCGCTTCTCCAGGCCACAGAAGGCAGACCTGGCGCCCAGGTCCAGTTTCTCTCCCGGAAGAATCACCACTGTCTTTCCTTTTTCTGCTCCCCTCGAAGCCCGAGCACGCCTCAAAACCGACTGCAGTTTTTTTACTTCTCCAGTTTCACTTCCTCTTTTCTGGCGCTCGTGGCCTCAAAGCCGACTCCAGACTCACACAGTAGCCAGGTCCTCTCGAAGCAGATTTGCCGCCTTCACCCTCAGGTTCAGTTTTCTCTCCTTAGAAATCACCACTGTCTTTCCTTCATTCGCTCGCTTCGAAGCCACTAGCTCCTCCCTTAGTTTCACTTCCTTCTTCAGGCCACTCCTCTCAGCCGACTGGGCGGGGCCTCATCCGGAGAGGGAAGGAAGAAGAAGAGCCCTGGCACACCACCACTGCACAAACAAATAACAGCCTGTGACACCTCCCGACACACATGTAACGTCAAATTACCGAACAACCTGGCTAAACATGCATTTAATGGGGATCTGGGCTAATTCTATATTTAATAGCATACTAAGGGCATTTCCGTAACAATATGTATATACACACATAACATATTATATAAAAAAAATTTTAAAGAAGAAGAAGGCACTTCCAACCAAAAGTAAAATACTAGATAGACTCAGCTAATTTGAGCAAAAATGTGAGAGCAGACCCGGTCTCAGGCAACGTTTCACCAGCTTCGCAGCCGGCTTCATCAGGCACAATAGGGTCTATTGTATTTACCCTTTACAACCATTTCGAATTACCCTTCAGAACATTTTTGAATGACCCTTTAGAATCACCCTTTAAAATTACTCTTTAGAATTACCCTTTGGAGTCCTTTAGAATTACCCTTTAGAATCACCCATTAAAAACCCATAGAATTACACATTATAACCCTATGGAATTACACATTACAACCCTTTAGAATTACACTTTAGAACCATTTAGAATTACCATTTAGAACCCTTAAGAAGGGAGAGGATTGGGCAGGGTACACAGGGTAAACATGATGGACACTACAGGGAATTTCAGGTCCTTACACGACAGGGAATTTCAGGTCCTTGCACTACAGGGAATTTCAGGAAGGAAAGCAGGGAATTTGAAGGAGGTGGGTTTGAGGTGGATTAATGGGGATAGAAAATATCATGGTTTTGGATGGGGGAAGTCAAGAGATTGTGGTGAACAGCTGTTTTGAAGACCTGGAGGCAAGACTGGGATTGAAGAGTGTGTGTTTGTTCCAAAGGCAGGAAAATAGAGGAATGAAAGAGTGAAGGTGAGCAGTGATTCTTAGTTTTAGTAGTTTTACCAGAAGGGGGGTTGCTGTCAGACCTTGAGCACCCTGTGGAAATATGGGGTAGGGGGAGGGGGGAGGGGGCATATTGCAGACAAAGTAATGGGAACGAGGCTGGTGAGATGACAGTGGAAGACAGGAAGACCACCAACCTGCCTGCGGTGTGAGAGACCCAAAGACTCAGCCTCATCGCGTAAAATACCAATGATCCTAAATGCCTTGGTTTCGACAGCGTGAAGCCGAGAAAGGCAAGAGGCGGGATCACCAGCCCAGACGGGAGAGCATTACTCCATCAGGCTGTGGATGAAAGCTTTGTTTGTGGTCAGGAGCTCAGGTGTGCCAAGAAACGACTTTGCAAGACGGAGGATGCCCAGTCGGTGACCCGCTTTGGAGGCCAGCTTGGAAATGTGACTTTCCCAGGAAAGGTCATGGCAAAATTATCTTTCCCAGGAAAAATCTTTCGAATTACCCTTTAGAATCCTTTATATTTTCCCATTATAACACTTCAGAATTACCCTGTAGAATGACCCTTTAGATTGAATGATCCTTTAGAATGACCTAAAGGGTAATTCCAAAGCATTCTATAGTTTATAATGCTTTGGAATTACCCTTTAGAACCCTTCAGAATTACGCTTTATAACCCTTTAGAATTACCCTTTAGAATTTCCCTTTATACCCCTTTAGAATTACCCTTTATCTATACCCCTTCAGAATCACCCTTTAAAACCCTTTGGAATTACCCTTCAGAACACTTTGGCATTACCCTTTGAAACCCTTTGTAATTACCCTTTAGAATTACCCTTTATACCCCTTTAGAATTAAATGAGACAAACACATGAGACAAACATGAGCTGTGTACATGAGACAAACACAGCCACTGAGCTTGGGGGAAGTGCTGTCACTTCCCAAGGCACTCTGGGTTCTGGCGATGCCACAATTGGCACCGCTCTTCACACCACACTCATCGGTGCATTTCCGAAGTATGAATTTCCTCCTCCCAGAGGATGCCAACCTATGGGGATTGTTAGTGCTCTTATCCTTTAAAATACTGAAAGTCAAAGCAAGGGAGCAGCACGTACCGTTTTTTAAAGTTTTTGGTATGACTTGGCTGGGATTTGAACCGCTGACCTCCCAGAATCGGAAAGGATGCTCTAACCATTACACTCCCGACTCTGGTGTCTCTAACCAGTACACCACTGAACAGAAGAAATGGTTGATTTAATTTCTTGCATTTATCTTTAAATTACACTTCTTTTGAATATAAACGATTCAACATTAGCAAAAAAAATCGATTCCTGTCGAGTAAGTGAAATTTGAATACCCACACTGATGAGCTGAGGTCATTTTGGGGTGACACCTCACCTACTCCCCCTGATCTTTAAAAGAAATATAATAACATAAAAGCCCAACTCGATTATACAATTAGTTGTCAGAAATAGAGCAGGCTGGAAGCTGGTCTTTAATCAGCATCAAGTGGTGTGAGATGGGTTATAATATCTCACACAGTGGGTATCACTGAAAAAGGTCAACTGACAACCTTTCTTTAGCTATCTCTGCACTCGTTAGATATAGTCTTTTTTAATTCAGATTTGTATCCCATTAGTGCTGAGATAAAGCATTGATTGGGAAGCATTGTAGGGCGAGGGAGAGGGACGGGGGGTGTTTGTTGGAGGCGTACGGCCGATTAACAATGCAAAGGTGGGTAAGCCTATTCAATTTTGTTGAAGATACAGATGCAGATGCGAGAATTTTTTTGATTTTTTAAGTGATTCTTCAACATTGAGAGGGGGCAAAAAATGATACCTCGCACGATATTTCAAAAAGTTGTGGATGAGTTATCATAAAACTAGGTGGATGAGTTGGTTAGGTGACAATAACTAGCAGATTCGATTTTGGTTCAGGTCCAGATTCATATCTGGTCCATCAGTGGGATACAAAACGTGAACCGTTCAGCCTGGCAGAGGTATGTGCTCTACCAAGTGCAGTGCATGCCATTCTTGTTTTAAATGTCACCACATGACATTTATCCTCTTAATTGCAGAATCATTGCCATATCATGTTGCTGTGGTAAAGCTCACTTGACTCATTCTGTGATTTATTTATTTATTTGGAAAATTGTAGGCTTGGCTTGAACTTTTCTGATTCATTGCCTATCTGTGGAATTTTAGTTGCAATGGTTCATCGACAGTTTAGTTCATTTTAAGTTTAAGCATTGGACAGCTTGAATTGTGGTGTTAGGCTTGCAGTACATGGATTAATATGGTGAGATATGGATGAGGAAAAGGACATTCGGCTTATCTTGCTCTTGTCACATCTTCATCATATCATTCCCAAAGAAAAAATAGATAACACAAGCACTTGGCTGGAACAATATCCTTTCCATAAAATATTTTTCAAAGAAAAGAAACTGGAAACAAAGATTTGAATCCTCCTGACCACATCACCTACATTGTGATTTGCAGAAAGAATACAGGAAGGATATTGATGCTGAAATCAAAGGCAAGGGACTGTATGTGCTGGACAAGAACATCCCAGAGTTCCAGCGTGTCAGCAATGCCACAGACATACTCAGTGATGTGAGTTTTCTCTCTCCCATCTCTCTCCCATCTCTCTCTCTCTCTCTCTTTCTCTCTCTCTCTCGCTCTCTCGCTCTCTCGCTCTCTCTCGCTCCCTTTCCCTCCCTCATCTTGTATTTGTGAAACTGCCTTCCAGAGATGATTGAATTGCGCTCTTCCCTCCAGGGTGTGTTTCTTCCCTGCAACTGGTGCACCACGTACTCATGTCATCTCCCATTTTTACCTGCAATATTTTCTACCTCTATTATAACCCTCCCTTGCTTGTATGCAACTGCAGTCGCACTGTCCCTCCACTGCCTTTTTACCCTTTGTCAACTCGCTTTTCCATGAGCCTTGATTTTTGTGTGCAAAAATATCACCAATTTCATAAACCACAGTTTATTTCCCACGATATGATGTATAAACTCAAAAACATATCTCCAAAATCATTACGAGCCAGAGTCATTGCCTAGGCCTTATTCATAAACTAATTCCCTTGAAATTTGATGTCACAATATGAAACAGACCCCCACAACTACCACCACCACCCCCAATTTAACAACTAACAGTTGTATTTTTATTCAACCTGATGCTTCCTGTAATCAATGTCCTAAGCATAACAGTGTTATAGAAATATGAGTATTTATAAGAGCCGTCTATTGAAATCACATGCTACAAATTCTGGAACATATTCACGAAGATGTTTGCGTCCATTCCACAAAATTGTGAATAGTACAGAAAAACTGGAAATGGAGAAATTAGAATTTGCAAAAAAACTGGCCGTATTCCGAAGGAACCATATTCAAAACTGAAGGCGTCACCAACTAATGTCGCTGCTTATTTGGCTAAGCTTTGTCTAATAACCAGCTATGCTATTCAGTTTTGAATATAGAAACGAATGAAACCTGCTTCTTATTTGATAAGTACCAGGATTATAAAAAGTAATAAATTTAGCAGGACCATCATGATACATGATGTGCTATCACTATCCCATAGTGCTATTGCGTGTTACATGGACAACGACACCATTTTACCCCCAAATGCTACAACAGTTATCAAACTACAACAGTTTACCCCCAAATCTCATGACACTTGCTTTGAATTTAAACCAAACATTTTCCTGCATTTTCATTGTTTTTATGGTGATTCCTTATATTCATCTCAAATCTCACTTTCATTATTAAATGTTGGCAGGTTTCATTAAAGTCCTCATGAAGTGCTCTGCCTTTTTGGCAGGTGCATGATTTCCATAGGTGCCACCATTTCCTGTCAACGGCTCTCATTTTCAGTTTTTCATCTCCACCTTCATTTTTCATCCAATATAGCAACACCATTCTGTCCTCAGGAAATAATATTTCCTTCTTTTTTTTTTTTTAAAATGCCAGAGTAGCCATGTTGAATTTTCTCATGAAACTATGATGATAAAAGCAATGTGATGTAGCACAGGGAGGGTGGACTGCTGCTCTTTATGAGGTGATCATTATCATCAGCTCATTAATTACCTTATGTTCACCTTCTGTGTGACAGATAAGGTACAAGCAGAAGGATATGTCCTACACAAGCATAATAGATACACCAGATATCATTCATGCACAGCACATCAAGGCCATCTCCAGCCAGGTGAGCAAAGATCAACACCTTGTTCCAAGAACTGTTTTCAAGTATTCATTCAAGCATTACCAATGAAGTGACTTACCACTCATGACTGTGCATGTGGGTGTTCAAAATGTCCGACGGATCAGATGCTCACAATAGACCAAGACTGGAAAAAAGAGAGATGTTTCAATAAATCAACACAGCACACTTCAGCCATATCTAATAGATAAAAAAGAAAGTTTGTTTGTGTGCTTGTTTATGTATTTGCAGCCTGCAGGAATGAGTGCAACCAAACTTTGCATGGCCTCTTCTTTCATCCAGAGGAAGGTCGAGCGCAATGTTTGGATAAAAGAAAAATTGAACAACAAAAGAAATACTAAAATCAGATTGGCCTTCAGGCCTCAATCGGGTCTTGTGCTAAAACACAACCAGAGCTGGATTTAAGTTTAACAGCCCCCGGGACATTCGAGTCGTAGAGCCCCCCCCCCCCAGCCCCACCAACCTTGATATGCATGGGAAAGAAAAAAACAAATTTGAAAGAGTATAACTGTGTATAGATCGATGAACATTTCACAACAATACTTTTGTTTTTAAACTGAATAAAAATTAAAAGTAAAAGTATTTTAAACAAGAAGGGCACTCGGAAGCACATAACTCCACCAAGCTGATTAGTTTACATTTTGTGTCCCACTGAGGGGCCGGATCTGGATTTGGACCTGAACTAAAATTTCATCGGCTTGGTCTTGTCACCCAACAAACTCATCCACCATGTTCATCCGAATCCGTCCATAACATTTATATATATCGTGATTATACATACATTTATATATATATATATATATATATATTATATATATATATATATATATATATATATATAATATTATATATATATATAATATATATATGAATTGTTGTGGATTTGGAAAGCTATCACACTCAACATTCAGGTCCTTTAGCTCAGTATTATCGGTAAGTAAATGTTGCCAGTTAGGTCCGACCCTGGTCTATTGGGTAATTAAATGTTCCTGCGCTGTGAAGTTCTTTTTATAGTTAGGTTTCTTTTGGTCATTTTTTACACCACCAACTACATCATCGACTCCACCGCCGACCGCACCGCATCGCCTTCGCTTCACTCCTGTCACCACGCCACCGTGGCCAATCGGCGGGGAGCCGGCGTCTTCGCGCTCGCCTCCGACCAGCACCGTCGCCATTAACCACGCGGTCTGAGAGAGGCCGTAGAGAGGAGCCACGAACGCCCCCCCCCCCCCCCGCTGGAGACTCCGCCAAGGGAGGAGTCCCTGCCCCACCGTGTGCCTGTCCAATCGGAACATGGTTTTGAGACATGGACAGACTTTGAATTGTTAGTGGGGACGTAGCTAGCTAAGTAGAGTAAAAGATGTGCTATAGTTTAAGGATGACGAGGGAGCACGAGTAGTTAGGGATGCAGTCAGCAGAATGCAGTGTTCAGTGATGTGAGTGGTGAAATGAAACAAAAGGAAACATGTTGAGTGAGTGAGGGCCAGCCGGCCTGTGTGAATGGAGCGAATGTGGTATGCATGGAGCGAATGTGGTATGCATGGTGCGATGAGTGATTGGGGGG
>CM068952.1:62222541-62240728 GCA_035128595.1 Eptatretus atami
TGTCATGCAGGAAATATTTAAATACATATTTCATGTAATTTCCCCTGGTAACGCCAGGTACTTCAGCTAGTTTCCTATATACATAAATAAAAAATACATTTCTTTTTGAAAAATACAAAATGTTGGTGTGCCTTGTTCTACAATGAGTACAGGGTGTTACACAAAGAGTAACTTTAAATGTTTATTTACAAAGAAACAGAAACCTCACAAACGTGAACCAAACATTTCTTGAAAGCTTCTGCACTGATTGATATTGCAGTAAGTCACTGTTCGAGTTTGTCAGAGCCCAAGGTTGGAAATTGGCATTGATGCAAAATCCTTGTAATTGACGTTCTCGATGTGTGTTCAGACAGGCATTGATCCTGACTCCAAAGTTCTGTCCAACTTCCGTGTAGGTCTCATGTGGCACTGCCTGGAGGTAGTCTGACACCTCCTGCTTCAGATCATCCAGTGTGGCAGGGTGGTTGGTGTAGACAGAGCCCTTGGCAGTCCCCCAGAACCAGTAGTCCAAAGGGTTCAAGTCTGGGCTATGGGGTGCCCCATCATGAGCGGTACCCAGGGCAACGAGGCAGTTTCTGAAGAGCTGCCGCAGGAAAGTGATGGTGCCACCAGCTGTATGCAGTGGTGCACCACCCTGCATAAACCAGGTCATGCTGAGCTGGTTTGGGGTGACCTTTTGGACTAGATCATTATGGAACTTCTGGAGCACGGCCCGGTAGCGCTCATCATTGATCGTCACCATCTTGCTGTTCTCATTCTCGAACAAGTAAGGCCCAAGCGTTCCCCATCTGACATTTAAGGTGCATAAGCATGTGACAAGTACCTTTCAGGTACTTCTCAGTGATCTCCTCAGGTGGTTCTGCCCCCCTGAAAATGTTGTCGTGGTTGTTGATGGCACCATTCAAGTGGAAATGGGTTTCATCACTGAACCAGACAAGGTTGATCCAGTTTGGGTACCGATCCATCCTGTCACTGAGCCAATTGCACAAATAAAGTCTCCTTCTCATGTCATCTTCTCATCTTTATGCCTAAAGAGATGATGTATGGGAAAAGTTTCAGTTCCTTAGTGAGGATACGCCAGACTGATGTTGGTTTGATGCCAAGCTCCCGGGAGCGCAGCTGGTGGGACTTCTTGAGACTGTCAACTGCAGCATCCCGCATGGCGTCGATGTTGGCTTGGCTCTTGGTTACTGATGCTGGCCTTCCACTGTTGCCCTTGCTCTGGTTGTGCACTGTACCCTTGTGCTCAAAATGTTTCACAATATGTTGAATGGCACAATTTGTGGGACCATCACGTGTTCTGAGGTCGTATTCCTGGCAAAACCTCCGGCAGGTGTCCACATATGATTTAGTCTCATACCACAGAGCCACCACTTTTGTCTTCTGCTTCACTGTCAATGGCATAGTTGAGCTACAGAGCTAGAAATCCCAGGGAACAAATACCATGATAATACCACCAAACCCTGAAAAGGAAAACGGTAAAGGTCAAAAACAAAGAAATGGCAGGAAGTCAAAGTTGTATCAATCTTTTTGGAACACCTCGTATTTCATTCATATAACTTTTAGAACTCCTCCTCTCCTCCCCACACTTTGAGAATTCCACTAAGGACCAGGATTTTACACAACGTGTTAGTTGTTAACATCACAGCCCATGATAATAAACCCAAAGCCGGTGCGAGTTGACACATTTACTCGACATGATTTGTGGCATACAGAAACAATACAAAGATGAGGCTTTAAAAGGCATGGGACAGTTCGCGACCGTCGTAGACACTCCAGAGATGCAACGATTCAAGGAAAACCAGAAGCTCTTCAGTGAGGTTGGTGGCTTTGAGGAAAAAAGAACAAAGAATGAGAAACGCTATTTCCTAATAGTCTACAAACGGTGAAAAATACTTAAAGCCATGGCAAATCGTTGTTGCTGTTGCTGTTGCTTTGTAGATCCAGTACAAGTCGGAGATGAAGAACATTAAAGGAAAATCTACAGCTGTGCAAGAAACACCTGAGCTTCTCCGGGTCAAGGAGAACCAAAAGAATTACAGCCTGGTAAGCAATTTCAGGTGCTTTCCTTCCCTTTTCCACTTTCGATTTATGAGACTATGTTTTCCTTTTACAGAAAGGTACAACCTCTCTTTGGAATCTGTTTACTTGGCAGGGATGATATAATGCAAACAGAATGTTAATATTACTTTGTGTGTGAATCTCCGAAATGACCCCACCAATGCGTCTTTCTGCTACAGCTGCAATACAAGGCAGAATCAGAGAAAAACAAAGGAAGATCTCTTTCTGTGCAAGAGACTCCAGAAATTATTCGAGCCAGGGAGAACCAAAAGAACTTCAGCTTGGTACTTATTTATTTGCTTCTTCCTGAGTCTGATTATAAGCGTTTGTTTCAGCGTAAATGCAAAATCAACTTTGGTTCAAAGTTGTCTTCCTTGTGCATCTTATTGATTGTAAACAAGTGATTCACTCCTGATCTTGTCTCTTAAAGTAAAGCCTCTACTCTCACAAGTAATTGTGAGCGCAGTCATAAACAGGAACTAATGCCAGAATGTAGACTTACAATTAGCAGTTCACATCAAATTATGTTGTATAAACTTTTTCAACTTTAACTTGTATCACTTAACGCCCCCTTTTTGCCTTCCAAAAGCAAACAATGTGGGTCTGGATCATATTTTGTTGTGCATCATCACAGTTATTTAAGTTTTTTTCCAGTACAGTAGTTGCAAATTATAATTGTGACCAATTAACTTGACCAAAGTTATTATATTTCAACAAACGGCGCTTTGTTCCTCTTCATCGAGAAATGGCAGTGATTTGACACGTGAGAAACAACGAATAAAATGTTAAGTTCATGCAATCATTCTGGTATGGAATCTGAGGTCTGAAAAGAAGTTGAATTGGTTTCATCCCCCCCCCCCAATCAAAAGTTGAGGGACACGGGCTCAAAGGAAAATGTAATAACAAAGTAATTATTTGCTGAACTTAGCCTGATATATAGCATGCATCCACACACTTTATGGCAAGATCGGTGGCACTTTAAAGTCCCAGGGGAAATTAAACAACAAACAAAAATAAAGAGGATTTATTTTAAAGGCACTTTCATTTCCACCTTTATAATACTCTCCAGGATGATGCAGACTTGAGTTGTGTAAACAGAGTTCATGCGAACTAGTCAAAGATCACGGTCATTTGGAAGTTTATTTTGGGTGAACTCTGCTCTCTAAAAGGTTTACTGTGGAACTGAAGCATGAACTCAATCTCAAGCAAACTCAAACTTACATGAACTCACACTTTGGTCCATTTTGACTCATCTCTGTTTTTAATACGTGACACTGCCAATGCGTTTAATCACACATGGCCAATCATATGATGCACATGCATGATCACAAACATGGGATACAGAACATATGATCACAAACATGATGCACGTCAACATATATAATCACAAACATGATGGACATATATGAATGATTACAAACATGATATACAAATCATGTGATCACAAACATGATGTACATATTGTTACAGGAATCCGCCGCGTTCGGCGTGCGGACGACCGTTCTAGCCAAATCGCGGTCGCACGCCCACCGAAGGCCGCAATCCAGTCGTGACTTGCCGGACCAACCCCGAAATCCAGTCACGGATGCCTTAACGCATCACAAACGATGCGTTACACACCTCGCCATGACACGCCGACCATGCGTTGCGTTTTCCCGCATACCAACCGCCATTTCCCTCTCATACCGCTCTCTCACACACGCGTTTCCTCTCACACACGCCCTTTAACTCACGTACGCCATTTCATCATGCGCGCCATTTCGCTCACGCATTTCGCCACACTCGCAAGCACACACACCGGGACAACCGCGCTGGGGATTCCCGCAACCTCAAGCGCTCCCGGGGTCTCCATACCACCCAAGCTCCGCGTGTACCCGCGTTCACAGCACTCGCCCCCCAAACCTCGCAAAGCACGACGGACCCACCCGGTCGTGATCCGCTTCAAGGGGCACATTCCCTCCCCTCGTTCCTGGAGTAGGCCATCATGCTGCTCGCACCGGTTCACGACACATTCCGCCAGCTCACCCCCATTGTCCTCCACTACCTCTACCTGTGTGTGCTCGTCTTTCACCCCCGTCCAATTCAACCTCTATCTCCCGTGTCTCTGTTTCCGTTGTCTTTGTTGTTCTTTTCTCTGTTATTACTTTTAATTCCTGCGTCGTCTCCTCGTATTTATTAGTTTCTCCTTTTATTATCAGCGTCTCCGTCACATCAATTTGTCCGTCGTCGTCACCTCCACGTGTCTCACCCTAGACGTGGTGACAGTGTCCCGAGTCATGACCTCACCCATCTCCATTGCGGGACCGACACAATCACAACTCCCAGCTCGTTCGCTCCAACACGTGGCGCCGCCATTTTGTGCTCCACCATCCGCGTTTCGTCGCGCGCGATCGCCATTATGCCCTTCATGCTCGCCTGCAGGCCTAACCCCATGCACTGCATCTCACCCCTTTGGGTTTGCATATCGTCCCTGATGCTTTGCGCGCTCGCATCCATTTTGTTTTGCATTGTTTTGCGCATTTTGCAATCCATTTTGTTTTCCATTTCGCACGTGTTTGCACCATTTTGTTTTCCATATCGCGCATGTTTGCGTCCATTTTGTTTTCCATATCGGCACGTGTTTGCGTCCATTTTCCCATCAATGCCTCAAACATCTCCATCATCCGATCCGTGGGCGAATTCGCACGTGGGGGCGTTCGTCCGCCGCCCCAGCCGCTGCGCCCATTTCGGACTCTGCATTTATTTGCGGGAATAGTCAACCTGCAAGAGTGTCCTGCACGGTGATCTCGTCCTGGCCCATAGATTCTATATCTAAATAATTCCCTCCTGCCCCTGCTCGCCTTGAGCTGCCATTTTGCGTATCGGGAATAAATTTGAAATGCTCGCAATTAAGTGGGAACGGAGGGTCGCTTTGCACACCCTTGGTACGATTCCTGTTCATTTGGTTTGGAGACGGAGGGGGTTGAATTCCGCTCCTGACACCATGTTACAGGATCCGCCGCGTTCGGCGTGCGGACGACCGTTCTAGCCAATCGCGGTCGCACGCCCACCGAAGGCCGCAATCCAGTCGTGACTTTCCGGACCAACCCCGAAATCCAGTCACGGATGCCTTAACGCATCACAAACGAGCCAATTATTCTGTCCACACGCTACAGGTCGATCGCCGAATTATCGATGTATCTAATTATTCGCGCGGACAGAAATACCGGGAGTTTATACCTCGACGGGACCTGCATGAAAACGAGCCGCTTAAGCGGCTCGTTCCGTATGCGAGGCAAGCGGTTATATATCGCCTAAGTCCCGTCGGACGACATTTACTTTAGCGGCTTTAAAAGCCAGTTAATATCCCGAGCGCACCATGACAGTCAATACAGGAAAGGGACGCAACGAGCAGGTGAATGTTCAACAATGGGGGCATTTATTTGCAGCAGGCATGCAGTCAATGAATGAGGGGATGGCACAAGACACGAGAAAAAGCCTACAGCCGAGTTCTATTTGGAATGTACAAGCACGTACTTACTCACAATTATACTTTGAGACGGCGCCACAGACTTTCATTCAAAAACCCAAGAAAGAAAAGACACGGGCTCGTAAACCTTTAATATTCCTCAAGCCGGGATGACCGAAAGGCTCCGAGAGGCCGGCGGGTTACCTGGCCACCCTGGGGCGACTCGATGATCTTCGGATCGGCGACCCTGGTGTCTCCGTTCGGTCCGGTGCGTCGCGAACACGCCAGTTGCTTGGGCGGCTTGACGAGCAGCTTGTACGCCTGCTTGGTCGGCCCCGGTGGCCCGGCTTCGTCGCGGCCCCTTTTTGGCGAGCCTGGCCGGCGACGCTTCGGAGGAGCGAAGTTGATGCTCTTTCAGAGTTGATGCTCCTCTAGACCCCGTTCACTCCTCGGCGTCGCCCGACCGTATCAGGGCTGTCTGCCCGGACCCCCATGCTCGATGCTGCCGCTAGCTCCGACGACTCCAAGCTCCACCGGTGAACGACCCATGTACAAGACGAACAACCACCTCCGCTCGCCAGCTTACCACCAACTGCTCGTGTCGGCGTCTCATCGCGCCTTTTTATAGCCACGAGGGGAGAAGCCGCTGTAGGCTTCGCCACCGAAATCGCGCCTTCCCCCATTCACCTTTGAACCTTCACCCCAGGCTGGCTCCGCCCCTTTCAGCTCTGATTGGCTGGCTTTTTCCACAGCAGAGCCCGTTTTGATCCATTTATGCAAATCAGCCATTTCACGGCTGTCTGCACACGGACGTTCCGATTGGCTGGCTTTTTCCAAGGCAAAGCCGTTTTCATCGTTTATGCAAATCAGCCATGAAACGGCTGACTGCACACGGAGGCTGGAATGTGGTTCCTCCTGTCGCGCCGCGAGTTCGTATCAAAGGCACTTTCCGCTGTCGCTCAGGCGGGCGTGATGGTGTCGCAATGTTGATGGCACTGTGGGGGATGGCGTGGTTGTTGAGTTGTTGGCGTTGTGGTGGAGTGGCGTGGTTGTGAGTTGTTGGTGTGTGTGGTGGTGGCGTGGCTGTAGAGTTGTTGTTGAGGAGATGTTGTTTGTTTAAAATAAAAGATAGAAAAAGAATAACGGCTAACTCAAAGATTCACAGCCCGGCACAGAATAATGCCTTTACACATCGGTGGGGATTCCTATCCTGAAACACTTACTTATTGAAATAACTGATCTCTGGGGAACCTGAACGGTGTTCTGTGAATCACCACCATAACACTACCCCCCCTCCCCTTTTTACAGACTCGTCCCGAGTCGTCAGATTTTCGTGTGCCTTCATGTGTAAGTTCTCCCGAGTAGGATTTACCTTCGGATCCCTGAGTGCGACATCTGGTGTATCCGTGTCCCAAAGGTAAATAACCTATGGGCTGTGTAACTACTAAACAAACTCACTCAACAGACGACTTACCTAAAATTGCCGGCGCTACGACAAACATGCAGGGGGAGCAAAACTTATTTACACCTTAACCTTATACATTACACTAAACCATGGCCCAGGACTGATGGACTCTGTGGGAAAAGCACATGGCTAATGTTATTCAGTAGTTCGTGAGGGTGAGCACCCCGCAGCTGAAGGTCGGATGTCTTCGGGGCCTGTTCAAAAGGCCCCGTTGTCTGTCACTGAACGTTTTTCACATCTTCAGCTGCTGGAGGCAACTCACCCCAACCCGGCATGCCATATGCAATCCCACAGGCCATTGAAGAGGGTAGCCAGGCTGCCCAAATGCAGTCTCTGGCTCCCTATGCAGGGACAAGAAGGTAGCCGGTGCCCAATGCAGTCCCAGGCTTCCCCTTTACGTGGACGCAAGCAACACAAAACGGTGCACAGGCTGCACCAATGCAGTCCCCGTGTGCGGCTGCCTGCAGAGCAGTTCTTGCAACTTGCGCGATGATCCTGGCGCACATGGTAATGAGAATCAGGGGCAAACCAACAAGGGTAGCAGGCATGGGGTTATGGCAGAGGCAGGCAGACAAGGCATGGCAAGGCAGGAACAGGCCGCTGTGGCACAAACAGGCCGGCATATGAAGCTGGCCGGCCTCTGATCTCGTTTCTTGAGGTTTGTGGAGGGAGTGTGGTGGTGCCAGCCGTTCTGAAGCGGGCTCGGACCTACCCTACTGTCTCCCCCAACTATCGCCTTTGCCTTCTCTTTGTCCATACCCATCCCTTAGTTTGCACAACAAAACAAATTTAGCCCCATCTTATTTTATTTTCCTTTTATAATTTCGTCTCCTTAATCCCCTTTATCGTCTCTGTCCGGCTAACCTATCGTCATCCTAGCCTACTCCCAACCCCTACGTTCCCTTCCTGGAGGGGAATAACGGGGAGCTTGCGTCCTGTCCCAGGCCCAACAAAGCCTCAGAATGGCCTCCTCAGATTTCAGCGATCTTACCCAAGGTGGTCCAGCGGCCTACCGAGAGCGAGGGGATGGATGGTGCGAAGGGGTACATTTCCCTATCTATCCTAACATTTATTAACCTTAAACTACCCCGGTGCTTTCCAAAAACGCCTCTCACTTAATCTATTGGTTCTCCCAACCAAGATTCCCGTCGCCTGTGTTGGTGTCCTCACAAATTTGGGCCTTGCCCTCAAATTTTCCCTCGTGCCCTCGCACGGTTTCGTGGCTGGGCAGCGTGGCTCACTTCGCAGGAACTACCCCTGCCGATTCTCCAACCATGGCACCCGGGGCCTGAGACCTCTCTCCGAGCCTACCAGCTCGCTATGATCTTGGGGTGCCCTTCCTGGCTACTCCCCCTCGACGCTCACGTGGCAGGCTGGCGCCACGGGCCCCTTTTCCCCGGATGCCCGTGCCCACGACACTGCCCACGCGGCCATTGGCGCTCCGGGTCCCACCTCATGCGGGCCCACCCGTGCCACTACGCTATCCCGGCCCCTCTTGGCCCTTGGCCTACCGCGCCGACTCGTCCGGTGCCACTAAGCGATACTCACCGTTCGCAGCCACGCTCCCAGCCCGTCAACAGGACTCCTGCACCCCTCCAAACGGGTTTCGGGCCTACACTTGCACCAACAGCAAAACGACATCCATTTTGTCAATTTGGCTAACCCACTAACTAACATTACTCTGACCCCGGGATCCCTGGTGGGAATCACTCCTCCCCCAACCACTCAGCGCACCATGCATTCCACATTCACCCATTCACACAGGCCTGCTGGATCCTCACTCACCCGTCAAGTACTTTTTCACTCTTCAACACATATCGCTCACATCACTGAACACTGCCATTCTTCTCACTAGATCCCTAACTACCTCGTGCTCCCTCGTCATCCCTTACAATATAGCACCTTCCATTTAATCTACATAGCTAAGTTACGTCCCCTCTACACATTCAAAGTCTGTCAGTGTCCTCAAAATCCCTTTTCCATTCTACATCTAAACTAAAATCCCTCTAACTAATCCATTCCACAGGCTCCATGAGGAACAACCCGTGTCCCATGAAGCCGTCTAACTAACTAACCCTTTCGCTAGCTAGTGCTTCTGTGCCCTGAGCAGGGGTCTCCCACCCCCTGCCCAGGAATCCTGTTACCCGAAGTGGCGAGGCTTGCTTTTCTCTTTTGTTTTTTTCTTTTGCGCACCAGCACGGCAATTCACAACCCGCGCTCTTTTCCCGTGACGTCATGGCAGCTGCTCGAGCTTCGCGCTTCTCGTCCCTTCCTCTCGGACGGTAACATCCGGCAGGGATTTCCCTCCTGCCGGATTCCAACCATGCGTGCAGCACGACGTCACTGCGTATCACAAGCAGCCTCGCGTTTCGAGGGGTTCCCCACGCGAGCCCATGTGCTGACCCCGGGTCGCCCGTAACCCTCCCGACGGAATCCCCGATGACGTCACTCGCACCCCGAAACCGCGCGATTTCTCGCGGAAGCCGGGCACGCGTAAAACATCAGGGAAACTGCTTCGCGCGCTCTGTGAACAGAATGCGCGCGCAGGCCACACGGAGCTCTCACACACACGCTCGCCTGGAGAACCCGTCCGATCCAAATTCACAATTTCCAGCCTAACTTCTGTCCATCCAGCGGGTCGGCTTGTATCCACCGCGGGCGTTTCCGGACTGGATTTCACTCGCGTAGGCGCGCCCGTGGCGGCCTCGTGCGTAGCACAGCACGGACCTCGCGCGCGCTGCTGTGCGAATCCGGCACGGTTATCAAAACAGCTACGGCCGCTACACGGCCTTTGTCCCTCGTCCGGCGCGTCTTCATCGCCGTTCAACGCACGCACTTCCGCGTGCCATGACGCTTACACACCTCGCCATGACACCCGGACATGCGGTTGCGTTTCCCGCATACCAACCGCCATTTCCCTCTCATACACGTGTTTCCTCTCACACATGCCTTTTAACTCACGTACGCCATTTCACTCATGCGCGCCATTTCGCTCACGCATTTCGCCACACTCGCAAGCACACACACCGGGACAACCGCGCTGGGGATTCCGGCAACCTCAAGCGCTCCCGGGTCTCCATACCACCCAAGCTCCACGTGTACCCGTTCACAGCACTCGCCCCCCCAACCTCCAAAGCTCGACCGGACCCACCCGGTCGTGATCCGCTTCAAGGGGCACATTCCCTCCCCTCGTTCCTGGAGGAGGCCATCATGCTGCTCGCACCGGGTCACGACACATTCCGCCAGCTCACCCCATTGTCCTCCACTACCTCTACCTGTGTGTGCTCGTCTTTCACCCCGTCCAATTCAACCTCTATCTCCCGTGTCTCTGTTTCCGTTGTCTTTGTTGTTCTTTTCTCTGTTATTACTTTTAATTCCTGCGTCGTCTCCTCGTATTTATTAGTTTCTCCTTTTATTATCAGCGTCTCCGTCACCATCAATTTGTCCGTCGTCGTCACCTCCACGTGTCTCACCCTACACGTGGTGACAGTGTCCCGCGTCATAACCTCACCCATCTCCATTGCGGGACCGACACAATCCACACTCCCCCCAGCTCGTTCGCTCCAACACGTGGCGCCGCCATTTTGTGCTCCACCGTCCGCGTTTCGTCGCGCGCAATCGCCATATGCCCTTCATGCTCACCTGCAGGCCTAACCCCATGCACTGCTCTCACCCCTTTGGGTTTGCATATCGTCCCTGATGCTTTGCGCGCTCGCATCCATTTTGTTTGCATTTGTTGCGCATTTGCATCCTTTTTTTTGCATTTGTTGCGCATTTGCATACATTTTGTTTTCCATATCGCGCGTGTTTGCGTCCATTTTTTGTTTCCATATCGCGCATGTTTGCGTCCATTTTGTTTTCCATATCGCGCGTGTTTGCGTCCATTTTCCCCATCAATGCCTCAAACATCTCCATCATCCGATCCGTGGGCGAATTCGCACGTGGGGGCGTTCGTCCGCCGCCCCAGCCGCTGCGCCCATTTCGGACTCTGCATTTATTTGCGGGGAATAGTCAACCTGCATGGCAGTATCCTGCACGGTGATTCCGTCCTGGCCCATAGATTCTATATCTAAATCTATTCCCTCTGCCCCTGCTCGCCTTGAGCTGCCATTTTGCGTATCGGGAATAAATTTGAAATGCTCGCAATTTAATGGGAACGGAGGGTCGCTTTGCACACCCTTGGTACGATTCCTGTTCATTTCGTTTGGAGACGGATGGGGTTGCATTCCGCTTCCTGACACCAATGTAACAGGATCCGCCGCGTTCGCGTGCGGACGACCGTTCTAGCCAAATCGCGGTCGCACGCCCACCGAAGGCCGCAATCCAGTCGTGACTTTCCGGACCAACCCCGAAATCCAGTCACGGATGCCTTAACGCACTACAAACGAGCCAATTATCTGTCCACGCGCTACAGGTTGATCGCCAAATTATCGATGTATCTAATTATTCGCGCGGACAAAAATACCGGGAGTTTTATACCTCGACGGGACCTGCATGAAAACGAGCCGCTTAAGCGGCTCGTTCCGTATGCGAGGCCAAGCGGTTATATATCGCCAAGTCCCGTCGGACGACATTTACTTTTAGCGGCTTTAAAAGCCAGTTAATATCCGAGCGCACATGACAGTCAATACAGGAAAGGACGCAACGAGCAGGTGAATGTTAAACAATGGGGGCATTTATTTGCAGCAGGCATGCAGTCAATGAATGAGGGGATGGGGACAAGACACGAGCAAAAGCCTACAGCCGAGTTCTATTTGGAATGTACAAGCACGTACTTACTCACAATTATATTTGAGACAAGGCGCCACAGACTTTCATTCAAAACCCAAGAAAGAAAAGACACGGCTCGTAAACCTTTATATTCCTCAGAGCCGGGATGACCGAAAGGCTCCGAGAGGCCGGGCGGGTTACCTGGCCACCCTGGTGGCGACTCGATGGTCTTCGGATCGGCGACCCCTGGTGTCTCGTTCGGTCCGGTGCGTCGCGAACATGCCAGTTGTTGGGCGGCTTGACGAGCAGCTTGTAGCGCTGCTTGGTCGGCCCCGGTGGCCCGGCTTCGTCGCGCCCCTTTTTGGCGAGCCTGGCCGGCGACGCTTCGGAGAGCGAAGTTGATGCTCTTTCAGAGTTGATGCTCCTCTAGACCCCGTTCACTCCTCGGCGTCGCCCGACCGTATCAGGGCTGTCTGCCCGGACCCCACGCTCTGATGCTGCCGCTAGCTCTGACGACTCCAAGCTCCACCGGTGAAACCCGTGTACAATGACGAACAACCACCTCCGCTCGCCAGGTTCACCACCAACTGCTCGTGTCGGCGTCCCATCGCGCCTTTTTATAGCCCTGAGGGGAGAAGCCGCTGTAGGCTTCGCCACCTGAAATCGGCGCCTTCCCCCTTTCACCTTTGAACCTTCACCCCAGGCTGCTCCGCCCCTTTCAGCTCTGATTGGCTGGCTTTTTCCACGGCAGAGCCCGTTTTGATCCGTTTATGCAAATCAGCCGTTTCACGGCTGTCTGCACACGGACGTTCCTATTGGCTGGCTTTTTCCAAGGCAAAGCCCTTTTCATCATTTATGCAAATCACCGCGAAACGGCTGACTGCACAGGAGGCTGGAATGTGGTTCCTCCTGTCGCGCCGCGAGTTCGTATCGACGGCACTTTGCCGCTGTCGCTAGCGGCGTGAATGGTTGTCGCGATGTTGATGGCACTGTGGTGGGGATGGCGTGGTTGTTGAGTTGTTGGCATTGTGGTGGTGGCGTGGCTGTAGAGATGTTGTTGAGGAGATGTTGTTTGTTTAAAATTAAAGATAGAAAAAGAATAACGGCTAACTCAAAGATTCACAGCCCGGCACACAAATAATTCCCTTTACACATCGGTGGGGATTCCTATCCTGAAACACTTACTTATTGAAATAACTGATCTCTGGGGAACCTGAATGGTGTTCTGTGAATTTCCATCACCGTAACAATATCATATGATCACAAACATGAAGCACATAAAATATCATCACAAACATGATACACACAGGGCTGGTGCCAGACTATTTTGCGCCCGAGGCAAGGCCAGCTACTTGCATCCCCCCCAAAAAATTGCCATCTTCGATTTTTAAAAACAGATGTTTTGTAGAAAAAATAAAAAGCACAAAACTTGAAACTGCTAAATTTATTTTACCACAATAATTTGCTTACAGTCAGACAGAGAAACAAAAAACCCCACACAAACACAGTTAAAAACGTCTCATAAAAGTTTCAATTTCAGACACATCAAAATCTCACTTTGTGTGCCTTTTCCTTTGCAAATTTACTGGTTATGAACTAACAATGAACAATAAACTATTATGAACAATGAAATATTATATTTTCCTTTTATTATGTGTTTTCTTACAACAATAATTTGCATAAAACTGTTACCCTTGAAGGTCAGTAATGCGCCCCTCTGAGGTCTGCGCCCTAAGCGGCTGCCTAGTTGGCCTTATGGTAGCGCCAGCCCTGGATACACATAATATGATCACAAATATGATGCACATATCATGATACACATATGATCACAAACATGATATACATAATATGATCACAAACATGATGCACATACCATGTGACCACAATTAGACCAAAGCTAAAATAATGCTTGTGGAGAAGGTCCCATTCATTGAGGTGACTTTGAGGAACATACCATCACTGATCATGGAAAAGACCTGCGTGAAATATGGTCAACAGCGACATCACCATTACTGGATTTTTTTTGTTGTTGTTAAGGTTGGAGAACATCCTGTGGGGAGTGGTTGCATTGTTAGTTGCTGGGTTATACACTTCCTGCATTTTAACCTTCCTTTAGCAAACCATTCATAATCACATTCAACCTCTGAAGACCTTTTCATCATCCAAACTTTTTACTTTGCTTGTGTTATGTGGTCATTAAGGAGCATCCTTTTTACCTCCTACATTTGATTAAACGTGTTTTTTTTTTTAGTGTTTGTTCATGTTTTTACTTTGTTTTCAATGGCTATTGATGCCACAAAACAACACCTTAATGATTGCCTTAGCATTATCTAATTGGCTTCGCGACACAATCTTGAGAGAAGTACAACCAGGCCTCGTGTTGTTCTTGTGTTGTGAATGTCCCACAGCTACAGTACAAGACAGATCTAGAGGATCTCAAAGGGAAAGTGACAGCTGTGCGAGATACCCCAGATATTCTCCGTGTGAAAGAGAACCAAAAGAATATTAGTATGGTACTTGCCCAGCTTGGAAGGTTGCTGTGCCAGTAGGAGTCAAACTGTGACAATTATACTGAAATAAACTCACTCTGACTATAAGTTATTTTTGCTTTTGTTATTGACACCTTCATTAACGTTTTGAGTGGATTTAGTTCTAATTTTCTATTTAACCTATCAACTAATAAACTCGATAGTTGAGTTCAAAGGCTATATTGGTTTTAAAATCCCATTGCAAATCTCACCTCATTTTATCACCGATCTCAGAATTATTTAGTTTTGAGAGTATTTAGACAGTTGTTTGTGTGCTCTTTGATTTGTCACACTATCCCACAGCTGAGATACAAGGCAGACTTTGAGGAACTGAAGGGAAAAGGGATGGTCGTTCGAGACACACCGGAGATACTTCGTGTGAAAGAAAACCAAAAGAACTTCAGTTCGGTAAAGCTTGTTTGTCTATATTATAATAATAACTAGAAAGCATCTGAAAATGCAAAGCCCGTCCGCGTTCGCTTTGTACTCGAACGAAACGTGACGAAAACGGCAGTTAAATAAATTATACATTTTATTAATTTGTGTTCTCCACAATGTCATCATAAAGGTTTGTTGAAGATTTGATGACAAAAGCTCAATTGGTAAAAATGTTACGGCTCAGATATACAAACTGAATCTCAATGGTAAACAAGGATTTTACTTTAAACATTTATGGCTGATCTATCACTTCACCGATGACATCATCCTCCCAATACTTTATTCCACATTAGGAGTAGAATGAGATGTGCCGAGTGAAAAAAAATTCCGATTAGCAGTTTCAGAGATATGTTTTAATGTTTTTGTGTTTAATCTAAGATGGCTGCCATTCCACGTGACCTATGATGTCACAATTAAAATTAAAATATTCTTCATGGAGGGGTCGCTCCTACCCTGAAAATTGTGTGAATCGGACAAGTGGTTGCTGAGAAACAAAATGTAAAAAAAGGGTCGAAGAATAACAATAATAATAATGAATAATTAATAATGAAAATTATTTTTAAAAAATTCTTAATTTGTCTTCTCCATATTATCATCATAAAGCTTTGTTGAAAATTTGATGACACAAGCTCAAGTGGCAAAAAAGTTACAGTCTGCGCAGACACACAGAAGTGATTGCAAAACCCTGTCTTCTGCTGCACCGGGGGACGAGCTAATAACTACCTTGGAGAGGAAATAATAAATGACACAAAGTCACGAGGCTTCTTTCTTCAAGCATGTCCTAATATTGGCTCAGCAATTCAGCAATTGAATAAACAAGTTGTCAAATTTGCTTTTGGGGTTTGCTTCCTTCACCAAGTGGATATTAATGAACTTGCGTATGGGTCTGAAAAGGGAAAGAAATTCTAATAATAACATGGACGAAAGGATATGCAACAAGGTTATGTTGAAAATGGAATTGGAAAACCAGAATCAACAGTTCAGGTAAAATGTGTTTATAATGGTGTTTGGGTGTGTGTCTCCCTCTCTCCCTCTCACAAACTATACTTCCCTTACAATGCATATTACCTTCACTTTGAAGGGTTATGTCTCTGGTTGTCCTGGGAAACATGAATATGTATTTATATTATTTAGTTTTTCTAATGGCTGCTGCTAAACTTGCTGTGTACGATCTTGTCACAGAAGGCAAAGCTGACTGGTAAACCCATGAAACAATGTAACATTTTTAGGATTTTTCAGTGCTTCGATTTCAACAAGTTTGAAACTTGAATTTAATTTTACTCAAAGTACAAGTGACCTTGAAAAATTTATTCATACCTGGTGTGTTGAAGGAATTTGTGAAATTCAAGAAAACAGATCAATAATTATTTTGCAACTTTGTTTGTGTTATAAATTATTTATTTTCTTCTTAATGATCCTTTTTTCTCTCCTTATGTTCATGGTTTTTTTTCTCTCTTGTGTATTTTACATTGTTTCTACATATTGCATACAATATATGCATAAACATATTTTTGGAATAAAAGGCCTAAAAGTCAAGTATCTCCTCTCCCCCCCCCCTCTCTCGCTATATATATATTGTTGCGAATTCGCGCCCGCCGGCGTGCGATTGGCCACGTGACTCGAATCGCGACCGCCCGCCCACCGGACGGACAATTCTGTCGTGACCCTCTCGGACTAACGCCGGGATCCAGTCACGGGTGGGCCTTTCGGCCTCACCACGATCGTGTGCCAATCGGCCACCCGCGTGGGATAGGGTTGTTCGCCAAACTCGACCTACTAAGTACCCACGCGGATGGTAAACCGGCGACGCACCTCGCCGCGGCGTCGACTTCGGACACGGCCGAAGCGACCCTTCCGTGCTATCGGGATAACCGAGCGGTGTTATCGTCGGCCCCGACGGTTCCTGATTAATTATCGGGCGCCCCCGCGCCCACTACGTACCTTTACGTAAAACAAGATGGAGACCCAACGAAGGAAGGACGCAGCGAAACGGGGAAACAATTCACAACACACAAATAGCACACTAAGACAGCAAGTATTTATAGCAACATAATAATCAAAGAAATGCACATAAAGCAAAGAGTTACAACCCGAATACGCGACACACGGACCACTTACACAATTCTACTTCACGAGACTCGGCGCCACACACACACATTTACATAAACCCCAAAAGAAATGAGGAAGAAGTGGCGACTTCCCTTTTCGTCGAGTCCTCGGCGCCCGTCGACGTGGTCGTGCCCCCGACCGAGCGTGGTTGGCGAGGCCTCTCCGGCGCGCCTCGCGCCTGCCCGTACCGGCCTCTCCGCCTTGGACTCAGCACCGACCACGAGTAGCAGGACCAGGGAGCAGGAGCAGAGCAGCAATCAGCGGGGCGAAGCACACGAAGTCAGGCTCTCTCCCTGCACGAAGCACACGCAAAACTCCTTCCTCTGCACGAAGCCCACGCACTGCAACTCTCTGTCCAAGTCCACCAAAGCCACACAGCAACAACTCCTTTCGACGACCAAAAACAACTCAGCAACCACGACCCCTGCTTCGTCGCGTTTATCTGCGCGGCGCCCCGCCCTGTTCCTCCGCCCCTTCTTTGGCTCCACCCCCTTCGAGGCGCGCGCTCGAAGGCACTCGAAGCGGGGCGTGTCCTCTCGTTCCCTCCCTCCTCTGTCTTTCGGGGGGGGGGCGAGGAATGCCCGCCTTGGCGCCTTACAACAAAAAATGAAACCGCGGGAGTCTCTTCAACGCGCGGGCGGAGATGCGGGGTGGGGCTCTGGCAGGCGGAACGTGCAGGTGGTGCAGCTCAAAATAACAAAGATAAAAGAAAAACGCTATCAAGAGATCGCAGCCCGAATGAATCACATTAATTCCCTCTAAACAATGGGTTTGGGCTAACTACACATGTACTTAGAAATATATCTCACCTACGGGACCTGAATGGTGTTGCGAATTTCCACAGCCGTACACTACCCCCTCCCCTTTTTACAGACTCGTCCCGAGTCGTCAAATTATCGTGTGCCATCATGTGTAGTTCTCCCCTAGTACGTTTTACCTACGGATCCCTGAGTGCGACATTCATGGTATTCGTGTCCCAAAAATAAATAACCTGAGGGCTGGTAACTAACTAAACAAACTCACTCAACGGACGACTTAAATAAAATTGCCGGCGCTAGCACATACATGCCGGGGGCGCACTCATATTTACAATACAATTAACACTTAACCTTAACTAATTTTACACTACTCCATGGCCCAGGATCAATGGACTCTGCAGGAAAAAAGGTAAAAGAGTCAACAGAGGACCGGTGCACGGGCCACCACTGCAGGCCCGTGTTGCAGCTGCCAACAGGGCAGTTCCTGCAGCTTGCAAACTGTTGCTTGATCCTGGCGCACATGGCAATGAGCAAGGGGGGGCAAAGCAAAATTGGACAGAACGGGGGCTAGATGAACATGGGCAGTGGGCATAAATGGCGAAGGTGAAGGCAAACATAGCCTGCAGAAAAGGCCGTTGCAGGCAAACACAGCCGGCGGACGAACGGGCCG
>CM068952.1:62245199-62268605 GCA_035128595.1 Eptatretus atami
TTCTTTCTTCTTCTCATTTTGATAGACGTAACAATGACGCTGGGACCTGAGGTGTTCCCACGGTTTCCAAGTTATGGCCATTTTATGAACGGGGTTTTGGTCCGCATCTAATGAAAAATGCCCCAAATCCAATCGCGTTTACGAGCAGCGAAGGGAAAGAAGCGCAACAATACTGGCACACACTGACGGGCAGCGCACCTACGGCACGTGCAACGACGTGCTTATGACGTCACAATTTTTTAATTTTTTTTTGCAACGATGATGCACAATTTTTCTCTCGTTTGATAACGTCACAATTTACGCTGGGGACCTGAGTATGGCTTTCAAGGGGTTTGCTATGTTTCTTCTTCATCCGTTTCAAGCTGTTTCTCAAGTGTTCCAGGTTATGCATGATGTCTGTGGCCCGCGCACTACTGGCCAACGCACCTGATTGGCATGCACGCTACGGGCCCGCACTAGTACTATAATTCGCAGCAATCTTAGTGTGGTGTGTGTGTCTGCTGCGACGCCATTTCTCGACGACCGCCGGTCCGATCTGATGAAACATGCCAGGAAATTGCCGGGGCCCCGCCTGGAGTGCCTTTTCAAGGTATTGAGTCAATTGACGAGCGGTTCCTAAATTACGGCCATTTATCTGCTCGACCAATGACAGGACACGTGCATACATCACGAAGACGTCACAATTAAGTTTATTATTATTTATTATTTTTTCCACGATTGAGATCACAATTGCTCTTGCTCTTCGTTCGGTATGATTCACAATACGACGCTAGGGACCTGATATGTGCCTTTTCAAGGTTTGATACGTTCTTAATCATCCGTTCAGCTGTTCCCAAGTGTCCCAATGTTTGAAAGCGTGTTTTTCCCAAGGTCGAATATTAATTGTCTCAAATTATTCAATGTAATCCGAAAGTTGAAGTTTCCCAAGGAAACAGCTGTTTCCTAAGGGTTGAAAGCTGTTTTTTCCCAAGGTTTGAATAATTGTTTTATGCTTGGATAGAACATTGTGTGAATACATTTGGCCAGAGAGACGGGTTGAGAGAGAAGGAGCGTCACAATTCAGAGGCGAGAGGCGGGGCAGGGGGAGCAGGGGGCGCAAGGGTGGTGCGGTACAATTCGTTCTTCTTCGTTGGGTGTGATCATGGTAGAGAGGTGGCGTTCACATGATCTTGTATCGCATATGGACTAGTATGTGACTCGGACCTGTATTGGTGTTTCCCATTTATTCCTTAATCGCGCATTATTGAGTACGATTGTTGGATTGCTACCCGATCGTAATGAATATGAGATGCTTTTTTTCTTGTGCTTAGTTTTTCGCAGTTCGTCCGTTCGTCTACGAGAGGATCTGCGAGCTACGAAGTCGCACGCACGTCTACGGGCACCAGCGTTACTGGAGAGGCCCTGAGCTGAGTGATTCCAACTATATATAGTCGGTGATTAGTACATCTATATATGTACATTGTTGGTCGATTATGTCATAATTCGACAGAACGACCACAGCTCCATACGCATTAGTTATCGCGGGTCTGGTTGGTAGATAGCCTGATTCACGCTGGTCCGGGTATTTAAATTCCTGACGTCATTGTGGTGTTAGGGTTATAATGTAGTCAGAGTTTTTTTTGGCTTTTTGGTTCAATCGCCATACAGTTCACTAACACGCCATTGAGTTCGTGTTCACCTTTGGTCACGTGCTATGAGACGCGTGATCCCATTATCCGGTCATCCAGCTTTTTTTTCGTATACTAAACTGGTTTTCACATCGACAACTACGATTTGCTAGCGTCTGATGCTACCTTAGCTTTCGCTATCTGGGTTTCTTTTGTTTTCTTTTGACCCAAACCGAACTTGGTCGGGCTAAGAGGGCGGGCGTCCGTGTTTGGCCCAATAGGCGGTTCGTGGACGCTAGGGTGGGTACTCCGCCCAGGTGGGAGGGTGTTGGTTCCGCTTGGCACCGACTAGCCTTGCGGAGTTGGACTCGTACCCACCGGTAGCATTCACTTTTGGTTCTGGCTGAGGATTGTTTGGCCTCCCAAGCGCATTCGAGCTGTTACTGTCTGGTAGTCTTTTGAGTCGCAGAGGAGTGCCCCTTGTTGCCCAATCCGGGATGCACCACCTTCAGATCGGGAAGGAGCGGGACGGAGACGTTGTTTTCCTGCCCCCCTCCCCGCCCTCCCCCCCCGAAACAGGAAATTAAATACCTAGCCGCGGAGCCTTGGCGATAAAGATCAACACTCGTACAGAGCCTGGTGGTCAATCGGGCGCTCATTTAACTCGAATGAGGTACATCACGCTCGTGACAATCCACATCTCGCGGGGGACAACGAGAAAAGGATCAACGAATGCTTTGTGTTAAGTGGGCTCGAATCGCGTCCAGTCTTGTCGAGTGCACATACTTGCTGGGTCCGCTGCGCTGACTGCATCGCACGGATTCGGAGGCGTCTCGCTTGACGCGCTGGTTTCTGGCAAGACCCTTCGCGACACTGGTCTGGGGCTTCTCAGTCGAAGACACAACGAGAGTGGACAGGTCCGAGGAGGTCCTAAAAACACCATTTGTCCGATCTTGGGTGTGTGTGCTTGTGTGTGTTTCCGTTGGGCCCGTCTGATAAAGTAGGTGAATATGTATAGTAGTTTTTGCCTGTATTACGTGCTGAATAATAATAATCTGCGTAGTTCTGCTCTTTTGTTCCCTCAGTTCCCTCATTATTACCTGCTCATAATAGAACCCCAATTGTTAAATGTACTTCAGGCTCGTCGTGTCATTTCTGCATTGGCTGGTGTGTCATGCCGTGCGGAAAGTAGCAGCCATTCCGCTGTAACGGAGTAACAGGAAATCGGGCCGGATCAGGGAATTCAGGCGATTACAACCGCTCGCTAACGCACACGAACGGGCTGCGCTAGGCGCTCGCTCCGTACGAGTTCCGCCGAGGGTGAAGTACCGCCGGCAGCTGATCACGTGGTATTAGTAATTGAAGTTTTGCATATTAACCCTACCCCACGTGAGTCACCCCATTGGCGTATTCGGTCCAAAATAACAGCATCCCGCCGACCTCGGACTTCTCCGGGCCGCGATCTGTAAGTTCTCGGCGCGATCGAGCCGAGAAGGCCCCACTGCCTTCATCGAGGGTCGTGCTCGTGGCGACGCACCGGTGAAACCACAATTGAACCATTTTTGACAGGCCATTTTTCCTGCTGTGCAGGGTTGGGCTTTTTCTTGAGGCAATGTTTTATGGCCGGATGCCCTTTCCTGACACCAGCCCTGGTCGCCTCTCTAACGACACACAGGGATATGGTACACGATTCTAACCGGGGCATACACCGGACCAGTACACTGGGACTCATTTCGCCGACCTTGGAAGTATGACAGGCTGAGTCAACCCCCTGGTGTTAATTCACAGCCAAACGGGGCTTGAACTCAGGACCCTGCGGACCCCAAGCCGCCACCCTAACCACTAAGCCAACACCTTGGGCGAACCACCAAAGTAATCATATATATATATATATATATATATATATAATACACATATATACATACATACATATATATATATATTGTTACGGAAATGGCCCTTATTGGACTACTAAATATAGGATTAGCTCAGTTCCCCCATAAATGCATGTATATAGTAGGTTGTTTGGTAAAAGGACGTTATATGTGTGTCGGAGGTGTAAGAGGCTGTTTATTGTTGTGCGGTGGTGGAACGAGAACTCCCTCTTCTTCTTCCCATCACGGACGATAGGCCCCGCCCATCGGCTGGGAGGGTGTAGCCTGGAGAGGAGTGGGCTAAGGGAGAGTTTGTCGGCTTCGCGAGAGAAGGCGTGCTCGTGTTTCGAAGCGAGCGGAAAAAGGAGAAACTAAGGAGAGAAAATAAGGACTAATAAGAGTTTGGAAAACTGCAGTCGGTTGAGAGGGTGCTCGTGTTCGAAGCGAGCGGACGTAAGAGAGGCTGCCTGTACGTCGAGTCTGCCTTTTTGGGCAGTGGGAGAGGTGGCCTGCACGGAGAAACTGAGAGGACGGAGTTGGGAAGTCGGGCTTCGAGGCGGGAAGCGAGAGAGGAGACGCCAGAGCCTCTGACAGTCCCTGCTCACACCAACGGCTCGACACGTTGCGATCCGCTTCGGAGCCGGCACCTCGATTTGGCCTTGTCTGGTGAACGGGGCAGGCCTGGATTTTATGCTGGACCGTGAGAGAGATCAGCTGAGGCCTATCGTCGACCTTACGCGGGGTCAGAGCGCGTGGAGACCGCGTGGGTGCGAAGGGACAAGAGTACGACCCTCCATTTCGCCACGCGGCGCGTTCGAGCGGGAGCTCGAATCCGTGGACATCCGCCTGTTGCGAGCGACATTCTGCTTTTGACACTGTCCTCTCGTCCATGAGACATCACCAAGTACTCTGTCTTGTCTTGCAAGCATGCTGTCTGTCTATCTGTCTTTGTCTGCACGTTGTTTAGGCATATTTCGGTAGCGACCCTCTCGAAACCTGTAGGCCGTGGTTCCCTAGTTAAGCGGGTTGAGGATTGTTAATAAAAACATTGTCTGAATTTTGCTTGTGTTGTGATCCCCGATGTTCCCCAATAAATCTGGTTTAATTCGTATGAAGTTGCCGCTATGGATTAATTTGTGTCACGTCGAGGAACGATCCGTTCGATTGGCATATAAAACCAAAATTGTGACAGACTGGCAGAAAACGCTTGGCATCTGACAAAACCAGTCTGTAACCAGGGGTTCTATTTCCCCAACTGGCAAGGTACAAGGATTACGTTGGTATCGCGATTGAAGGCACATGACTCCGAGGCCTGTGCTGAGACTGCCGGAGTGGGTGAGAATCCCCCTCGCTGAATCCTTAAATTATATATAATATATATATATAATATATATATATATATATATATATATATATATATATATATATATATAATAACGCTGGTGTGGCGCAGTGGTTAGGCAGCGGCTTGGACCCAAAAGGTCTGAGTTCAAGCCCCTTGGGCCACTGATAATATATGTATATGTATATGTTATATATATATATATATATATATATATATTATAATTATATATATATATATATATATATATATATATAACCAAGTCGTATAACACCAGGGGGTTGACTCAGCCTGTCATCCTTCCGAGGTCGGCGAAATGAGTACCAGTGTACTGGGCCCGGTGTATGCCCCGTTTGAATAGGTGTACCAATCCCTGTGTGTCGTAAGAGGCGACCAGGGTTGCGTCAGGAAGGGCATCCGGCGTAAAAACCTATGCCAAATCATTATGCGGACAACAAAATGAATTTCCATACCGGATCGGTCAGGCCCGGGTTACCAACGACCGCCACCGGTACCGGTGGTCAGCAGGGTACCAGTGGAAATTGTGCTACTGCTGGGCGAAGGAGGAGAAGGAGACGGGGAAGGCGAGTCCGGAGGCAGTGGGAGAGGGGGAAGGGTAGAAGTGTGAGGTGAGAGTTGGAACTCTGAATGTTGGACGATGACTGGCAAAGGGCGAGAGTTGGCTGATATGATGGAGAGAAGAAGGTGGACATACTGTGTTACAAGAGACCAAGTGGATGGGGAGTAAGGCTAGGGACATTGGAGGTGGTTTCAAACTGTTTCTACCATGGTGTGGATGGGAGGAGAAATGGTGTCGGGGTAATCCTGAAGGAAGATTATGTCAAGAGGGTATTGGAGGTGAGGAGAGTGTCTGACCGAGTATGATAGATGTGAAGTTGGAAATGAAGGAGTGATGATGAATGTCATCAGTGCATATGCACCGCATATGGGGTGTGAGATGGATATAAGAAGATTTCTGGGAGTGAGTTAGATGAAGTGGTGGAGAGTGTATCCAAGATGAAAGAGTGGTGATTGGAGACAGATTTCAATGGGCATGTTGGGGAGGGAATAAGAGATAGATGAGGAGGTGGATGGTAGTAGTCTCAACAGAGAGTAATGTGGAAGAGCAAATGGTGGTAGAGTTTGCAAAAAGAATGGAAATGGCAGTGGTAAATACGTATTTCAAGAAGGAGGAGGACACAGGTGACATACATGAGGGAGGGAAGTGCACACAGGTGGATTACATCTTAAGCAGGAGATGCAACCTGAAAGAGATTAGAGATTGTAAGGTGGTGGCGAGGGAGAGTGTAGCTCGACAGCATCGATTGGTGGTCTGTAGGATGATTTGAGGTGAGGTTGAGGAAGAGAGTAGAGGCTGAATCAAGGACCAGATGGTGGAAGCTGAAGGAGGAAGACTGTTGCGTGGAATTAGGAGGAGGCGAGAAAGGTGTTGGATATAAGATGGGTGGGAATGATTGGGCAACTACAGCAGAAGTGGTGAGGGAGATAGCTAGGAAGGTACTGGTGTGACATCTGACAAGGAAGGAAGATAAGCAGACTCTGGTGGTGGAACGAGGAAGTACAGGAAAGTATAAGGAAGAAGGGGTTGGCAAAAAGAAGTGGGATAGTCAGAGAGATGAAAAAGTAGGCGGAGTACAAGGAGTGGGCGAAAGGCAAAGAGAGAGGTGGCAAAGGCTAAGAAAAAGGCATATAAGAGCTGTATGAGAAGTTGGATACAAAAGAAGGGGAAAAGGATTTAATACGATTGGCAAGACAGAGGACCGAGCTGGGAAGGATGTGCTGCAGGTTAAGGGTGATAAAGGACGTAAATGGAATGTGCTGACGAGCGAGGAGAGTGTGTTGAGAAGGTGGATGGAGTACTTTGAGGAGCTGATGAATGAAGAAAATGAGAGAGAGAGAAGGTTGGAAGAGGTGGAGATAGTGAATCAGGAAGTGGGGTGGATCGTGAGGACTGCTATGAAGAGATGAAAATGTGAAGGCGGTTGGCCCAGATGACATACACGTGGAGGCATGGAAGTGCTTCGGAGAGATGGCAGTGGGTTGTTAACCAGATTGTTTAATAAATCTTGGAAAGTGAGAGGATCCGGAGAGTGGAGATTAAGTGTACTGGTGCCGATTTTCAAGAACAAGGGTGATGTGCAGAGCTGTGGAAATTACAGAGGGATAAAGTTGTTAAGCCACACATGAAGTTGTGGAAAGAGTAGTGGAAGCTAGGTTGAGAAGAGAGGTGACGATTTGTGAGCAGCAATATGGGTTTTGCCAGGAAAGAGCACCACTGATGCGATGTTTGCTTTGAGAATGTTGATGGAGAAGTATAGGGAAGGCCAGAAGGAGTTACATTGTGTGTTTGTGGATTTAGAGAAAGCTTATGATAGGGTGCCAAGAGAGGAGTTGTGGCATTGTATGAAGAAGTCAGGAGTGGTGGAGAAGTATGTGAGGATTGTGCAGGATATGTATGAGGACAGTGTGACAGCGGTGAGTGTGCGGTAGGAATGACGGACCGGTTTAAGGTAAAAGTGTGATTGCACCCAGGATCGACTCTGAGCCCTTTCCTGTTTGCAATGGTGATGGACAGGTTGACGGACGAGATCAGACTGGAGTCTCCATGGACTATGATGTTCGCGGATGACAGCATGATCTGTAGGGAGAGTAGGGAGCAGGCTGAGGCGAGCCTTGAGAGGTGGAGGTAGCACTGGAGAGAGGGGAAATGATAGTCAGTAGGAGTAATAGGGAGGGTGGTGGTATGGTGCTGTTGCAAGGAGTTGAGGTGGGAAGGTGGATGGGTTTAAATACTTGGGATCAACTGTCCAAAGTAACGGAGAGGTGGGAGAGAGTGAAAAAGAGAGTGCAGGCAGGATGGAGAGGTGGAGAAGAGTTGCAGGAGTGATTTCTGACAGAAGGTAGCTGCAAGAGTTAAGGGGAAAGTATATAAGACGGTATGTTGTATGGTTTGGAGGCGGTGGCGCTAACAAAAAGACAGGAAGCGGAGCTGGAGGGTGCAGAGCTAAAGATGCTGCGATTCTCGTTGGGAGTGACAGGATGACAGGATAAGGAATGAGTATATTTGAGGACTGCGCAGGTAGGACGGTTTGGAGACAAAGTGAGAGAGGCGAGATTGAGATGTTTGGACATGTGCACAGGAGGGAAGCGGAGTATATCGGGAGAAGGATGCTGAAGATGGAGCCGCAGGCAGGAGGAGAAGAGGAAGGCCAAAGAAGAGGTTCATGGATGCGGTGAGGGCGGACATGCGGGTGGTTGGAGTGTCAATGGAAGATGTGGAGGATAGAGCGAAATGGAGACGGTTGATCCGCTGTGGCGACCCCTAACGGGACAGCCGAAAGAAGAAGAAGAAGAATATATATATATATATATTATATATATATATATATATATATATATATATACATAGAAATATCTCTTCTCCTCTCTCCCTCCCTCTCCTCCCCCTCTCTGTGTTTATCTCTTCTCTGTCTATCGCTCGATCTGTCAATCTCTTCCTTCCTTGGGGATTAAGAATATTTGAGTGTTATGCGAAGTTTTCTTGATTTTTTTTTTTTTTTTTACTTTACTTTGCCCACTAATCTTTGAACATTTATACCCTCCTTACTTTCCCATATTTCCATACAAAGTTTGACTTCTCATTACACTTTATATCCTAAGCCATAAGGTTTAGCATCTTAATAATGGAATTATCTCGATCAATCTATAAATTTATTGTGTCGTGCTTTTTGTTTTGATGAGAATCTCAATGCACTTTGCAAAGAAGAGGTAAGAAAAGTAAAAATTGATATAAAATAAGTTTAAATTGGTAGGTTTTAAGAAAGATTTGAAAACCAGCATTGATGAGGCTCTGTGAATTGTTGAAGTTGAAATTCCACACTTGACCAGCGTATCTGAAGAATCTTCAATCACCAAAAGTCTTCATCCTATCAGGAGATTCCAAGTGTTAGACACTGGGGTTATTGTAACAATACAAGGTGTGATTATCTCAGAAATGTAAGCAGCCACCAATTATGTTTGACTTTAAAAGTGATCAGGAAAACTTTGGCTTCTGGTACATCAATGTATATATTTCAGTGAAGTGATTTTATCAGATTTACAAGGAAAATGATTTGTCAACCCATTATTGTCAGGAAACTTTTCCATGACAATGGTCTTGATTTGTATACACTATCAAACCCCATCCTTCAGGTGCTCTATAAAGCTGGCATCAAGTCAGGGACAGCGATAACTATGACGCCAGAGCTAGACCGTGTCAGACGAACCCAGGAATGGATCAGCATGGTATGTCACAAAGATGTATGCACATTTAAGCAATACTTCCTTCAGATACATATTTCTGATTTCAGGTAAATCAACTTATTTCTTTCTATGTATTGCAGTGCAAGTACAAGGACAGCTTGGGCAAAGGAACGGCCATCATCGATACACCGGATCTGAGACGTGTGCGACAAGCACAGCAGCATATTAGTGATGTATGTAGGCGGATTTGTCAATCAAGGATATTACTAAAGCAACTTGATTCCTCAAATCATGCTGCCAATCAATTCGCTAAAAACATTGGACACAAGAAGAGTCAAGTCCAATTTAACATTATACTTTCAAAAGCAATTTTGTGAAAATGGGTACGAGTCATTATGTTTCGGTATTTTGTGTTCATTTACATTGCATACCTCTTTCTGCATTTGCTTTCAGGTCAGGTACAGAGAGCAGGGACTGGGTGGTGAAGCCATCATGACCACACTCGATATGGAGAGAGCCTGTAAAGGAGAAGAGTACATGGGCCAGGTAAAAGCCACATTTGCAAGCCCTACTTAAGAATTAAACATTTAAGAAGTATTTTATTTGCTAAACCATGTAGCATTACATCTGCAACAGCATCTAGGGGATCTCAGATTTGGTATTAGAATGCTCAAGTGAACGAGTTACTATCACAGTGAGGTTAAATTTTATCTATTCATCTCCAATATCAGGTTGTGGGATCGATATTCCCGTTTCCATTCCTCAAATGTATTTTCTGAGTTTACATCCTGCTCCCACCACTCTCACTTTTTCGACACAGTCTCTAAATCGCTCCAACTATCAAAGTAATTCATGCAGTTGTCAAAACAAGTTATTTCTTTACCTTTTGAGTTGTCACAACAAGTTATTCCTTTACCTTTTGAGTTGTCACTTGAACGGATGGATCTTTATCAAATTTGTCCACCCGGAAAAAGCAATTTTTATTTGCAAGGAAATGCAATACCACAGTCTATTGATGCCTTCCCTTACCCCAGGTAATATACATCGACGATTACCAAAAGGCCATGCAATACCACACCAGCTGCTTACTCGACACGCCTGAAATGCGACGAGTTCGTGAGAACCAGCGGAATATCTCCTCGGTGAGGATACAGAGAGAGAGAGAGAGCGAGAGCGAGAGCGAGAGCGAGAGAGCTGATGGAAAGAGGGTCAAGTCGTTAGAGAAGCTTTATTTCTGCAGAATGTTGATTCATAAACAGAGGAAAGATTGAATTAATGGAAAAGAGGTTGGGTGGGTGTCAGGATGAAGTAGGATGATAATTTGAGTGAGAGGTAGCTAAGTGACAATAAAAACAGGTGGGAACATTGGGAAAGTGTAATACCTGGTGGAGTTACGAAGTTAAAAAAAAGAAAAAGGATAGTCAAATTAAGGAAGACAGGTCAGAGAAATGAAAGCAAAAGAGAGGGAAACAAGAAGGCAAAAAAAACAAGGGGAAGCCCTACTTTGGGAATCCATACTTAATAAACAAGGGGAAGCCCAAACTGAATAAACAAGGGAATCCCTACTTGAATAAACAAGGGGAATCCATACTTGAATATACAAGGGAAAACCCAACTCAACAAACGAGGGGAAGCCCGACTGAATCAACGAGGGGAAGCCCGACTGAATGAACGAGGGAAGCCGCTGAATGAACGAGGGAAGCCCGACTGAATGAACGAGGGGAAGCCCGACTGAATCAACGAGGGGAAGCCCGACTGAATCAACGAGGGGAAGCCCGACTGAATGAACGAGGGAAGCCCGACTGAATAACGAGGGGAAGCCCACTGAATGAACGAGGGGAAGCCCGACTGAATGAACGAGGGGAAGCCCGACTGAATGAACGAGGGGAAGCGCCGACTGAATGAACGAGGGGAAGCCGACTGAATAACGAGGGGAAGCCGACTGAATCAACGAGGGAAGCCGACTGAATCAACGAGGGAAGCCCGACTGAATCAACGAGGGGAAGCCCGACTGATCAACGAGGGGAAGCCCGACTGAATCAACGAGGGAAGCCCGACTGAATCAACGAGGGGAAGCCCGACTGAATCAACGAGGGAAGCCCGACTGAATCAACGAGGGGAAGCCCGACTGAATCAACGAGGGGAAGCCCGACTGAATCAACGAGGGGAAGCCCGACTGAATCAACGAGGGGAAGCCCGACTGAATCAACGAGGGGAAGCCCGACTGAATCAACGAGGGAAGCCCGACTGAATCAACGAGGGGAAGCCCGACTGAATAACGAGGGAAGCCACTAAAACGAGGTGAGCCCGACTGAATAACGAGGGAAGCCCGACTGAATCAACGAGGGGAAGCCCGACTGAATCAACGAGGGGAAGCCCGACTGAATCAACGAGGGGAAGCCCGACTGAATCAACGAGGGAAGCCCGACTGAATAAACGAGGGAAGCCCGACTGAATAAACAGGTGAAGCCCGACTGAATAAACGAGGTGAACCCGACTGAATAAGCGAGGGGAAGCCCGACTGAATAAACGAGGGGAAGCACGACTGAATAATCGAGGGGAAGCCCGACTGAATAAACGAGGGGACCGACTGAATAAACGAGGGGAAGCCCGACTGAATAAACGAGGGAAGCCTGACTTTGGAATCCCTTCTGAATAAACAAGGGGAGGCCCGACTGAATAAACAAGTGGAATCCTTACTGAATGAACAAGGGGAAGCCCTACTTTGGGAATCCCTTCTGAATAAACAAGGGAAAACCCTCCTGAAGAAACAAGGGGAAGCCCCACTGGATAAACAAGGGGAAGCCCGACTTTGGGAATCCAACTGAATAAACAAGAGAAATCCTACTGAATAAACAAGGGGAAGCCCTACTTTGGGAATCCCTTCTGGATAAACAAGGGGAAACCCTGCTGAATAAATAAGGGGAAACCCTCCTGAATAAACAAGGGGAAGCCCTCCTGAATAAACAAGGGGAAGCCCACTGCATAAACAAGGAGAATCCTACTGAATAAAACAAGGGGAAGCCCTACTTTGGGAATCCCTTCTGAATAAACAAGGGAACCCTGCTGAATAAACAAGGGGAAACCCTGCCGAATAAACAAGGGAAACCCTGCCGAATAAACAAGGGGAAACCCTGCTGAATGAACCAGGGGAAACCCTGCTGATAAAACAAGGGGAAGCCTTACTGAATAAACAAGGGGAAGCCCAACTGAATGAACAAAGGGAAGCCCTACTACTTTTGGATCCCTACTGAATAAACAAGGAGAAAATCCTCCTGAATAAACAAGGGGAAGCCCCACTTTGGGAATCCCTTCTGAATAAACAAGGGGAAACCCTGCTGAATAAACAAGGTGAACCCTGCTGAATAAACAAGGGGAAACCCTCCTGAATAAACAAGGGGAAGCCCTCCTGAAAAAACAAGGGGAAGCCCTACTGCATAAACAAGAGAAATCCTACTGAATAAACAAGGGGAAGCCCTACTTTGGGAATCCCTTCTGAATAAACAAGGGGAAACCCTGCTGAATAAACAAGGGAAACCCTGCTGAATGAACAGGGGAAACCCTCCTGAATAAACACGGGGAAGGCTTACTGAATAAACAAGGAGAAGCCCGACTGAATGAACAAGGGGAAGCCCTACTTTGGGAATCCCTACTGAATAAACAAGGGGAAGCCCGACTGAATAAGCGAGGGGAAGCCCGACTGAATAAGCGAGGGGAAGCCCGACTGAATAAACGAGGGAAGCCCGACTGAATAAACGAGGGGAAGCCCGACTGAATAAACGAGGGGAAGCCCGACTGAATAAACGAGGGAAGCCCACTGAATAAACGGAGGGGAAGCCCGACTGAATAAACGAGGGGAAGCCCGACTGAATAAAACGAGGGGAAGCCCGACTGAATAAACGAGGGGAAGCCCGACTGAATAAACGAGGGGAAGCCCGACTGAATAAACGGGGGAAGCCCTCCTTTGGAATCCCTACTTGAATATACAAGGCGACACCCGACTGAATAAACAAGGGAAGCCCGACCAAATAAAAAGGCGAATCCTTACTGAATAAAGAAGGGGAGGCCCAACTTTGGGAATCCCTACTGAATAAACGAGAAGCCCGACTGAACAAACGAGGGAAGCCCGACTGAACGAACGAGTGAAGCCCGACTGAACGAACGAGGGGAAGCCCGACTGAACGAACGAGGGGAAGCCGACTGAACGAACGAGGGGAAGCCCGACTGAACTAACGAGTGGAAGCCCGACTGAACTAATGAGTGGAAGCCCGACTGAATGAACGAGGGGAAGCCCGACTGAATGAACGAGGGGAAGCCCGACTGAATAAACAAGGGGAAGCCCTCCTTTGGGAATCCCTACTTGAATATACAAGGGGACACCCCACTGAATAAACAGAGGGAAACCATACTTAATAAACAAGGGAAGCCTGACTAATAAACAAGGGGAAGCCCTACCAAATAAAAAAGGGGAATCCTTACTGAATAAACAAGGGGAAACCCTCCTGGATAAACAAGGGAAGCCCTACTTTGGGAATCCCTACTGAATAAACAAGAAGAAATCCTACTAATAAACAAGGGAAGCCTACTTGGGAATCCCTTCTGAATAAACAAGGGGAAACCTATCTGAATAAACAAGGGGAACCCCTGCCGAATAAACAAGGGGAAACCCTGCTGAATAAACAAGGGGAAGCCCGCCTGAATAAACAAGGGGAACCCTGCTGAATAAACAAGGGGAAGCCCTACTTTGGGAATCCCTACTGAATAAACAAGGAGAAACCCTACTGAATGACCAAGGGGAAACCCGACTGAATGACCAAGGAGAAACCCTACTTTGGGAAACCCTCCTGAATAAACAAGGGGAAACGCTCCTGAATAAACAAGGAGAAACCCTACTGAATAAACAAGGGAAACACTCCTGAATAAACAAGGGGAAACACTCCTGAATAAACAAGAGGAAACACTCCTGAATAAACAAGAGGAAACACTCCTGAATAAACAAGGGGAAGCCCTACTTTGGGAATCCCAACTGAATAAACAAGGGAAGCCTACTTTGGGAATCCCAACTGAATAAACAAGGGGAAGCCCCACTTTGGGAATCCCAACTGAATAAACAAGGGGAAGGCCTACTTTGGGAATCCCAACTGAATAAAGGAGGGAAACCCAACTGAATAAACGAGGGGAAGCCCACCTGAATAAACGAGGGGAAGCCCAACTGAATGAACGAGGGGAAGCCCAACTGAATGAACGAGGGAAGCCCAACTGATAGAACAGGGGAAGCCCAACTGAATGAACAAGGGGAAGCCCGACTCAATGATCGAGGGGAAGCCCGATTGAATGAACGAGGGGAAGCCCGACTGAAGGAACAAGGGAAGCCCTACTGAATAAACAAGGGGAAGCCCTACTTTGGAATCCCTACTGAATAAACAAGGGGAAGCCCTACTTTGGGAATCCCTACTGAATAAACAAGGGGAAGCCCGACTGAATGACCAAGGGGAAGCCCGACTGAATGACGAACGACTAAGACCAAGGGAAGCCCGACTGAATGACCAAGGGGAAGCCCGACTGAATGACCAAGGGGAAGCCCGACTGAATGACCAAGGGGAAGCCCGACTGAATGACCAAGGGGAAGCCCGACTGAATGACCAAGGAGAAACCCCACTGAATAAACAAGGGGAAGCCCTACTTTGGGAAACCCTCCTGAATAAACAAGGGGAAACGCTCCTGAATAAACAAGGGGAAACACTCCTGAATAAACAAGGGAAACACTCCTTAATAAACAAGGGAAGCCCGCCTGAATAAACAAGAGAAAGCCCTACTAATAAACAAGGGAAATCCTACTGAATAAAGGGGAAGCCCTTCTTTGGGAATCCCGACTGAATAAACAAGGGGAAGCCCCCTGAATAAACAAGGGGAAACCCTACTGAATAAACAAGGGGAAGCCCTACTTTGGGAATCCCAACTGAATAAACAAGGGGAAGCCCTACTTTGGGAATCCAACTGAATAAACAAGGGGAAGCCCTACTGAATAAACAAGGGGAAGCCCTACCAAATAAACAAGGGGAATCCTTACTGAATAAACAAGGGGAAGCTCGACTGAATAAACAAGGCGAAACCCTCCTGAATAAACAAGGGGAAGCCCTTCTGAATAAACATGGGGAACCCCTACTGAATAAACAAGGGGAAGCCCTACTGAATCAAGAGGGAAGAGTGTAAAAATAGAAAGGAAAATAAACTTGGCTTCTCTACATCTCTCTCCAGGTGAAATACCACGAGGACTTTGAGAAGGCGAAGGGTAAAGGGTTCACACCCGTGCCTGATGACCCGATTACACAACGTGTGAGGAAAAACACACACGATGTTAGTGACATCAGTTACCGCGGCATCAAGCGCCGTGTTGTTGAGATGGAGCAGCGGCGTGTTGAGGCCGAACAGAGTGAAACCACAGCCGGTGAGCTTGTGTTAGTCCAATGTTCACAGATGACTAATGTAATAAGAACATCCTGTAAACACCATGGTTATGCTTACTGTGCATGTCTTTTGCTGTTATAAATCAAATTGGATGTGTCTTTTCACCTCAGATTTACGAGTTTGGCGAACCAATCCAGGATCCATCTTTGAATACGACCCAGCTGAGGATAACATTCAGTCCAAGAGCCTCTACATTTTGAATAGTATGTTATTTGTCTCTTACTTTGCTTGTCATTTGCATGGTTACCACATTGCATGCATTTTATGACATCTCATCTCGTTTGTAATGTGCAGTGCACGCACAGCGACGCAGCCGGGAGCAGTCTGGGTCTGCCAGTGCGCTCAGCATCAGCACACCGGATGACAAGTCTGAGGGATCAGAAGCAGAACGAACATTTTACTTCAGTGGCAGCACTGGGGGATCTACATCATTCTTCCAGAGCGGCTGTAGGGCTTCCTCATAGTTTCATCCCTTTTATTATATTCTTCTGCGGACTTTCCTATTTACCGCCACCACAAAAAGTGGATGGAGGTTATGTTTTCACCCCTTTCTGTTTGGCTGTGAGCAGGATATCTCAAAAAGTTATGTACGGATTCGGACGAAACTTGGTGGACAGGTTGGGTGTGTGACACGGAAAATTCATTCGATTTTGCTTCAGATATGGATCCGATTCTGGATCCAAGAATGTTTTAAATTTTGTAAATGATTCTTCAACATTGATGGATTGGGCAAAAAACGCTATATCGCAGGATATTTCAAAACGTTGTGGACGGATTCAAACAAAACTTGGTGGAGGAGTTGGATATGTGACAAGGAATAATTGATTTGATATGACGAAGGTCCAGATCCGAATCCACATACTGGAATTTTAAGTGATTCTTCACCATTGACAGATGGGGTCAAAAACGATATATAGCATGATATTTCAACGGATTATGACAAAGCTTGGTGGATGAGTTGGGTATGTGACAATAACAAGCCAATTACATCTTGGTTAAGGTCCAGATGCAGATCCCGTCTGTCGGTGGGCTACAAATAATCTAATCTGTTCAGCCTGGTGGAGGTATGTGCTCCACGGAGTGCCGTTCTAGTTTATGCATGTGTCTCTGTCTCTGTCTCTCTCTCCTTCTCTCCTTTCACTCGCTCTCTTTTCTGTCCAAGCTGTCTCTCTACCCCTTCCTTTCTCTCTCCCTGCCTTCCCCTCTCTTTCTCATTCCTTTATCTCTCTATTTTCTCAAACATTTCAGTTGTTTTCATTGAGAAAACTGCATGCATACATCACATATGGGAAATTAACTTTGGATTCCACAGCATCCAGAATCAAAAAGTGATTTTGAGAGGCATCTAGAATCTAGGCAAACAACATTTCATTGCGTATTATTATTTTCAGAGAATCCTCTAAAAGTTAGACAATTATGACTTGTCTTCTCAGTAAGTAACGTGTCTGATTACACCTCGTATAACGTAGAATGTGTGTGTGTGTTCAGCTTACCAGCACATGAAGACAGTGTTAATCCCACAGCAAAGATCTTCTTCTGTTGCAACACAGCAAACGACAGTGTCGTCCATTCCATCGCAGCCATCTACCACGGGCGTAAGCACTTCGCACCGAGCGTGCCACGCTGCACTGAACCTCACTTAGCTTTCTGAGATCCTCATGATTCAAAGGAATAAAAGTTGTCAATACGTTTTTATATTTTATAATAGGTGGTTTAAATGCAAAATTTATAACCCTATTTCCTTACTTATTGCTGTGCAAATGTGTGTGTTTGACGTAACATTTTTAATGCTGGAGAATAAACTATATAAAATATTGCAGAAGATCTAGGTGTGAACAAATACCCTCAAGAACAGGTGCTGCTAACTTGGAAAAAATCCACGTTCAAGGTATAAAAGTGACTTATGGTTAAAGTATCGATAAAAATGCTATGGTTAAATTAACTAACACTGTCAAACTGTGCCTAAGACCAGTTGTGTATGCTAGTCTTGATCCTCCCTTTATTAGTATTTTCAATTAATTTTCTGAAATGTGTAGACTTTGTTTTTCACTTGGAAGTTGTGGGTTACGATGTGTATTTAAAGGTGGAAAAAGTCTGATTTCATGCAATTTAATTCCAGGCTACAAGGCAACAAAAGGTGAAAATTTTGAAAGGGGGTGTAGACTTTCTATTGGCACTGTAAATACATACTTTCAAAATAAATCTACCCATTGATTTATCCCAATAAAAATACAATATCCAATGTCCACCCAACAATGCAATGACTCGACCCCCACCACCACCATCCTTCCACCCCCACCACTACCCCATACATTGCCTCTAAATTTTTTCCAAGAGCATAATCTATGACCTTGATGCCATTTTTATCTGTATGGATTTGATCAGTACTTTGGCAGACAGGATGGAGCAGAGGTTGCACACTTAACTTTAAGCTGTCTAGTCTAGTTTTGATTCCCGACCCAACTCTAAACTGTCGGATTGGTGCTGCTTAGACAGGGTGTTGCATCACAAAGTGCGCCGTCCCTCAGCCAAGCATGAGGCTGGTTGTCCTATCTATTAGCATTAGGTTGTGGACGTTAAAGATCCCGAGGATTATCTCCGGCACCCTTGAACAAATTACAATTTCCTGCCCAAATCAGCCCCAGTGGAATGTTAGTTCTGGCCAACAGGTTCGTGAAATACTGGGCCAAAAACGTTACATGATTGGATGGAAAATGCAGCCAGTGTTCCCAAAAGTCTGTTTTCTATATACATGGGTTACATACAGGGTGTACCACATCTCAGGAATAAATGTGGAACCTTTTTGTGAGAGTTTCCATGCTTATATATCTCAAAACAACAAAAGTAATTATCAAATTTTTTTCTTTTTTTACACTGAAACATGAAGCACTAGTTTGTGAGAAGGCTCTGAACAGGAGCTAGCCCCCTGATTAAACTCCCTCTCTCATCCTCCCCAGCGCTCGTACCGTGCCCTCTATGACTACATGGCTGCAGATGCAGATGAGGCGACCTTCAAGGAGGGGGATATCGTGGTGAATGTGCAGCCTATTGATGAGGGCTGGATGTATGGCACCGTACAACGCAGTGGTCTCTCCGGCATGTTGCCCGCTAACTATGTGGAGGCTGTATGAGGTGTGGCCTATACTCTCAGAGAAAGGACCACTCCTGGAACTTGCTACCTGATGGTTGATGTGTCTCCTAAATTATACAGGGCTCAAAGGCCTCTGTTCCCATCCCACAATACAATACATCACATCACTTAATAAACATATAATTAAGCATTATTGTTGTAATATCTCAAAACATTAATTCGTACTGAAAAGCATCACACATACCAGCGGTCATGCCAAACCTTTTCCCATGCAAACTTGAAGGAGGTTCAAACCCACCCCAGTATTTCTCTCCCAGACTCCTCATGCTGGAAAAGCCAACAAAGCCTCCAGTTCTTTCCTCCTCCCAAAGACTATCCACCCCCCCCCAACCCTTGCACAGACTTGAATATTGCTGTGTAATTACCAGTAATGTGTGGACCGATGCGTTGCTTTCTGTCAATAAACCAAAACGGGCATGAACTTAATGTTGCATGACATTTTTTTGGTACTTTAATTTACCTTAAGCCGAGGCTGTGAGTGGTCAATGAAGTATTATAGGGAAAGTAAACTCCTACTAATGTGAATAAAGTACATTTAGACTATGACACGTAAAGCTTATTTACTTAATCTTAAAAACACTTGTATTAAAATTTGAGCTTTCATGCTGTTGAAGGGGGCGTACGGTCTTCATTTGTTGTCGATCATCAAAGTTTTTCAAGTTGTAAACGTGCAGCATTCCCAAGCGTTTTGTTGCACAAATATGATTGATTAAACAACATATAAACTTTGGACAAACTTCAGAAAATAGCAGTGATCTCTCGCCGAGGATATTATATGACTATTCCTGGCCAGTAACCTGCCTGTAAACCTTCCCCCATGTGTGAATATGAAGTGTGTGAGAACTAAAAGTGTACAAAGCCTTCATCCACATTGGCATGAAGAATAGGTGTCCTCTGTGCCCTGGTGCTGCTAGATCTCACCTTGCAGCCATAAAAATAGTGGAATCCAAGGTCTTGAGGTGAAGTGGAGTCTTTCTGAGGTGCAAGGCCTGCTCCTCTCCCATCGCAGACGGGTTGGTTGCCTATCAATTTTACATTGTGTCATTTCTGGTCTCACCACACCTGCCATCTCAACCAATTGATATGAGCTGGACCAGATCTCACTCATTCAGCTAGCACCTCAAACCTTTTTATCCTCCTCAAATTCAAGCTTACTTCTCACCTGCACTCTTATCTTGAATGTGAATCGCCTCCATGAGTCTGTCCATTCATGTTATTATCTCCACTGTACCCTTCAAAGTGGTGAGCTATCACCATCTCATGTTATTCCCTATTCTAATTCAACCTTTTATATTCCCATTGATGTTCTTCTTGTCCACCAGCTCTTCCACATGTCACCTGTGTTTGGGCTCGCAGGATGGCCCAGTGGTATGCACACACTTCTGTGACATTTAGCCTGGGTTTGATTCCCAACCCAGCTATAATTTCTCATTCTGGTGTCTTGCAGGCAGTGTGAGTAATAAATGTGTGTGCCGTCCCTCAGATGCACGTTAAACTGACATCCCATCTGCCAGCATTAGTTGGTGGACGTTAAAGATCGCATGGTGTTCTTCGCGAAGAGTAGCTGAGCGATAGCCGGGGCCATGAACAACTTCCAAAATCCTGTTCTAACCTCCTGGGACCATCAGCGGCCCAGCCACACTCGTAGAGATAATACAACTAGCAGCCACAGGCTGTATATGAAATGAGAAAAAAAACCTGTGTTGTCAGCTTTTGCTGTTTACTAACATGTTCTTTTCACAGTTAGGGTTTGTTGAAAATTTTATGACAAAAGTTCAAATGATGCATCATTATCGTTATGATATACCTCTGTCTATCATCTACAAATATAAAACACAGTGTATATTTGTCTGTCCACTTTCATAAGGACGATTTGAGTAGGGTTTTAAAGGCCAATTTTTTTTTCACATGACTGATAGCTTGTAAATGTTGCTTCTTTTGATCCTGGAGAGTAACTGCTGAAATCTATCTGGGTTCTTCCTGACAATTTTGTTCCAGTCATACTTTTGTCTACTTTTTTCATATTTCTCTTTATTAGCCCCTGTTGGACTTAGTCTGAAATGGGGGCTTATGGATTTGGTCTTGATTTTCGTGTCCGTGCGTCCGTATGTGTTTGCGTCCGCAACCATATCTCGGACATGTATGCACCAATTTTATTCGCACTTGGCAAATATGATGGTATACATATGCACGTCATTTTTTTTGACATCAGATCCAAGATGGCCTTCTGGCAGCCATTTTAGTTATTTAAAAAAACACCCGTTGTCTGCTTTGACAGCACCTCAACCATTTCTCGGACGTGCATTTACCAATCTTGTTCAAACTTGGCAAACAGATAAAGAACTAGAGGGGGAGCACTCGGTAGAGTGCAAAACCTCCGCGGATGGAGGTTACTGTTTTCACCCCTTCTGTTTGTTACTTACGAAATCTTTAGATTTTTTTAGACGTCTTTAGACGAAACAGCTTGGTTTCGTAAGTATATTGATGACTTCCGTTTCTGTTTGTTACTTACGAAATCTAAAGATTTCGTAAGTATATTGATGACTTCCGTTTCTGTTTGTTTGTGTGTTTGTTTGTTTGTAGGCACGATAACTCGAGAACGGAAGAAGCTACCAATGTCAAATTACACCACGTGATTCAGGAGGGTGATGGCTAGTGCTGATTAGATTTTGGTCAAAATCGGTCAAAGGTCAAGGTCAAGTGAGGTCAAATATTCGATTTTTGATGGTTTGGTACAGATAACTCGAGAACGGAAGAAGCTACCAATGTCAAATTACACCACGTGATTCAGGAGGGTGATGGCTAGTGCTGATTAGATTTTGGTCAAAATCGGTCAAAGTCAAGGTCACATTGAGGTCAAACATCCAAAACATTCGATTTTGATGGTTTGGTACAGAATCATCGTATAAACTTCTGGTTTGCGTGGCTACCTTCTCTAGAGACAGCTTTTATGAGACAAGGTCAGAGGTCAAGTTGACGATTTCGTAAGTACCAGTCTATGACTGCTTGTTTGTGTGTTTGTTTGTTTGTAGGCACGATAACTCGAGAACGGAAGAAGCTACCAATGTCAAATTACACCACGTGATTCAGGAGGGTGATGGCTAGTGCTGATTAGATTTTGGTCAAAATCGGTCAAAGGTCAAGGTCACAGTGAGGTCAAATATTCGATTTTTGATGGTTTGGTACAGATAACTCGAGAAATGAAGAAGCTACCAATGTCAAATTACACCACGTGATTCAGGAGGGTGATGGCTAGTGCTGGTTAGATTTTGGTCAAAATCGTCAAAGGTCAAGGTCACAGTGAGGTCAAACATCCAAAAAATGATAACTCGAGACGGAAGAAGCTACCAATGTCAAATTACACCACGTGATTCAGGAGGTGTGGCTAGCGCTGATTAGATTTTGGTCAAAATCGGTCACAGTGAGGTCAAACATCCAAAACATTCGATTTTGATGGTTTGGTACAGAATCATCATAGAAACTTCTGGTTTGCGTCGCTACCTTTTCTAGAGACAGCTTTTATTAGACCAGGTCAGAGAGTCAAGTTGACGATTTCGTAAGTACCAGTCTATGACTGCTTGTTTGTGTGTTTGTTTGTTTGTTTGTAGGCACGATAACTCGAGAACGGAAGAAGCTACCAATGTCAAATTACACACGTGATTCAGGAGGGTGATGGCTAGTGCTGATTAGATTTTGGTCAAAATCGGTCAAAGGTCAAGGTCACAGTGAGGTCAAACATCCAAAATGATAACTCGAGAACGGAAGAAGCTGCCAATGTCAAATTACACCACGTGATTCAGGAGGGTGATGGCTAGCGCTGATTAGATTTTGGTCAAAATCGGTCAAAGGTCAAGTCACAGTGAGGTCAAACATCCAAAACATTCGATTTTTTGATGGTTTGGTACAGAATCATCGTAGAAACTTCTGGTTTGCGTCGCTACCTTCTCGAGAGACAGCTTTTTATTAGACAAGGTCAGAGGTCAAGTTGACGATTTCGTAAGTACCAGTCTATGACTACTTGTTTGTTTGTTTGTAGGCACGATAACTTGAGAACGGAAGAAGCTACCAATGTCAAATTACACCACGTGATTCAGGAGGGTGATGGCTAGCGCTGATTAGATTTGGTCAAAGGTCAAGGTCACAGTGAGGTCAAAACATAATTCCGTAAATTCACGTGGAGAAATGGAGTATTTTTGCTTCGCTCAGACGTTACGAGTTCGTTTTAACTTTGATTTTAATTTTGTCTTCGGTTTTTGCGATCGCTTAGGACGCTTAAAACTCGCTTGTCGAAATTCTGGTAAAAATCGGATGTTTTGGAGACGTTTTAAGATTGTATAAAAAATATTTCACTCGACGCGTCACGCGGTCGTCACGTGATGCAGTGCGCTCGAGCAGACGCGTCGTTGAGTCACGTAAAAGTTTTCCGTGTGCGCGCTGACGGTGTTTCGATAAAGATGGTGTTTAAAAGTCATTTTTTATCCCAATAAAGGTTATCGTCGCATGCCTGACTCACTAAGCCATCTCGGATTATGTAAAGATTGTTGGTGGATGGCCGAATATTACGGTTTTGTGACTGATAATGTGACAAAACATTCGATTTTTGATGGTTTGGTACAGAATCATCGTATAAACTTCTGGTTTGCGTCGCTACCTTCTCTCGAGACAGCTTTATTAGACAAGGTCAGAGGTCAAAGTTTACGC
>CM068952.1:62299746-62315621 GCA_035128595.1 Eptatretus atami
AGGCTAGAGCATGGTGGTCATGGCAGAAGGCAGGCAACTTAGGCATTGGCAGGTAAGCCATGCAGAACAGGCCGGCTGCAGCACAAAGGCCACAGATGAAGCTGGCGGCTCTTGGTGTGGTTCATCAGGTTTGGAGGGAGTGTCGGTGGTGCGCCGCTTTGAAGGCGGGCTCAGACTAGCCTGCTTCTCCCCCACTACTGTCGGCTTTGCTGTCTCTGTCGATAACCACTCCTTAAAATTTGCCACCAACACCCAAATTTTAGCCCTCATTTATTTTTATTAATTTTTATTTCCCTTGTTACAATTGTCTCCTACCCTCCCTTTTCTCATTGTCGGTAGCCTTCATGTCACTGGCCTACTCCCACCCCCTACGTTCCCTCTCTGGAGGGGAATAGGAGAGACTAGCTCCGTCTCGAGCCATGAGCCTCAGAATATGGCTCCTCAGTCAGCGATCTACACAAAGGGAGTCAGCGGCCAACACAGCGAAGGATGGATGGTTGCGAAGGGGTTCACATCTCCTATTTACCTAACATTCATTAACCTGAAACTACCCCGGGGCTTTCCAAAACGCCTCACATTTAAAAACATCGTTCTACAAACCATGAATCCCGTAGCTGTGTTTGGTGTCCATTTAAGTTTGGCCTTGCCCTCAAATTTTCCATACGTGCCTCGCACAATTTCCTGGGCGGGCCAGCGTGCCTCAACTGGCAGGAAACTCCCCCCTCTGCCGACTCTAACCATGGCCCCCCAGGCCCAGGCTGCCTCCGAGCTAGAGCTGCTCCCTACAACGCGGAGGGGGGGGGGGTTGCCCTCTCTGGCATTGCCCCCTCGATGCCATGTTGGCGTTCTGGCGCTAACGGTCCCGTTTCGACGGGTTGCCCATGTGCCCACTAACTCTATCCCGGCCCCTCTTGGGCCTTGGCACTCTTGGCGCGATAGTCGTTTTGGGTGCCCCTAAACAAATACTGAACTTTCCACAGCCACGCTCCCGAGCGTCTCATGAACTCTTGCACCCTCCAAACGGGTTTCGTGCTCTCTCGACACAACAACGACCTTGCTGTAGTAAATTTGAATAACCCACTAGCTACATTAAACTGACCCGGGGTCACTTGGTGGGAATCACTCCTCCCCCAACCAGTCATTCGCACCATGCATACACATTCGCTTAACTCGCACACTTGGGCCACTGTCCTACATTCATTCCTCACACACTTTCCATTTCGCAACTCACACAACACTCCCACTGCATCCTTTCTAACGAATCCCCTGACTAACTCGTGCTCCCTCGTCATCCCTTAAAACTCATGCACGTTCCATTTACTCTACGTAGCTAGCTATGTCTCCACACATTTCCAGTTCTGTCCATGTCTCCAAATCCAAAATTCCATTTCCTAAATCTAAAATAATCCATCTAACTAATCCATTCACACGGCTCATGAGGTATAACCCATGTCCCCATGAAAGCCGGTCTAACTATCGCTATCCCATCCCCCTAACTAGTACTTCCTGTGCCCCAAACAAGGGGGTCTTCACCCTTGCTGGGAAATCTGTTCACCGAAGCAGGCTTGCTTTTCTCAACTTTTTCTTTTTTTTTTTCATAATGCGCACCACCAGCGCGGCAGTTTCACAGCCGTGCTCTTTTTCCGTGACGTCATGGCAGCTGCTTGCGCCCCGCGCATCTCGTCCCTCTTGGACGGTACGGTCCGGCAGGAATTCCCTTCTGCGGATTCCAAACACACGTGCAGCCTATGACATCACTCTCGCATCTCAAAGCAAGCCCGCGTTTCGAGGGTTTCCCACGCGAACACGTGCTCTGCTCGTCGGAGCTTTACAAACCGCTCGCGTGGAGAACCCATCCGGTCCAAATCTGAATCAGCTAGCTTCTGTCCGCCCGCAGGATCGGAGTAACATCCCCACTGGGCGTTTCCGGACCGGGTTGTCACCTGCGCAGCCGCGCACGTGGCGGCCTTGTGCGTAGCACAGCACGGACCCCGCGCTCGCGTGCGTGTGCAACCCGGCACGGTTCTCATTCAGCTACGGCCGCTACTCGGCTCCTTGTCCTTCATCTGTCTCCGTCGTCTCGCCGTTCACGCACACACTCCTGCGTGCCCACGCTCACACACTCCACCATGGCACTCGGACACGGGGATGCGGTTGCGTTCTCCCGCATACCGACTGTCATCTTCCCTCACGTACAGCACCTCACACACGCTGTCTCTCTCACATATCGCCTTTCACTCACACACACCATATACTCACAACAGCGTTCCTGTCACACGCGGTGCTTCATCCACACGCGTGCTTCTCACACACGCGGTTCTCCGTGCTTCATCACACCATGCGTGCTGGAAAGCACGCCATTTTGACACTCGCAAACACCATTTCGCACACACACACACCGGAAACAACCACGCTGGGAATTAGCACCACTCAAGGGGTCCTCCGGGATTCCATAACCCCCAAGCTCCGCGTGCACCATTCACAGCCTCGCCCCCTTTACCTCGCAGGCTCGACCGGACTCTCCTCGTCGCGATCCGCCTCAAGGGGGCACAGTCCCTCACCTCGTTCCTGAAGGGGCTATCCGCTGCTCGGCACCGGGTCCACAAAACACTCCCCCAGCTCAACCCATTGTCCCTCACTATGCTACTGTGTGTGCTCGTCATTACCTGGAGTTTCTCCCTACTTGCTTTATCTCAGTACCTCGTTTATTATTTCCGTTTCTTCCTGGCTTTTCGTCTTGTTTCCTGTTTATTTCCCCGTGGCTCTGGTGTTCCTTCCTTTGTTCCTGCGTCTCCGTGCATTTCTCAGTCACCTCCACGTGTCTCCTCCTGCATGTCTCAGTCACCTCATTTAATTTTCCTCTGGTGCCCGTCACTTTTTCGTCACCTGCACGAGTCTCGCAACGCGTCTCCCGAATTATTTTGTCCTCCCCCGCGGGGCCGACACAGTCCACACTCCCCTTGTCGGTTCGGTCGAGCTGCCACGTGGTGCCGCCATTTTGCACACCGTTGTCCGCGTTTCACTGCACGCAATTGCCTTTATGCCGCCTGCAGGCCTCGCCCATGCTCTGCATCTCACCCCGCAGCGTTTGGCACATTCTCATCCATTTTTGCCAGCAATATTTCTATAGCTGGCGCAGTCAGGTGGCCCGGTGGCAGTCGCTTCGCCATTATCGGGCGCGGATCTGACGGGGACTGAGGAGGGTTTTGACAGGGGGGAGGGGGGGGGGGGTTCATACACCGGGCCCCACCCCTGCGCACATTGCGGACTCTGCATTTATTTGCGGGGAATAGTCAACCTGCATAATGGGAGTGTCCTGCATGGTCATTTCGTCCTGAGCCATAGATTCTAACATTTTCCAAATCCATTCCTAATCCCTCCTGCCCCTGCTCGCCTTGGCTGAACATTTTACGTGCTGGGAATAAAATTTATAACGCTCGTAATTGGGGACGCGGGGGGGGGGGGGGGGGTTGCTCCGTATACCCCTGATCCGACTCCGTGAATTTGCTACGAGCGGGGGGGCCGAATCGCACTCCTGACAACCAGTTGTTGCGGATTCGAACCTACAATTTACGGAGGTGGATGGGTTCACACCCCACTCCTGACTACCAATTGTTACTGCCGGGGGTCAGCCGCCAACCGACCGCTCTGAACGACCGCAAGTTGAGTCGGCCCGACCGATCGCCCGGATATAGATCGCCGCCCGGATAACTCCGAGCGACGGTCCTTGTACAAGACGAATACGCCAATCGGCAGATCACGTGGGTAGGGTCGATTGCCAATCTTCAATCTACCTAATACCCACGTGATCCAATACCGGGGTATTCCACCCTCGACGGAACTCGTACGGAACAAACCGCCGAGGCGAGCTTGTCCGTGCGCGATCCAAGCGGCGTAATCGCCGAGAACCGTCGGTCCAAATGTCCCCCTATTCGGCAAACCAACGGCTTCTAACTCCCAACACACGAATGTTCAGTCAATGAGGAATGGACGAAACGAGCAGTTTACATTTACACAAGGACATTTTATTATATGAAACACGTATGCAATTAACAAGCAACAAAAGCACGACAAAAGAACTACAACCGTCTAGAAGCAATTATTAATGTACAGTCACTTACACAGTTTTACTTACGGGACTCGGCGCCACAACATTCATTCGAAAGAAGCAGGAAAAAGACCCCATCAAAGGCAATGGGGTCAGACTGGACCTCTTGGGTCTTTATGGCGTGGGACTTGGAGACCGAACGAGTCCACGAGACCGTTGCAGGTTCCTGCACCTCGTGTGTCTGGCTGGGCGACCCGGAGGTCCTCTCCACGCAGCTGGCGTAGCCGGTCGAGCTCGGCCTTCCGTGTGGCAGGCGAGCTCTCTCCGGCTCTCTCCACCACGAACGCGCTTGGGCGACCGCGATGCTCCTTCCCCACGGCAGCTAGCGTTAGCCGTGGTCGAGCTCGGCCTTCGTGTGGCAGGCGAGCTCTCTCCGGCTCTCCCACACGAACGCGCTTGGCGACCCGCGATGCTTCTTCCCCACGGCAGCTAGCGTAGCCGTGGTCGAGCTCGGGCTTCCGTGTGGCAGGCGAGCTCTCTCCGGCTCTCTCCACACGAACGCGCGTTTGCGCGACACAGCAGGCAAGGCTGCGCCTCCAGCCGCGTCTCCTTCGCGACGCCGGACTTCCACGCAGTCCTTGCTTCTGGCTTCCTCCCGACTCCCCCAACTGCCGAAGCAAAGCTTACTCCTCCACGGGACTCAGCACGACGAACTCTGCCATGGACTCCCACGAACTCAGCCCACGAACTCAGCCCTACCACGGGACTCCACGGGCTCTTTTCGAATCTTTACACGGGACTTTCACGAACTCTTTTTCACGAACTCTTTCACGAACTCTTTCACGGGACTTTCTCAGACGACTCAGCCCTACCGGACTCCCACTAACTCTTTTTGATCAAAGAAAGATGTCCTCTTATCCTTTGCACCCCCTCCCCCGCACCCGGCGTGACTCCATGCCCTCGTGATACCCCCCGCTCAACCACGGGTGGGAGGGAGTTGTTGACGTCACCGGCAGGGTTCTTCTTCCTCTTCGCAGAAGAGGGGAAGGGACGTCTCCTTGTTTCGTTCCCTAACTATTAAATCGATCCGCAGCGCATCTAATCGATCTCTGAACATTTAAACGGAAGGTGAGCTATCTAGGGAACATGCTTATCGACATAGCTGACTAAGGAACCTGTATGTTGGTGCGATTGATTCCAAATTTGTAACATATATTATATATATATGTATATATATATAATATATGTATATGTATATATATTATTTCAAGACCGGGCGTAATGGCGTGCGCCTGTAATCCGGCTACTCGAGGCTTAGGTTGGAGGTTTGCTGAGGACGGGAGCTCTGCTCTGTGCTGGGCTGCGCTATGAGAGGGTGAAGGGCAGCCCGGAACTCCATGGCGAACCCCAATCCTTATCCTGTTTCGTAAGAGGCGACCAGGGTTGCGTCAGGAAGGGCATCCGGCGTAAAACCTATGCCAAATCAGTATCGGATCATAACGGATGATCCTGTGGCGACCCTAACGGGAGCAGCCGAAGAAGAAGAAGATATGTATTTATTTCAAAGGAGCCGTGTCTGTCTGTTTGTTTGTGGTTGTATAATTTGAGAACAGATTAACGGATTTCATAAATCAAATGACTGTGGATTCAGGAAACTCCCAGGAAGGTATTGTGATGCAAAAAGACTTTTGATTTATATATTTTTCTGGGTACTTGGCACATGTTGAAAATGCGAATGCCAACTTGTGACGCTGGTTATCCCCACACTCCCAGGATCCTTTTCCTTCTTGCCTATTGATTAGCCATCACAGCAAAGACTGGTATTTCCTCAGTGAAGCGATGAGTCTTATATTCTAGTCATTTGGAAACAAAAGCGAAGGAAGACCTTGGTTAAATAAACTAAAGCACCAATAAAATAAAATGTGTTTTTAATGCAGCGACAATTCTGCACACTTGAATTCAATAACACTTGAAATCAAATCAAAAACACGTGCATTTTCTTCGCCGTGTGTGCCTTTCCTAACTCCATTGTGGAATTTACACTGGAACGTGCCCACAACACTGACAGATAGATGGCTTTACCTGAGAAGAAGAAGAAACGATCACCTTCACATTGCTACCTTTCTTGTTAAGATCGTCATCCACTGGAACTTCTGTGTATCAGACACAACAAACCCCCTCGATTTCCCACAATCCTTTCATTTCTTTCAAATGGGCCCAGATAGTGTAAACATTCCCTGGTCAAAGGATCATTACCTTTGACCTCCCACCAAAACGTTTGGGTTTCACAGAGTTGCTGCACATCTTCCTTTTCTTAAACAAACAACTGGTTTGATCTCAGGCTCGAAGCAGTGCGAAACTCACCACCCTTTTTACTGCACCTCTGCAAATCTCATCTACAGAACAAATGCACTCTCTGCTCGAGATGTATATCAGTGAGACTGGTGAGGACTGGGTGATCAACTCTGGGTACCATTCTCAATGTATGAACAGCACAAGATCTCTCCAAGCCAGTTGCTCAACATTAAATCTTCACAGACACTTTCTCTCATGTGGCAGTCAGTCGATGTGTTCTCCATTCAGCACCATGGGCAAGTGCAAAGTATTATCTACAGAATCGATATTTTGGCCTCCAACGGGATCAACGGGCACTTTCATTCACTTTGACCTCCTCTCTTACAACTGTTCATAGTTTCCCTTTGTGTTTGCCTCTTTTAATACACGACTAGCAGGGTACCTGGCATTGCCGGGCAACACCAGGTCCTCCACCCACCCTCTTTTCCTTCCTACCCCACCCCTTCTACTTCTCCTCCACCCTAGTCCCTCTGGATTCCACCCCACCCTTATGATTCACTCACAGACCCACAGACACAAACTCAGCTTTATATATCAGATTAGCCCAGTGAGACACCTCGACAAAACTGCCATTTTCGCATGACGTTCAACTTTTGTTAACCTATTCTTCTTGTTCCCCTCTCATAGTAATCAGCAAATAAACTTTCTATCTCTATCATATCATTTCCATGCGTTTTAGTATTTATAAAAAAGGCTCCAATTATTAATGCATTCCTGCTGCAGACATCACAGCGTGATGATCATGTATTATGGATGTCTTTTTTCATACCTCCCATGGAAGCAAACACGGGATACTTTTGCTTGTAGACATTGCAAATTCTGGTAAGCAAACATTGAGTTACAAGTAACACGTCTGTTTGGCAGACAGAAAGTTAAAAAAAAACATTTTTTTAAATGAATATTCACTTTCTTTCCCCTGCATAATATGAGAATTAACGTATTTTACCTTGTACTAAGCAAAACAACACATTTACACCACAAACGTTATTCATTCAAAAACGGTCTAATTTACCAAATCAAATGTTTTTAACAGCACATTCGCTTATTCTGATCTTTTTTTTGTTCCAAGCCACGATCTAATGCAGAATCCCGTGTTTACCATCAATTGTGTGTATTTCAGCTTGTGCAAAGCAAAACAAAACTTTATACTCAACAAACATTATCATGCAACGGTCTCGATTTGCCGATGACAAATATTCTAACATTATCTTGTTTTTTGTTCCAAATCACTATTTCAATGCAGAAACCCTTGTTTTTCATCAAATGGTGTGTACTTTACCTTTCCGAAGCAAACAAAACATTTTACACGCAAAACGTTATTCATTCAAAAACGGTCTAATTTGCCAGAATACAAACGTTTTTAACAGCACATTAGCCTATTCTGATCCCGTTTTTTGTTCACATCACTCTTGAATGCACAAATCTGTGTTTACCATCAATGTTTTTTATTATTTGATCGTCATCCTCATCAAATTTTATTGTTCATCAATATTTTTATTTGATGAAAAACAAGGTTTCTGCATAAGCATCGTGATTTGGAACAAAAAACAAGGTCAGAACAAGATAATGTGTTGGTAAAAACACTTTATTCCCATTGTACCGCTGAAGCATGAATATGGTTCATTGTGCTGGTGTTGCGCTGCCGCTCGCCACATCGCCACAGGGCGAATCCCCTTACCTGTGGCTATATTTTAAACCACCCATTAGCCACTGTGGCTAATCCATGTTTTAGTGTTTTTTTGTTTTTTTTATTTTACCAGTTTTAGACGAATTTTGGGTGATTTTAGCACAGAATTCAACCTTCGTTGAGACGGCCGCCATTTTGTATGTTTTGATTACGGAATCACGCGTGATTTCGTACAAGCTTATATATATACTAACTTTAGTAGTTAAACTAGTTTCTTGTAAAAAAATAATCGACCGAAATTGCGCATGATTCCCATGATTCTCGTCTCAAAATTTTTTTTAATTTTTTTGAAAAAAACTTTTTTTTTTCCCGGAATGATTCGGCGCTACTCGGCGCTACATGCTTCGTTGGGTCATGGTTTCCAGGTAGTTTTGACACAATCAGTAGTAGTACCTGTAGTAGGAGAGTTTGTTTGGGTGAGAGAGTTTGATGGGTGACTTGTGGGTTGGTGATGAGTGAAGTTGATGGGTGAGATTGGTTGTATAAGTGAGTTTGATGTGTGACTGGTTGGAAGTGTGAGTTTGATGTGGTGAGATTGGTTGGAGAGTGAGCTTGATGTGCGAGATTGGTTCGATGAGTGAAGTTGTTGGGTGAGATTGGTTGGATGAGTGAGTTTGACTGGCATGAGGTTGGTCCATCCTGGTCCACACCACCCCCATCCCCACTACCACCTACTCGAGGCACAACGACCATACCCCCACAACACACACACACACACACACACCACACCACACACACACACACACACACACACACACACACACACACACACATCACCACCACACCACATCCCTCACATCACCACCTCCCTGATGGTCGTTCATTCAACCAATCTCACACGTCACTCACTCATCCAACCATCTGAACAATCCAAACTCACTCATCCAACCAACTCACCCATCAAACTCACACATCTGCCTTAAAAGTAACTTTATTATTTCATATTGCTAAAAAAACTTTTGAATAAATATGTGCTATTTCCTTTCTCCTGTGGATAATCATTCTAACTGGATTAGCCACAGTGGCTAATTCTTTTGAAAGCCAAGACACCCAGATTTGGAAACCGTTTTGTTTTGCTTTGTACAACCTGAAATACACACGATTTGACCATCCATCCATCCTTGGGACCATACTCTGTACAGTGTTGGTGCTGCCAAAGCAGTTTCCAGGGCTGTTGGACACATTCCTAGATGGGTCACCACTCTGATACAGGTATCCAATTGGCTCAGTAATCCCAGCAAGCTGGTACTCATTTAGCCAACCTCTAAGGATGATAGCTGAGTTAACCCCACCTGGTATTAATTCAACAGCCAAGCAGGATTTGAACTCGGATCGATCCAAATCCACCACCCTCACCGTGAGCAACACCACATGTACACTCTTTGATGGTAAACATGGATCTCTGCTTAAAATAGTGATTCAGAATAAGTTAATGTGTTATTAAAACATTTGCATTTTGCAAATTGACAGTTTTTACATGATATGGTTTCTGTTAAATGTTTGTTTTGCTTGTGCAAGCTGACCTATTTGATGGTGACATGGGATTCTGCATTAGAATCATGATTTGGAACAAAAAATGGGTTAGAATAAGTTATTTATTGCTAAAACATTTGTATTTGGCAAATTAGACTGTTTTTGAATGAATAACGTTTTTGTGTGTAATGTGTTGTTTTGCTTGGTATATGGTAAAATACATACTATTGATGAAAAAGAACGGTTTCCACATTGGAATTGTAATTTTGAACAAAAAATGGAGTCTGAACAAGATAATGTGTTGTTAGGAATGTTGTAGTCAACAGTTAGACGTTTTTGCATGAATTACGTTTTTGTGTGTAAATGTGTTGTTTTGCTTCGTATATGTAAAATCATATTTGATGTAACATGGGATTCTGCATTGGAATAGTGATTTGGAACAAAAATCGGGTCAGAACAAGATAATGTGTTGCCAAAACGCTTGTATTGAGCAAATGACTGTTTTTACATTAATCTGGTTTCTTGTGTTGAACGTTTTGTTTTGCTTTGTGCAAGTTTACACTATGTATGGTAAACATGGTTCCTGCATTAGAATGTGATTTGGAACATTGCTAAAACGGTACAATTTGCTAAATACAAGTGTTTTTACCAACACATTATCTTGTTCTGACCACGTTTTATTGTTCCAAATCACTATTCTAATGCAGGAACCCATGTTTACCATCACATAGTGTAAACTTGCACAAAGCAAAACAAAACGTTCAACACAAGAAACCAGATTAATGTAAAAACAGTCTAATTTGCTCAATACAAGCGTTTTTGGCAACACATTATCTTGTTCTGACCCGATTTTTTGTTCCAAATCACTATTCCAATGCAGAATCCCATGTTTACCATCAAATAATGTATATTTTACAATATACGAAGCAAAACAACACATTTTACACACAAAACGTAATTCATGCAAAAACGGTCTAATTTGTTGACTACAAACATTCCTAACAACACATTATCTTGTTCAGACTCCATTTTTTGTTCAAAATTACAATTCCAATGTGGAAACCGTTCTTTTTCATCAAATAGTATGTATTTTACCATATACCAAGCAAAACAACACATTTTACACACAAAACGTTATTCATTCAAAAACAGTCTAATTTGCCAAATACAAATGTTTTTAGCAATAAATTAACTTATTCTAACCCCATTTTTTGTTCCAAATCATGATTCTAATGCAGAATCCCATGTCCACCATCAAATATTGTCAGCTTGCACAAAGCAAAACAAAACGATTTACACAAGAAACCATATTCATGTAAAAACTGTCTAATTTGCAAAATGAAAATGTTTTTAATAACACATTAACTTATTCTGACCCTGCTTTTTGTTCTGAATCACTATTTTAATGCAGAGATCCATGTTTACCATCAAAGAGTGTACATGTGGTGTTGCTTCACGGTGAGGGTGGTGTGATTTGGATCGATCCAGAGTTCAAATCCTGCTTGGCTGTTGAATTAATACCAGGTGGGGTTAACTCAGCTATCATCCTTATGAGGTTGGCATAATGAGTACCAGCTTGCTAGGATGACTGAGCCAATTGAGTATCCTGTATCAGAGTGGTGACCCATCTAGGAATGTGTCCAACAGCCCTGGAAACTGCTTTGGCAGCACCAACACTGTACAGAGTATGGTCCCAATGGATGGATGGATGGTTCAAATCGTGTGTATTTCAGGTTGTACAAAGCAAAACAAAACGGTTTCCACAATCTGGGTGTGCTCTGGCTTTCAAAAGGAATTAGCCACTGTGGCTATCCAGGTTAGAATGATTATTCCACAGGAGAAAGGAAATAGCCACATATTTTATTCAAAAGTTTTTTTAGCAATATGAAATAATAAGTTACTTTTAAGGCAGATGTGTGAGTTTGATGGGTGAGGTTGGTTGGATGAGTGAGTTGGATTGTTCAGTTGGTTGGATGAGTGAGTTGACGTGTGAGATTGGTTGAATGAAGACCATCAGGGGGAGTGTGATTGTGAGGGATGGTGGTGTGGTGGTGATTGTGTGTTGTGTGTGTGTGTGTGTGTGTTGTGTGTTGTGTGTGTGTGTGTGTGTGTGTGTGTGTGTGTGTGTGTGTGTGTGTGGGGGGGGTATGGTCGTTGTGCTCGAGTAGGTGGTAGTGGGGGATGGGGGTGGTTGTGGACCAGGATTGGACCAACCTCATGCCAGTCAAACTCACTCATCAAACAATCTCACCCAACAACTTCACTCATCGAACCAATCTCGCACATCAAGCTCACTCTCCAACCAATCTCACACATCAAACTCACACTTCCAACCATGTCACACATCAAACTCACTTATACAACCAATCTCACCCATCAACTTACTCATCCAACCAACCAAAGTCACCCATCAAACTCTCTCACCCAAACAAACTCTCCTACTACAGGTACTACTACTGATTGTGTCAAAACTCACCTGGCAACACTGACCCAACGAAGCATGTAGCGCCGAGTAGCGCCGAATCATTCGGGGAAAAAAAAATGTTTTTTCAAAAAAAAATAAATAAAATTTTGAGACGAGAATCATGGGAATCATGCGCAATTTCGGTCGATTATTTTTTTACAGAAACTAGTTTAAAACTACTAAAGTTAGTATATATATAAGCTTGTACGAAATCACGCGTGATTCCCGTAATCAAAACATACAAAATGGCGGCCCTCTCAACGAAGGTTGAATTCTGTGCTAAAATCACCCAAAATTCGTCTAAAACTGGTAAAATAAAAAACAAAAAAACACTAAAACATGGATTAGCCACAGTGGCTAATGGTGGTTTAAAAATATAGCCACAGGTAAGGGGATTCGCCCTGTGGCATGTGGCGAGCGGCAGCGCACACCAGCACAATGAACCATATTCATGCTTCAGCGGTACAATTTTGTAATATAAGTGTTTTTACCAACACATTATCTTGTTCTGACCTTGTTTTTTTGTTCCAAATCACGATGCTTATGCAGAAACCCTTGTTTTTCATCAAATAAAAATATTTGATGAACAAATAAAATTTGATGAGGATGACGATCAAATAATAACAAAAACATTGATGGTAAACACAGATTTCTGCATTTCAAGAGTGATGTGGAACAAAAAACGGGATCAGAATAGGCTAATGTGCTGTTAAAAACGTTTGTATTCTGGCAAATTAGACCGTTTTTGAATGAATAACGTTTTGCGTGTAAAATGTTTTGTTTTGCTTCGGAAAGGTAAAGTACACACCATTTGATGAAAAACAAGGGTTTCTGCATTGAAATAGTGATTTGGAACAAAAAACAAGATAATGTTAGGAATATTTGTCATCGGCAAATTCGACCGTTTTTGCATGGATAATGTTTGTTGAGTATAAAGTTTTGTTTTGCTTTGCACAAGCTGAAATACACACTAATTGATGGTAAACACGGGATTCTGCATTAGAATCGTGGCTTGGAACAAAAAAACAGGATCAGAATAAGCGAATGTGCTGTTAAAAACATTTGTATTTGGTAAATTAGACCGTTTTTGAATGAATAACGTTTTGTGTGTAAAATGTGTTGTTTTGCTTAGTACAAGGTAAAATACGTTAATTCTCATATTATGCAGGGGAAAGAAAAGTGATATTTCATTTAAAAAAATGTTTTTTTTAACTTTCTGTCTGCCAAACAGACGTGTTACTTGTAACTCAATGTTTGCTTACCAGAATTTGCAATGACTTACAAGCAAAAGTATCCCGTGTTTGCTTCCATGGGAGGTATGAAAAAAGACATCCATATACATGATGTCATCACGCTGTGATGTCTGCAGCAGGAATGCATTAATAATTGGAGCCTTTTTTTATAACATACTAAAACGCATGGAAAAATGATATGATAGAGGATAGAAAGTTTATTTGCTGATTACTATGAGAGGGAGAACAAGAAGAATAGGTTAACAAAAGTCGGAAACGTCATGCGAAAATGGCAGTTTTGTGCGAGGTGTCTCACTGTTGCGTAATCTGATATATAAAGCTGAGTTTGTGTCTGTGGGTCTGTGAGTGAATCATAAGGGGTGGGGTGGAAATCCAGAGGGACTAGGGTGGGAGGAGGAAGTAGAAGGGGTGGGGTAGGAGGAGGAAAGAGTGGGGTGGGTGGAGGGACCTGGTGTTGCCCGGCAATGCCAGGTACCCCTGCTAGTCGTGTATTAAAAGAGGCAAACACAAAGGGAAACTATGAAAAGTTGTAAGAGAGGAGGTCAAAGTGAATGAAAAGTGCCCGTTGATCCTGTTGGGGGCCAAAATATCGATTCTGTAGATAATACTTTGCACTTGCCCATGGTGCTGAAATGGAGAACGATACCATCGACTGACTGCCACATGAGAGAAAGTGTCTGTGAAGATTTAAGTGTTGAGCAACTGGCTTGGAGAGATCTGTGCTTTTGGTTCATACATTGAGAATGTGTACCCAGAGTTGATCACCCAGTCCTCACCAGTCTCACTGATATACATTTTCGAGCAGAGAGTGCATTTGATTCTGTAGATGAGATTTGCAGAGGTGCAGTAAAAAGGGTTGGTGAGTTTCGCACTGCTTCGAGTCCTGAGATCAAACCAGTTGTTGTTTAGATGAAAAGGAAGATGTTGCAGCAACTCTGTGAACACCCAAACGTTTTGGTGGGAGGTCAAAGGGTAATGATCCTTTGACCAGGGAATGTTACACATATCTGGTCCCATTTGAAAGAAATGAAAGGTGATTGTGGGAAGATCGAGAGGGGTTTGTTTTTGTTCTGATACACATTGAAGTTCCAGTGGATGACGATCTTAACGAAAAGGTAGATCAATGTGAATGTGATCGTTTCTTCTTCTTCTTCTCAGGTAAAGCCATCTATCTGTCAGTGTTGTGGGCACGTTCCAGTGTAAATTCCACAATGGAGTTAGGAAAGGCACACACGGCGAAGAAAATGCACGTGTTATTTGATTTGAATTTCAAGTGTTATTGAATTTCAAGTGTGCAGAATTGTCGCTGCATTAAAAAACACATTTTATTTTATTGGTGCTTTAGTTTATTTAACCAAGGTCTTTCCTTCGCTTGTTTGTTTCCAAATGACTAGAATATAAGACTCATCGCTTCACTGATGGAAATACCAGTCTTTGCTGTGATGGCTAATCAATAGGGCAAGAAGGAAAAGGATTCCTGGGAGTGTGGGGATAACCAGCGTCACAAGTTGGCATTCGCATTTTCAACATGTGCCCAAGTACCCAGAAAAAATATATAAATCAAAAGTCTTTTTGCATCACAAACCTTCCTGGGAGTTTCCTGAATCCACAGTCATTTGATTTATTGAAATCCGTTAATCTGTTCTCAAATTATAACACCACAAACAAATAGACAGACACGGCTCCTTTGAAATAATATACATATCTTCTTCTTCTTTCGGCTGCTCCCGTTAGGGGTCGCCACAGCGGATCATCCGTTATGATCCGCATACTGATTTGGCATAGGTTTTACGCCGGATGCCCTTCCTGACGCAACCCTGGTCGCCTCTTACGAAACAGGGATAAGGATTGGGTTTCGCCATGGAGTTCCGGGCTGCCCTTCACCCTCTCATAGCGCAGCCCAGCACAGAGCAGAGCTCCCGTCCTCAAGCAAACCTCCAACCTAAGCCTCCGAGTAGCCGGATTACAGGCGCACGCCATTACGCCCGGTCTTGAAATAATATAATATACATATACATATACATCCATATATATTTACTTATACATATATATACATCCAAATATATACATATACATATATACATATACACATTATTATACCATATACATATATATACATATACACATACATATATACATATTACAATACACATATATACATATACACTACATATATACAATATACATATACACATTATGCATATTTGTCGGAAAAAGTATGAGCAAACTCACTCAGCGGTGAAGAATGAAAATTATTTATTGTTGCCCGATGTTTCAAGAACAGACAAGTTGCCATTCTCATAGGCATTGCACTTATCATCACTGAGGAAGGGAACTCGTCTGTTCTTGAACCATCGGGCAACAATGAATAATTTTCATTCTTTACAACTCAGTGTGCTGCATTTTCCTACAAATATAAATCATGAGCTGCAAATCTTCCTCCGTAAATATAATACTCGCAGGTGTATCTGGCATTGCCCAGGACTGTTCTAATCCTGTTGGCATTTTGAAGAAATATAAAAAGAAATTCTATTTCTTTTGTAGTGGCTCACTATTATATTATGTATATATTATAATATATATGTATGTATATAT
>CM068952.1:62316621-62327838 GCA_035128595.1 Eptatretus atami
TATATATATATATATGAATACAACCACTTACCCCTCTCCATACAAAGATGTTTTATCCACCACGTTCATTCCAAATCATAACGAATCCAAACCATATTGAAATATCAGCTGTATTTTTGTTCTTTTCCTTTTCTCACCTGTGTTGCAAGTGGAGTGACCTGCTTTGTGATGCTTAAAAAGGTGGTGTATAATCAGAAATGGTGTTTGATAGGGCAATATTAAAATGGCATTGCTGAAAAAAATGTATTGAATATAGGAAACGTTTTCTGAATCTAATCGATATGAGAAACAGGACTGAATGGGACTCAGAATTATTATAAGTGAAGAAGGAGGAACAATTTGAGAAACAGGATTGAATAAGTGAAGAAGAAGAGGAAGGGGCAAGAGCCCTGAATCCATTGTAGTTCAATTTATTGAAATCCTTTCATCCATTCTCATTATAACACGACAAAGACAGACAGACAGACAGACACAGCTCCTTTTGCTCTGATGAATGGCTAATACCCGAAATTTCAGCTTCGCCTTGTTTCCCATGGTGGTTCGCATACCTCGATCACTGTCTGTTGACTTCAATTGTTACAATTATGAGGAACTTGGCCCATGGCCGGATTAAGACAATAGAGGACCTTGGGCACTGAATCTGTAAAGAGCCCCCCTCCCCCCCTGATATTGACCAAAAAAACTAATTTATAAAACACCTCTCTCTTCTTCGCTCTCTTCTCTCTTCTCGCTCTCTCATGCACTGTCACATCTTTTAAATGACAAACTCCAAATTTGGGGTACAAATACAACTTTTGGGGGGGTAACATAGACTATGTGGCCATAGCCTGACGCAGGGGTGTTTGGGGCCCAGGAGGAGCGTAAATTCTCTATGTAAATGTGTACCGTGTAGCGCCATCTGGTGGTGGTGGCAGGGGGTATCACAAATCCCTTGTATCTGGTGGTGGTGGCAGGGGTATCACAAATCCCTTGTGTCTGGTGGTGGTGGGTGGGGGTATCACAAATCCCTTGTATTTTTTACCTGGGCAACATTGAAGTCTCCTCACATGGGTAAATTTCTCCCTCCTCCCTCCACCACCAAACAAGAAAACAGAGGGGCCTGTCCAGATGAATCACTACTTGATCTGACAGCTTATGATTTCTGAAAAATAAAATTACAGTGCACCAAATCATACTTCTGCCTTTGTTTCTCACCCCTTACCAATTTTGTGAGCGGAAGTTGCTGCTTATGCAACTTCACTCTGTGCTCCTTAAATTGTGCCTGCACCCACATTGATTGATCAATGAATTTTTTTCCTTAAATCGTGCTCTCTCTCTCTTTTAAATGAATCTCAAATGCTTTTGTAAAAAAAAAAAAACAAGAATAAAAAGTTTAGAAGAATAACTATGAAATTGAAATTTTAAGAGAGATTTAACAATCTAATGATGAAACTTTGAAAATTTTAAAGCAATGTGTTCCCTAGTGGGATTTATTTGTAAACCTCATAGTCTATTGCAGGCTGTGTCTCATAGAAGGCACTTCCGTGCCTTCGAGATTATTTACCATGTTGAGCACATTTGCCTGTAAAGTTTGTAAGCTATGTAGAACTTTCCTCGTTTGGCATTTATCATGACAAACTTACATCAATTACCTTCCTCAAAATATCATGGTCCATATTCTCGATCACATTTGATAACTAGTAAAAGATGTAAAATAGTTTGAATTGTTTTATAACGAGCATCATCAATTGCTCTGCTCATTTTGGATCAATTGTGTCAAACGTCTGTAAGAGGTCTCCAATGTCCTATTCTTTTGCAGGACTTGTTTGATGTCATACTGGATGAAACCAGCTGGAGGAGCATGTGAGCATCTCTCCGAGTATCTTGAGGCATATTGCGTGCCACCATCCTCGAGCGCTAATCCTCCAAACCCTCTTCTTGAACGCTCACTTGCAAAATGCTGACTCGCCAGTCCAGCTCCGATCTCCAGCCTCCAGGTATCAAGCAAAGTTCCCACATTTTCCTTACAGAGCACTTCTTTGCTTTTCTTTCAAACTATTCTTTCATTCTTCACTTTGCCTTGTTAATCTGCCCCTTTATTGTTGTCTCTGATGTCTCTTCCTTACACTTGCTTCGGATAGCAGAGGGTGTGGAACACACTTGGTTCATGGAGGTGATCACAGACTTTCCACTCCTGAGCATACATCAGGAGAGCCTGTGGAGACAGGTCGACGATCATAGGACACCAGGCACCTGGGAGACGGCACCCCTACAACACCTTCCTCTTCATCCTCAAGGCAACACCTCCTGCGACAGTGGAGTGGTGGCGCACAAGTTCAATTGACGCCAGGATTACCTTTGGACTCAGAAACACAGGAGAGCCGTGACTCTGCTTACACAGAAGAGCAGCCAGGAAGACTATGGCGAGCCAACGTGAGGCTGGAGCTGGCCGGGCTTCCGGTGACGAATTTTCATGAAGTAGAGAGGGGGAAGAAGATGAATCACCTTTGGCTCCCAATGAACTTGCGACATCACAGTCGTGCTCTTGGAGCGTGAGCGAGCTCGTGAGCTCAATCGCAATGAGCAGAACCGACAGCAGCTGCAGCATCACGTGCTAGCGGCGGCATGGAACACGCGATGGATACTATGAGATGAAAGTGCTGACATGATTGTAAGGGGGGCCATGCGGAAGTTGGCGAGACATGGGACAAGATGTGACATCGACCATAGCTCCAATGCTTCCAAAGCAGAACCGCAGACATTTTTGCACACGACTGGCTAACTTCATCAGGGAATAGTGGATGTACGTTGACCTCCCTGTGCACCTCGCCTCATTGTTTTTTTTCCTCATTCATTTTCTGTTGTGTAAACGAACGTATTTTATGAAGGCTCTTTGATGAGTTCACGCTTTTATTGGAAAAGAAAAAGTCATGGCTGCTGTCGCTCACAGCTTGGCTCGTTTGCGTTGCACAATGCAGGGGATTTTTCTCATTTGTATTAGAACATTGCTTTAATCTCGCTATCTCTCCTATCATGCATTGGTAGGGAGCCATCTCAGGATACATGGAATTCACCCACAATCCCCCACCCCCTCCCCTCCCGTGTTTAACATATTCGGGTGGTGTTTCTCTATAGTCGCTTGTCAACGTCCTAATGCAACGTGCAACTTGAAGCCTACACTCCTTCCATTGTGTCGATGACCAACTCAGTGCAACCCTGGCCTTACTCGTTCGACAAATCTCTTTTGTAGACGCAAGCGAGCATATTTTGGAGAGATTGTGTTCTTTGTACCAGTGAAATATGGTGTATTTTATTTTCGTACTGCAAAAAAAAAACTTGTATTTATGCATGTAAAAACCGTGTAAGTCTCACCTGAAGCGAAATGGATGAATTATATGATAATCTTGAGAAAAGGTTGTTTCGTTTTCTGCAGAATGTAAATTATCTCATGTGAAAAAGCGCATTCCAATGCTGTTTAACAGTTTGATATTGCTGCTTGCTTGGCAAAAAAAAAAGAAGAAGAATAGAAAACAATGAAATTCTGCTGTTAGGTGGCAAGCAACTGCACGAATTGCCTTTTAATGCCGATTATGATGAAATTGATAACTTTTCATCACTCTACGAAGATGCAGTAAGGTTCCAACTCGTCTTTTCAGGATATATTTTGGTTGGTCTTCATTTAAGAACAAATTAATTTTGAGTAAGAAATGTAGTTTCAGAAGAAGCGTACAGATAGTGTGAATACTTTTGGTCTTATTTTCTCAGAAAGCTTTGAGGTGTACAAATAACAGATGAGTGCTGCATGCATATGGAACAGAGCAAGCACGAAAGGGGGAATTTTATTCGTTTTGTACATGAAAGATCTCGATATAGTGCAGTTTGGACAAAATATATGTCCCAGCGTGTGCACGGCAAAGCCCCTTTTCTGAGTTACACTTTCAGGACAGGGACTCTCCTGCTCTTTTATTAGTACACGGGCCTTTTCTCCCAAACCCCTGGAAGATCTATCCAGAGCCAATGTTTTTTGGGCTATCCCTATGTTGGCACCTCCAGGAGGGATGACGGGATCTGTAGGGAGCCTGGATTGTGAGAACTTCCCTGGGTTTCTGGAATGAGATTTTTTTTCCACCACCTTGTACTGTCTCCACACGGAGTAAGCGCATTACCTTCTTTATTGGGAATATGTTCATATTCCATTAAGCGCTTTTTATGTATAAATATAACATTCGTTGGTTCTGTTCGTGATTGCATTTCTTAAATTTCTGTACAACAGTTTGAGCCATTTAAAGCCTTGTCTTCTAAAGTTTTAAGGATGACATGACTGATGATTTGATCTATTGATATTTTCTGATCTCACTGCAAGTTCGACCTTGTTGCATGCGACATTGAAGCTCATATTGCAATAACGGTTGTAAGGGTCCATTGATTTGTTTGTATTTTAACCACTTTTATATTATATTGAATCTCTATACTTTTATACATTATGAAACCATTATTTAATTTGATAGAAATTAAGTTTTTTCCCCTATGCAATAACAACGATTGCGAATGTTGCATGCGGCCCTATGCCGGCTATACCCCCGTGCCATGTTTGTGCCAACCACGAGCCTCTCCTGGATACATTAAAAAACTGTGTTACGCCCTCCCTGGCTGTGATGGCTCTTCCTGGCTATGATGCTGTGTGATGGCCTGCTGCAGGGGCATTATGTGCAACCAATGTGCGTCATGGGCTGAAAGTGATTTTGCAGTCATTGTGTCACTGTATTCGAGATATACCACGATATAATGTATGTTAAATGGACAATTTACTTTCCATTGCTTAACCATGCCTATATCTGTTATATTAAAATGTTACGTTTCTACTGCAAGTCATGCCTAACACTTACCATGATGCATATAGTTTCCAGGTGTCCGTCGGCTTGTCTTACCAAATGATTAATTTTTTCAACAATGTGGTTAGAACGTGTTCACACTTTCATTTTCATGCTTCGTAAGGTTGTTACAGAGTGATGATACAAAAGTGGTGCTCTAAAGTCTCAAAAGGTCAAAGGATGTTGTGTCCCGAGGTGGCCCAAATATCATATTATACATCACAAGGAAAAGGAAGTCACAGAACAAGTCTATTCTCTCTCGGAGCTACGATCTGCCGTCTGAACACCATTCTTGTTGCTTATACAAACCCTCGCTAAGACAGCATCTTTTATGTTTTCTAACATGCGAGCACTGCGGACTTTAACTAAAACATCTGCTAAAAACATTCTGCTTTAACTAAAACATTTGAATGCATTCTCCAATGGGTACAAAATATTGACATGAAAAAAGAGGCAACTTATTTGCATTTATAGGGAACTACCAAAAGTACCCGTCCCAGTGACAGGAAAAGCAAGCAAAAGTATCCATCCACAGTGCGGGAAAAGTTTAAGTTGATCTGTTAATTTAAATTATATCATAGGACTTTAAAAAGTTAATCGCGTTGCACTCCAAAAATCAGGCCTTTTCAAGTCGAGACCAATTGGTCATCCTGTTTACCAAAAATATTGATCACTTTGTGTCTCAATTTGCAGCCTCAAAACAGCTATAAGACCACACACCACACAGTCCATGTTACTTCCCACACAAAGTTGTATCTGTACCCCGAGTCAAGAATTTATAGGTTTTAAGATGTGGCCGTGAGTGAGAGAGAGACAGAGACAGACACACACACACAGAAGGACAGAGACAGTGTGTTTTCGAGTTATGGAGACGTGGAGACATTCATGGTTATATGTATATGCAGGGTAACTCGTGTCATGTCCAATAGGATTTTAAAATATTTTTTACAATCTCACAATAAGTGTTCAAATTTGTGCTCATGGAGTTGAGAGCAAATGTTAATATAACAAGATAAGCTGTCACTCCAATTCTGGAGGATTTGTGGTGTGATTGCTGCACGTTGTTTGAGGTCTTCAAGTTTTTGGGCATCCATTGTATGTATATGTGCACCTTTAAATAGCCCCACAAAAGTTCCACGTTATCTGAGGTTTATACCTCATGGGTCAGCAATCTCTCGTCGTTATCTGAAACATAAACAACATAAAAATTCCCATTGGACATGACTTTATGCCTCGTCCTGTATATATTACAAGATAAGTTCAGCCTCCTAAATATATAGAAGAGATCGATCGAAAAATTATATATATATATATTGTTTATGGATCTGGAAACCATTTGCATTCAAAATACAGATGTCCCAAAATCAGTTATGTCGTTAAGTATGTGTGTAGTCAGATCCCTTTCCTTTTGTCTAGTGGGAGAATCAAAGGCGTGCGTTGCGATTTCTTTAGTTCGTTATTACATCTAATAAACCATCCCGTCTGCATGACCCCTTCGGCCCATCATGCTCCATCACACCCGCTGGCTGCTTGTACTTTGACTTGCCGAGAGGGGGTCTCGTGGTTCCAGTTCTCGGCTCCCGCAAACGTTGTTAACTCTGTACGATGACCTTCGCGGCGCTGACACTGTTACTCGCGAGAGCGAAGCCACGTGGAGGAGTAACTGGGGTCTCCTGGCAAGGTCGAGGCCCCGCCCCGGAAAGGTTGGCTGGAGACCCTGTCTAATCAGACGCGGACAGCGAGGTGCGTTTCGCCAGGGCCCTCCCGTGGAGAGAGGCCAATAAAAATCTCGAGACTCTGTAAAAAGGGTCCGGTCGAGTTTGCTTTCATGGTGGCTGAACGGGTCGAGTTTGCCTTCACGGTGGCTGTAAGGAGTCAGTTTTGTTTCACGGTGGCTGTACGGGGTTCTGGAGTTTCACGGGCTGTACGGGGTTCTGGAGTTTCACGGTGGCTGTACGGGGTTTGGAGTTTCACGGTGGCTGTAACGGGTCGAGGGTTTGCTTTCACGGTAGCGTGTAACGGGTCGAGTTTGCCTTCACGGTGGCTGTAAGGAGTCAGTTTTGTTCACGGTGGCTGTACGGGGTTCTGGAGTTTCACAGGGCTGCTACGAGAGTTTTAAGAAGGACAGAGCGACCCTGAACTCCCTCCGTGGACCCCGATTGTCACCACCCGAGCTACGCACGAACCACGAGTCCCTACGTGCGACGGACCGGACCAATGACCTTTGTCAGGTGCTGCATCGCGAGCATGCCCTTCCTCCGACGTCAGGTACACCTCCGAACTCTGACCCCCAGCTTGTCTCTCTCCAGAGCTGCGAGGGTCAATAAAGAGTCTGGTTTCTTTTCATTTTTTGAGTGTGTCTGTGTTGTGGGCCGTCTTGTAAGTTGATCTGAATAAGTGTTTTTGCTCATTGTAAATATTCTTTCTTGCATATTCGCGTTAAGTCTTGCCTTTGTCTTTTTATCGTAAATAAACATTTTTAGAAATATTCCCAGTCCATTTCCGTCCCTCTTGAATTGGTTCCAGCATGGTTCGGATCTGAGTTTAGCCGGTTTTTATTCTCGATAATTATCTTTCATTCAGCCGGCACGGCTTTGGCAGTTTCCGCTCGCTGCACCCGAACCGGAGTTGGTAGCGGTAGTTGGAACTCTACTGCGCGTAGTGACCCGGTTCGAGCAAGACGTGCGAGGCGTTGGTTTCCCGGTAGTCGAAATCGCTTAGTTTAATTCCGGTAAATTGGTTAAAGACAAATAGACCTACGCTACGCGGTTGATTATATTGGCGTCCACGTCGGTTAAACGATCCACCGGCTCGCTGAGTTATCGAGCGACGGCCTTCAATTCTGGGGGAGATTGGTGGGGACGATGCAATGACCTAGTTGGTCATTCTCGCCACCGACCCCCGGCCCACAACAATATATATATATATATATTATAATATATATATAATATATAATATATATATATATTATATATATATGAAAATACAAACTTTTGTACATCACAGATCCAAATTGTGTGTGTAGTTTCAGTGGAAAAATCAATACGTATTGTTTATTTTTTTTGGGGGGGGGGGGGTCAAACCTAGACTCACTTTCCCCTTTCCCCTTACTAAGGGGGAGGGGGAGTCCCCTTAGTCCCGATTTTTTTCCCCATGCGTGAACAAATGAGTTTCAACATACCATATATCATTTGAGCCAAGTTTAGTCACAATTCCATCAGCAGTCTTCAGAGAAGAAGTTGCAAGTATTTACGGACTGCTGGACGGATGACGCACCATTCCATAAGCTCCCTGGAATTACGTTCCAGATGAGCTAATAATATGTATCATGAAAAGACAGAGAGATAAGGCAAAAATGGAAGAGGAGAGAGAATAAGAAAAGGAAAGGTAGTCAGGTCGATAAAATGAAATCGAATACACAGAGCTGAGTTTGTGTGTCTGTGTGTCTGTGTGTCGGTGTGCTATGTGTCTGTGTGTGTGTTCTGTGTGCCTGTGTGTCTGTGTGCCTGTGTGCTGTGTGCCTGTGTGTCTGTGTGTGTTGTGTGCCTGTGTGTGTGTGTCTGTGTGTGTGTGCGTCTGTGTGCCTGTGTGTGTGTGTCTGTGTGTGTGGTGTGCTGTGTGTGTGTGTGCCTGTGTGTCTGTGTGCCTGTGTGTGTGTGTGTGCCTGTGTGTGTGTGTGTCTGTGTGTCTGTGTTGCCTGTGTGTGTGTGCCTGTTGTGTGTGTGTTGTGTGTGTGTGTGTGTGTGCGTGTGTGCCTGTGTGCCTGTGTGTCTGTGTGTGTGTGTGCCTGTGTGCCTGTGTGCCTGTGTGCCTGTGTGCCTGTGTGTCTGTGTGTCTGTGTGTCTGTGTGCCTGTTGTGCCTGTGTGTGCCTGTGTGTGTCTGTGTGTGTCTGTGTGGTGTGTGTGTGTGTGGTCTGTGTGATAAGCACCGCCCATTTACAGGCCACGCCCTCCAGCCGTCCAGAACTCGCCGCCATCTTTTTCTCTCTGCTGAGCTCAGGTACATTTGACGACTGAACAGTCTCTTCTATCATAAAATGTAGATAATTTGAAGAAAAAAGTAACATTTTGATCACGGCTCAAACGAGGTAATGCATGTTTTGTCTGCAGCGATCACGGCAGCTGTCTAATATACACCGCCGTTAGGCCTCCCCTGAAGATATTGACAGAAGATAAATTCAGCTTCATAAATATATATATATATATAGAAGCCTCCTCAGTGATATTTACTTGGACAAGGCAAAACCACATTCGCTTGTCACCTCGTTTTTTTTTTTACAAATAACTTCTTTCATCAACTCTTTTCACATTGTGTGATTTTTTTACTCACACTAAATGCACGTGCTTCATCCCGATCGTGCCTGCGATATTTCCTGGAAATACCTTCCACGTTGTTCGGAATTTTATGAAAAAAGTACTGAGGTCAAATTTTATTTTCCACATAAAACTGCCAATAACTGCTGTTACAACACGACATACAAATCTTCAGATAACTGCAGAACTACAACGCCAACTGCACACCTTAAAAGGTGGGGGGGGGCGAGGGCGGCTGCACACATCCTCCAGTAATTGACCCTATGCACAAAGCGAGTGACGTCACAGCGGAAGGGAAGCTCCGCCATTTGAGTGGTAAAAAATCATGGCGACCACGCACGTGTCACGTGAACTCTGGGCTATTTCCATGGATTAGATGAACATAAGAAGAGCCTGCGAAAAACGAAGCTGTGCGTATTGGTGAAGATCCTTATATTATTTTAAAAGGACAAAATGGACAACAGAAGAAAATTTGGCCTCAAATCGTTTTCCTGACATCTATGTTTACCTGTTGAAACGCCGAGTCCTTACACTCAAGTCAGCCTGAAGCCTTCAGAGTATGGACGGACTCATATTATGCCGGGTTTGTACATAATCTCGACGAAAGCTGACAAGAACTATATTATGAGGTAAAGGTAAGCCTGTTTTCTTTCATTCACTATTATTGTATTATCGTTGTTGCTTGTTTTTCAGCAACCAGTTCACTTTTTTTAACCTGCTGCCACATGTTAATTTCAAGTGAAGCTCTGTCTAAATGCTAAGTTGTAGAAAATCTTCGTTCGTCAGTTTGCTTACAGATGCATTATATTTTTTCCATGACAACATACGGTGTAATCCACACGCTGTGATATTTCCAAGTGCTCATTTTTTTATATATTATACATATCGATGTGACTTTCTGTAGTGAAAATGTACACTGATTATTTTTTTTTCAAATTCCTAAAATCTATAATTTAATCTGCGATGTAATAGCAATAAGAACAAGTTTCGAGAAACAACTCAGAACTGTGCGTGTTACACAGCTGTTAGAAGGCGATCTAGCCTATCTCATTCTGTCAATAAACAAGGTATAATGCATTTTAATGATACAAATCAGACAATATTTTGTACCCACCAGCTATTTAATACCAACTACTGAAAAACATATCAGAAATTAGTATACCGGAGACAAATGAAGCCTCACAACCAGTCATGTTCGCCATTTTTCTCTTCCAGAACCGATACTCAAGATTTCTCGGTCTACTTCGGCGCGGAAAGCGTAAAACTGCACTCCAGAGCCTTAGTATATCGCTGAGTACATCCCGGGGCACAACAACTCTTACCCATTTGCAGAAAAAAAAATCGCTTGCTTGGAAATAACGGTGTAGTTGAAGTGGAGACTATCGTTGTTATGACGCGGAATATTTCTTGCCACCAATATGGCGGAGCTGCCACAGTCACGTGACCGGTGACGTCATATAATAAGGGATATTGATTCGCTGTTATTGGAAACGAGCAGAGCCTACATGTTCATAGTGATCCGGTTTGCCCCAAATTATATATTGGTACTTTGTCACAGCGGGTCAAAACAGCTTCTGAGCCATGGCCACACTAGCCATGTTACCTCCCTCGCAAAGTTGTGTGTACACCCTGAGTTTAGGATTAGTCACTTCAGGCGAGTCACAAACCCCCTCCCACCACCTGTTCACCCAATCACCCCCCTCCCAGCACCCTCACCCAACCACCCCTCACCTGAACCCTCCTCTGGCCCTCACCCACCTCCTCACCCAGCCTCCTCATCCTGGCTGCATGCCCCTTGCTGCTCGAAATGTTTTCCCTCACATGATGTCCTTGACTCTCTCTGGTTAATATTTTCCACTTTGACAGACTCCTCCATTTCAGGTGAGAAGAAGGAAAGGAAGACAAATTAACAATCCCCCTCCCCCCACCCGTCTTCAAGGCGCACTGCCCCCACCCCTCCCCCCCCATTTTCAAGGCCCACTCCCCCCCACCGTTCGTCCTGATGTCCCTTCCCACTTGTAATGGTTACACACAATGACAGGCTTTGACAGGC
>CM068952.1:62336186-62350332 GCA_035128595.1 Eptatretus atami
ACACACATACTTAACGACATAACTGACTTTTGGGACATCTGTATTTTGAATGCAAATGGTTTCCAGATCCATAACAATATATATATATATATTTTTTCGATCGATCTCTCTCTATATATTTAGGAGGCTGAACTTATCTTGTAAATATATACAGGACGAGGCATAAGTCATGTCCAATGGGAATTTTTATGTTGTTTATGTTTCAGATAACGACGAGAGATTGCTGACCCCATGAGGTATAAACCCTCAGATAACGTGGAACTTTTGTGGGGCTATTTAAAGGTGCACATATACATACAATGGATGCCCAAAAACTTTGGAAGACCTCAAACACAACGTGCAGCAATCACACCACAAATCCTCCAGAATTGGAGTGACAGCTTTATCTGTTATATTAACATTTGCTCTCAACTCCATGAGCACAATTTGAACACTTATTGTGAGATTTGTAAAAAATATTTTAAAATCCTATTGGACATGACACGAGTTACCCTGCATATACATATAACCATGAATGTCTCCACGTCTCCATAACTCGAAAACACACTGTCTCTGTCCTTCTGTGTGTGTGTGTCTGTCTCTGTCTCTCTCTCACTCACGGCCACATCTTAAAACCTATAAATTCTTGACTCGGGGTACAGATACAACTTTGTGTGGGAAGTAACATGGACTGTGTGGCTGTGGTCTTATAGGCTGTTTTGAGGCTGCAAATTGAGACCAAAGTGATCAATATTTTTGGTAAACAGGATGACCAATTGGTCTCGAATTGAAAAAGGCCTGATTTTTGGAGTGCAACGCGATTAACTTTTTTAAAGTCTATGATATAATTTAAATTAAAGATCAACTTAAACTTTTCCCGTCACTGTGGATGGATACTTTTGCTTGCTTTTCCTGTCACTGGGGACGGGTACTTTTGGTAGTTCCCTATAAATGCAAATAAGTTGCCTCTTTTTTCATGTCAATATTTTGTACCCATTGGAGAATGCATTCAAATGAGCAGAATGTTTTAGTTAAAGTCCGCAGTGCTCGCATCGTTTAGAAACATAAAAGATGCTGTCTTAGCGAGGGTTTGTATAAAGCAACAAGAATGGTGTTCAGACTGGCAGATCGTAGCTCCGAAGAGAGAATAGACTTGTTCTGTGACTCCTTTTCCTTGTGATGTATAATAGGATATTTGGGCCATCCTCGGGACACACACATCCTTTGACCTTTTTGAGACTTTAGAGCATCCACTTTTGTATCATCACTCTGCACACCTTACGAAGCATGAAATGAAAGTGTGAACACGTTCTACCACATTGTTGAAAAATTAATCATTTGGTAAGAACAAGCCGACGGACACCTGGAAACTATATGCATCATGGTAAGTGTTACGGCATGACTTGCAGGTAGAAACGTAACATTTTAATATACAGATATAGGCATGGTTAAAGCAATGGAAAGTAAATTGTCCATTTAACATACATTATATCGTGGTATATCTCGATACAGTGACACAATGACTGCAAAATCACTTTCAGCCCATGACGGCACATTGGTTGCACATAATGCCCCTGCAGCAGGCCATCACACAGCCATCATAGCCAGGAAGAGCCATCACAGCCAGGGAGGGCCGTAACACAGTTTTTAATGTATCCAGGAGAGGCTGCGTGGTTGGCACAAACCATGGCACGGGGGGTATAGCCGGGCATAGGGCCGCATGCAACATTCGCAATCGTTGTTATTGCATAGGGGAAAAAACTTAAATTTCTTATCAAATTAAATAATGGTTTCATAATGTATAACAAGTATAGAGATTCAATATAATATAACAAAGTGGTTAAAATACAAACAAATCAATGGACCCTTACAACCGTTATTTGCAATATGAGCTTCAATGTCGCATGCAACAAGGTCGAACTTGCAGTGAGATCAGGAAAATATCAATAGATCAAATCATCAGTCATGTCATCCTTAAAACCTTTAGAAGACAAGGCTTTAAATGGCTCAAAAGCTGTTGTACAGAAATTTAAGAAATGCAATCACGAACAGAACCAACGAATGTTATATTTATACATAAAAAGCGCTTAAATGGAATATGAACATATTCCCAATAAAGAAGGTAAGTGCGCTTACTCCGTGTGGAGACAGTAAACAAGGTGGTGGAAAAAAATCTCATTCCAGGAGCCCAGGGAAGTTCTCACAATCCAGGCTTCCCTACGAGATCCCGTCCATCCCCTCCTGGAGGTGCCAACATAGGGATAGCCCAAAAAAACATTGGCCTCTGGATAGATCTTCCCAGGGGGTTGGGGAGAAAAGGCCCGTGTACTAATAAAAAGAGCAGGACGAGTCCCTGTCCTGAAAGTGTAACTCAGAAAAGGGGGCTTTGCCGTGCACCAGCTGGGACATATTATTTTGTCCCAAACTGCACTATATCGAGATCTTTCATGTACAAAACGAATAAAATTCCCCCTTTCGTGCTTGCTCTGTTCCATATGCATGCAGCACTCATGCTGTTATTTGTACACCTCAAAAGCTTTCTGAAGAAATAAGACCAAAAGTATTCACCTATTCTGTATCGCTTCTTCTGAAACTACATTTCTTACCTCAAATTATTTTGTTCTTAAAATGAAGGACCAACCAAAATATATCCTGAAAAAGACGAGTTGGAAACCTTATGCATCCTTCGTAGAGTGATGATAAAAGTTATCAAATTTCATCATAATCGGCATTAAAAGGCAATTCGTTGCAGGTTGCTTGCACCTAACCAGCAGAATTTCATTGTTTTCTTATTCTTCTTCTTTTTTTTTGGCCAAGCAAGCAGCAATATCAAACTTGTAAACAGCATTGGAATGCGCTTTTCACATGAGATAACTTTTACATTCTGCAGAAAACGAAACAACCCTTTCTCAAGATTATCATATAATTTCATCCATTTCGCTTCAGGTGAGACTTACACGGTTTTACATGCATAAATACAAAGTTTTTTTTTTGCAGTACGAAATAAAATACACCATATTTCACTGGTACAAAGAACACGATCTCTCCAAAATATGCTCGCCCTTGCGGTCTACAAAACAAGAGATTGTCCGAACAGACAGTAAGGCCAGGGTTGCACTGAGTTGGTCATCGACACAATGGAGGAGTGTAGGCTTCAAGTTGCACGTGCCATTAGGACGTTGACAGCGCTATAGAGAACACACCACCCGGAAATGTTTAAACACGGGAGGGGAGGAGGGGTGGGGGATTGTGGGGTGAATTCCATGTATTCACTGAGATGGCTACCCATACCAATGCAATGATAGGAGGAGCATAGCGAGATTAAAGCAATGTTCTAATACAAATGAGGAAAAATCCCCTGCATTGTGCAACGCAAAAACGAGCCAAAGCTGTGAGCGACAGCAGCCATGACTTTTTCTTTTCCAATAAAAGGCGTGACTCATCAAAGGAGCCTTCATAAAATACGTGTCGTTTACACAACAGAAAATGAATGAGGAAAAAAAAAACAATGAGGCGAGGTGCACAGGGAGGTCACGTACACATCCACTATCTCCCTGATGAAGTTAGCCCCAAGTCGTGTGCAAAAATGTCTGCGGTTCTGCTTTGGAAGCATTGGAGCTATGGTCGCATGTACACATCTTGGTCCCATGTCTCGCCACTATCCGCATGGCCCCCCTTTACAATCATGTCAGCACTTTCCATCTCATAGTATCCATCGCGTGTTCCATGCCGTCCGCTAGCACGTGACTGCTGCAGCTGCTGTCGGTTCTGCTCATTGCGATTGAGCTCACGAGCTCGCTCACGCTCCCAAGAGCCACGACTGTGATGTCGCAGTTCATTGGGAGCCAAAGGTGATTCATCTTCCTTCCCCCTCTCTACTTCATGAAAATCTCGTTCACGGAAGCCCCGGCCAGCTCCAGGCCTCACTGTTGGCTCGCCATAGTCTTCCTCGGCCTGCTCTTCTGTGTAAGCAGAGTCACGGCTCTCCTGTGTTTCTGAGTCAAAGGTATCCTGGCGTGCAATTGAACTTGTGCGCCCACCACTCCACTGTCGCAGGAGGTGTTGCCTTGAGGATGAAGAGGAAGGTGTTGTAGGGGAGTGCCGTCTCCCAGGTGCCTGGTGTCCATATGATCGTCGACCTGTCTCCACAGGCTCTCCTGATGTATGCTCAGGAGTGGAAAGGTCTGTGATCACCTCGCCATGAACCAAGTGTGTTCCACCACCCTGCTGATCCGAAGCAAGTGTAGGAAGAGACATCAGACAACAATAAAGGGCAGATTACAAGGCAAAGTGAGAAATGAAAGAATAGTTTGAAAGAAAAGCAAAGAAGTGCTCTGTAAGGAAAATGTGGGAACTTTGCTTGATACCTGGAGGCTGGAGATCGGAGCTGGACTGGCGAGTCCAGCATTTGCAAGTGAGCGTTCAAGAAGAGGGTTTGGAGGATTAGCGCTCGGAGGATGTGTGGCACGCCAATATGCCTCAAGATACTCGGAGAGATGCTCACATGCCTCCTCCAGCTGGTTTTCATCCAGTATGACATCAAACAAGTCCTGCAAAAAGAATAGGACACTTGGAGACCTCTTACAGACGTTTGACACAATTGATCCAAAATGAGCAGAGCAATTGATGATGCTCGTTATAAACAATTCAAACTATTTTACATCTTTTACTAGTTACAAATGTGATCGAGAATATGGACCATGATATTTTGAGGAAGGTAATTGATGTAAGTTTGTCATGACTAAATGCCAAACGAGGAAAGTTCTACAGTAGCCTTACAAACTTTACAGGCCAAATGTGCTCACATGGTAAATAACTCTCGGGAAGGCACGGAGTGCCTTCTATGGAGACACAAGCCTGCAATAGACTATGAGGTTTACAAATAAACTCCTCACTGAGGGAACACATTGCCTTTTAAAATTTTCAAAGTTTCATCATTCAGATTGTTAAATCTCTCTTAAAATTTCAATTTTCATAGTTACTTCTTCTAAACTTTTTATTCTGTTTTTTTTTTTTTACAAGCATTTTGAGATTTCATTTAAAAAGAGAGAGAGAGCACGATTTAAGGAAAAAATTCATTGATCAATCAATGTGGGTGCAGGCACCATTTAAGGAGCACACAGTGATAGTTGCATAAGCAGCAACTTCCGCTCACAAAATTGGTAAGGGGGTGAGAAACAAAGGCAGAAGTATGATTGGTGCACGTGATTTTATTTTTCAGAAATCATAGCTGTCAGATCAAGTATGGATTCATCTGTGCAGTTGTTTTTTTGTTTTGTTTTTTTTCCATGGTCTCGGCTTGTGGAAAAGCTGGGGCACAGAACAGACCAGGGCACAACATAACAAAGGGAACAGCAGGAGAAAGGGGAAACGCCAATAGCAGGGAGGATGAAGAAAATAGACTGAGAAGCCAAACAAGGGATGCAGGTAACTTTGAGGGGTAAGGGGAATGCATGGGGTGGACATATGGAAACATTGGCAAAATTTGGGGAGGGTGGGTGGGGGGTGGTTTAATGGGTGTCTAAAAGACCATGATTTTGGATGGGGGGTGATAACCTGGAGGGAAGAATGATATTAAAGAGTGTGGAAGGTGGTTCCACAGGCGGGAATAAAGAGAAATAAATGAGTGGAAGTGAGAAGTGGTTCTGGATTTAGGCAGTTTCACTCGGAGGGGGTTGCTGGTGGACCACGTGTGTCCTGCAGATACCGGGGGGGGGGGGACGCAGCAAGGATCGAGCAGAGGGTGCAAGACCAGAAATGAGGAGGAAGAAGATAGCGTGACCACCGACCTAAGGCAATGCAAAGTGATAAGCCATTCGACTCAACTTCATCGTAACAAATTCCAATGATCTTAAAAGCCTTGGTTTCCATGGAATCAAGCTGAGCAAGATGTAAGGCAGGGAAGCCAGCCCAGAGGGGAGAGCAGTACTCCATCAAGCTGCGAATCAATGCCTTGTAAGTGGATAGGAGCTTAGGTGTGCCAAGAAAGGACTTTGCATGATGGAAGATGCCCAGTCGGCATCTGGCTTTGGAGGCCAACTTTGAAATGCAGCTTTCCCAAGAGAAGTCATGGCTGAGGGTGAGATGCAAAAGTTTGAGTGACTGAACCTCTTTGAGAGGGTTGGAAAGATTTGTGAGAGAGTGAGAGAGTGAGAGAGTGAGTGAGTGAGTGAGTGAGTGAGTGAGTGAGTGAGTGAGTGAGTGAGAGAGAGAGAGAGAGAGAGAGAGAGAGAGAGAGAGAGAGAGAGAGAGAGAGAGAGAGAGAGAGAGAGAGAGAGAGAGAGAGAGATTTCTCAGGATTGAAAGACATGTTCCAAGTGTTTGACCAGTTTGTGATTTTGTCAAGGTCTAAGGAGAGGGAAGAGGCTGCTGCCTGACTGTTAGAAGATAAGGGGTGTCACGGCAGAGAGTGGAGTCATCAGCAAAGAGATAAAGAGGATTTTCCACAGAGGCAGTGAGATGATTAATTAAGATGAAGATTAGGAATAACATGGTGCCTAGAAAACGTTGTAATCCACTTTCAATAATGTGTTGAGCATTGAACTTAAATCGTAGGTGGATGGAGCTCCAATATCCTCACTGAACAGAAGGAAACCACGACTCTCCTCAATATCCAACTCCATTCTCTTGTTACTGCTTTGTCTGTAATGGTTGTGATTATTTTTCTCCACCCACCCATCCTCAACCAAACAACAAAAGAGATTATGAGAATGGTTACCTTAGTCTCGTGGTCTGTTGCAGGCCTGTACAGTCTCTGATGGAGGCCGCTCGGTGGCTGAAATGTTACATTTTATGATCTCCTGTGTTATGAAAAAACATTTAGTTGTTCGTTCATGTAATATATTTTCCGTGCCGCAGTTCTCGAAATTTCTATGAGAGTACAGTAAACCCTCAAATATCACGGGTTTGAATATCGGGGGTTTTGACCAATCGCAGGCAACCTATTGTGTTCTGATTTAGTTATCGCGGGATTTAATGTCGTCGATCATGATGTTTGAGCTGAAATGAATCATCATTTGCGTCTGTGTGTACGATTACCTCCCATTACGAGCAGTTTGTTGTTTTTTGTGCACCATTTTTAACGGCGCCCAAACGTTAAACGATGGACAAAAGTAGGACTGCCAAAAGGCAGAGAAAGGTTATGATGTTGGGCGAAAAAATTGAGTTGTTAGATAAGTTGGCAAGAGGTGAAAGTGTGGCATATGTGGCCTGCTATTAAGGTATCAATGAATCTTCTGTGTGATATATCCGTAAAAGTGAGTCAAATGTCCGTGCAAGTGTTGCCGCCAGCACTCCGCAAAGCAAATAAGTTTCATTCCAGTCACATGATCCTCATATTGAAAGGATGGAAAAAGCGCTTAATATTTGGATCGAAGACTAAACGCAGAAAAAAGTTCCTTTGAGTGGACCGGTGATATGGGAGAAATCGTTGCAGATTTACCAACGTTTCCACGAGGCACCCGGGGCCGAAGACTCCAGTTCAATAACGGCTCCCCACAAGTTCCACACCAGCACGGGCTGGTTTGAGAAATTCAAAAGAAGATTCGGCCTCCATCATGTAAAATTAGTCAGGGATGCATCATCGGCAGACTATTATGCTGCAAAAAACTACCCATGGCAGCTCATGGAACTAATCGAGGTGAAGGGATTTAAGCCAGAGCATGTTTTTAACGCTGATGACATGGTATTATTCTGGAAGAGGATGATACCATCTCGTACCTTTCTGTCCAAGCAGGAAATTTCTGCACTGAGGTTCCAGGTGGCTGAGGATCAGCTTACCCTTCTCCAATGTGGCATTGCAACCTCAACTAGATCCGGATGATGCAATAGCCATCGCAAGTTATACATACACATCTTTATAACCTCCACAACTCTTCATTCCCCTCTACGTATTCCCCATTCTAACAGCATCATCCCAAGCTAAGTCTTGTGTTTTCTATTTATGGCAGAGTACAGTACATAATATTCTTACTCGCCTCACTGTTTTGGAATAAATTTAAAAGTTAAATGTCTAGTATTTTTGTTTATTTTATACTGTATTTTTTTAATTTTATGTTTCTTTCAATGTTAACATGCTTTATACATATTTATTATGTTTATTTCTGGTTGCCGCTGACCTTCTTCTATATTTTCTCTAAGCCCAGCTTTTTAAATAGTTGCGAGTGTTGTTTAACACGAGACTGAAAGAAATATGGATGAAACCTGATGTCCTTGAGGCATTCAAAGCTTATCGCATCCCCTACAGACTAACAGACCAGAGCAGCCTCGACTAGCTTGGCCTCTAGGTAATCCCTCAGCTAGGCCATAATAATCTTTAGCTAATAAAGAGGCCTAAATGAGTCTTTACATATGAACTAGTGCACCGGGCGTAGTGGCGTGCGCCTGTAATCCGGCTACTCGGAGGCTTGGGTTGGAGGATCGCTTGAGGATGGGTGCTCTGCGTTGGGCCACGCTATGAGAGGGTGTAGGGCAGCCCGGAATCATGGCGAAACCCAATCCTTATCCCTGTGTCGTAAGAGGCGACCAGGGTTGCGTCAGGAAGGGCATCCAGCGTAAAACCTTTGCCAAATCAGTATGCGGATCATAATGGATGATCTGCTGTGGTGACCACTAACGGGAGCAGCCGAAAGGAGAACAACAACAACATATGAACTAGTGCATGCCCGTACGTGCGTGGCCGTACGTGCAAAAAAAACAAAAAACTTTCAAACCGCGGGCCAGAAACAACAACCACACAGGCCGTTCCTTCACTCCCGGTGCCCGTACATACTGGGCCGTAAGTGCGTGGCCGTACGGGCAAAAAAAAACAAAAAAAACTTTCAAACAAAACACACAGGCCGTTCCTTCGCTCTCGTAAACGACGACTGGATTGGGGCATTGTGTTTATCTATATATGCGCATAAGAAATCGAGAAATTATTAGAATACAGTAAGTCATCACTGTCCGGAAGTCCGTACGTTGTAACCCGTAATGGGGAACGCGCTCTTTCCCCATCAGCCACGCCTACGCAGCAACGTGTCCTGTCATTGGTTTGGTAAATAAATGGCCATAACTTGGGAACCTTGTCCGATTAATATCAAACCTTGAAAAGGCACATACTCAGGTCCCCAGCAATATACCTGGCAAGTTTCAATTAGATCGGACCAGTGGTTGTCGAGAAACAGCGGTCACACACACAACACCACACACACACCACACACAACACACACACACACCACACACATTGCTGGAATTATAGATAGATGATGTATCCCTTTACCTGTCCAATTTTTCTAGCCATCAGATTATATGTGGACTGTGTATGGATTGTTTACAACTTATATCTTGGGGCCCCCGACACCATTATGGCCCAATTATTTCAACAATAAAAACGTACAAAATGGGGGAAAAAAATTACACTCCACTCTGTTGCACTCCAATCCTTCACAAACCTATCTGCTCTTCTCCTTTGTCGGCCTCCCCTCTGCATGGAAGTCAGCAAACATCACTACTATCCATAAGAAGGGTACAAAAACAGACCCTACCAACTATAGGCCAGTGAGCTTGCTTCCAATTACAAGCAAAGTCATGAAATCTGTCATTGCTTCTGATGTAGTCTTTCCTGTTCTCAAACAACCTGATCTGTGACCATAAGTTTGGATTCTGTCTTGGTCACTCAATTCTGGACATGCTTCTGCTACTCTAAGCTCTCTGCCTGTGGCATATAAGGCTGCCTTCATTCCTGGATTTTGACTTAATCCACTCACATAGTCAATGTGTGGAACCCCCTCCAACCCTTTCACAGTGGAGGGTGAAGTTTCCCATGGCAGTGTTTTGGGCCCAGTTTTATTCCTCATCGATATAAATGACCTCTCTGATCCTCTGGAAAACCCTCTCTTCCTTTTTGCAGCTGACTCCAAATTATGTCGTTCACCATTTGCAAGTACTCCAGTGGGTGAGTAAAGTAATGAGATCAGCTGACGTTGCTGGGAACCCAATGATGTATGGTGCTCTATATGGAGCATTATCATTTTATGCAGTTAGCAGTCTCGGTCTAGTGACTCTCAATCATTGTCAAACGAAGCCTTGTGTTGGCTTAATGGTTAGGTGGCTGGCTTAAGATCCTAGGGTCTTGAGTTCAAGCCCCTGCCAAGCTGTTGAATTAACACCAGGTAGGATTGACTCAACCTGTCATCCTTCTGAGGTCAGCAAAATAAGTACCAGTGTACTGGTAACAGGGGCATTACATCAGTGTAAAAGCTGTGCCCCCAGCCAATGATGCTACTTGCAGCTTTGTGCTGCACATGAAGGAGGAGGAGGAGTTGTCAAAGGCATGGTTTAGGGGAAGGGGACATGGTTCAGGTGGAAAGTCAGTGAGAATGGTTCTAAGCACAGTGCGAATGATGTAATAGATGCTGTACAGAAAGACAGTACTTAGATATACAATTTTATTCATCCTTAATCGATCAGCATAACCGGCATGGTCATGATACCAACCAGAAAGCATGAAATTACAACTAATGCAGCAGGGCAGTGACAATTTTGCTTTGAAAGGCCACATTGCGATTAACAATATCAAAACCTGTCAAGCATATATCATGACAAACCAAAGATTATAACTCTCAGCCTTCTGCTGAACCATACCGCGGGACTTTGGGACAACTTGTCGGCAGCAACCATTTGTACATTCAGGTGCTTGCTTTGAGATTTTCCCCGTGACTTGATGAGTCTTTGTAGAACCTGCAGAGATAAAGCATGCATGACAAAAGTGGAATTGCAAAAGGTCCTTCACCACTTCAAAAAAGTTTACTTAAAGCATTAATAGCAAGCAGTTGGAGGAAAAGACCTCAGAGAGTTTTTACTTGTGAAAAAATTGGAAGAGAAAGTTCCACATTTTGACATCCACCCACTTATCACAAGACCTGTATTCATGGATGACCATGCGAGGCCTCATTGTTATCGTTTACTTACTGACTTCTTGGAAAAACAATGCCATCACACCATTCCGTTGGCCAGCAAGAACTCCTGATTTAAATTCAATCGCACATTTTTTATATTCTTGGGAATATAATTATGAAAATGGACCCTCCTATGCAGATTCTGACACTGTAGGAGGCTTTTCAGCACAAGGAATGGCAAAAACTCCCTTCAGTTCCTCGCTGGCGGCTTCTTTACGGGTTGAGAATAAGGGTTGCAGCAGTCATTCATTCTAATGGTGCTTACACACATGATTGACCTTTTCAGACATTCATTCCATCGTAACATCATGGTGTTTTTGATGTAAAATAGTGGCATTACAGGCATCCTTATTTTCTGATGAAATAATCAACACAACCTCTGAATTTGTCTCATCATTTGTCAAACATGCATACTTTCCAATACTGTGTATGGTTTTATTTTTGACACACTTTAGTTTCTCAGTACATTTTCTTGGTTATTGCTATGATACAATCAAACAGTACAAGGTGGCCTGAAAGTCGCTTAGCCGTCTTGTTGAAACGAGACACTTTCAGCTATTTCCACAGTAACAAGTCATGGTACCAGCCAGTTTCTTAACAAAACTCGAAAGCTACGCTGTTTACCGGTCCATCAAAAATATGGACAAAATAAATGTCTTGAGGTCATTCCTGGATGTCGAGGATGATGCTCCAATTCCAATGTGAAATGTGGATATTCCTCAGACCATAACACCCCCATTTCATGCTCGTGACCTTCGAAAGATGGCACATTCATCCAAAAATAACACTTTTCCTTGAGACAGGGCAGTCAGGAAGGTGTCAAGCAAGACATCATATAATGCACAGCGCCAGTTCATGTCGGCATTACTCAGTTCATTCACAAATGATGGAAGCCAGGGTTTCAACTGAGCATAATTTTTCATGCGAGCTTGCATCGTGGTCCACGGAATGCCCCATTCACTCAGACTCTTTCTTGTTGACTTTCACAGCGACTGGTCAACTGATGCCAATACAGCAGTGCACGTGTTTCTTCTTATTACCAGTCTTCCACTGCACTTCTTGTCCTTCACACTTCCTGTTCCAAAAGCACATTTTCCCACTAACGTCTGGTTTGGTGGAGAAGGTTTTCCAAAGCGTTCTGCAAAATCTGTCTGCACCTGTGCAATTGTTTAGTCTTGTGTGCCCTTTCATGCACCCAAACACAAGCAACCAATCACTCTTTGACATTGAAACAACTTGTATCCGCCATGCCGTCAAAATTCCGACCAACTCTGGGTCTGGGTTTGGAGCGTCAGCAGGTTCTCTCAGTGGTCTCTGCTGACTTTCTCAAAGTTAAGTCTCTAGTCGATTTTTGTCCCGTTTAGCTGTTTATTTTCTCACCTACATGTTACTGCGTGTTCCTAGTTCGGTTTTGTTTCAAAAATCGTGCTATTTTGTGATTTTCCGTCGACCTTGTCTTGCCGGCTTTCTTGAGGCCTACCCATCCTTCTCCTCTCAGTATACAATCGTATTTATTTGTATTCTCTCCCTATTACCTTCAATTCCTATTTTCCCCACTTTCCCAACGCCCCCCCATCCCTCCCAACTAAACACTCTGTTTCTTGTCTTAAATTTAAAGGAAAAAAACAAACAAACAAAACTACTTTCCTCCCTGCATATCCACGAATCCTGATCCCGATCCCGATCCCTCTTCTTCTTCTTCCTCCTTCTGCCGGCACACCATCTTTCTTCTATTTGAGCTGACCCACTATCTCCATTACCTTCACGATTTTTTCTTACAACTTTCCATTCCCGAATCTTCAAAAATCCATCAAAAATTAATAATTTTCCTTGCATCCTTTCGATCTATACACCTGCAACCATGTGTCTCTCTCCACCCTCATCCTGATACTTTCCATCGATCCATCAGCTTCATTCTGCGTTTGCAGTTCCAAATTCACCATGCACCTCCACGATTTTACTTCAACCTTCCCTTTTCCGAATGTTATGTAATCCTTATTTAAAATAAATAAATAAACAAATTCACTTTTGACTATAGGCCTACACTTCCTATAACCACGTGCTTCTCCCGTAACCATGCGATCTGTTTCCACCTTCTGCGATTACCAATCCAAATTCACCATTCACCTCACAATTTTTTCTACAACCTTTCCATGATCTAATCTGACGAAAACTTTCTCAAATAATAATAATAAAAACGATCTCTGATAATGCTTCATCTTCCTCTTTCACACATGTGGTACTCTTTACTGTATCATAATTCACGACTCTTCTTCAATTTCAACAGACTGCTCTCAATTCGACCTTTCCTTCATACCTTGCCGAAAAAATCCCACTGTTACAGCGTTTCTTCTCTCCATTCTCTTAATTCGCCTTTATTGCATCAATCAAAAAATGTCATTAATTGCATCTCTGACCTAAAATCTCTGACCAGTTTGCAATGAATGTTCACTTTCCATCAGCCATTCTTTTTTTTCCAACTTCAGCCACAGAGCTCTCACCCTCCTAAAACAGCATAACCCCCTCCTAATCTCCTTTTCAAAAATCCCCGCTCATTTCCCTCCCCCCCACCATCTTCTGCTATTCTCCCCCCTCATCATCTTCTCAAAGTTCCCCCCCTCACATCCACAGCTGCCTCCTTCCCTGCCCTCTCACCTCTACCTCATCACTCCTACCTCCAATCCCACGTTCCTGCCCCCTCTCCTGCCCCCTCTCCCCCCAGACCACAGAGCTTTCTCCTCTCATTCCGGCCCCCTTCCCTTGCTATTCTGCATCCCCCACACCTTTTCAACAACCTCTCCTTACATTCCCCCTCTCCTGCCGACCCTCCCCTCTCATCACCTGCACCCAAAGCATCCTGCCCTCCCTCTCATTAACAGTGTGGACCTCAACTATACGGGGCTTCGCCAAACCTTCAGACTTTCCATACAGTTGCACTGACAACCAGACATAATCGCCAAACGAAATTTCCTCCTCAAGACGTCTCTGACTCCCAAGTATTCTCCCTGTACTCCCTCTTCGTATGACAGACTGAGCCCGTCTATGTGGTTCGTCTCATTAAAGACTCACTCTCCATGCACTGTCCTCACTCCCTCACACCCCCAGGAATACCTCTGGCTACGGCTTCCCCTCCACTCCCACCTCTGGGACTGACTCAATCGGTCAATTTCCCGACCCGGACCTCAACCAATGGTACTCTATCTCTTCTGGATCTGATTTTGACAAATTTC
>CM068952.1:62356733-62369399 GCA_035128595.1 Eptatretus atami
CAGCTTAGGGTAGGTTGTGGTTTGAGTGCACGTATGTAGGCGATCCTATCCGTATGCGTGAATATTTTCCCGCTGCGAAGCTGTCAGTCGCCGACAGCCGCCGATGAGTGAGGAAGTGTAAGTGAGCGCCGTCGGATTTTCGTTTTTGACAAAATGACGGAAAAAACTTGAACAACGCTCTGCATCAAATTTTGTGTAAAGCTTGGCGATTCCAAGTGGAACGATCCGTTAGATTCAACAGGCCTTCGGAACGAAGCAATGGGCACACACAGATAAAAGAGTGGTACAACCGCTTCAAAGATGGTGCACATCAGTGGGAAAGTGAAGCACGTTCTGGTAGGCTCAACATCCCGAAATGAGATCGTCATTGACCAAGTGAGGACCCTGCTGATGCAGGATCGTCGAATCACGATCAGAGAACTTGCAGACGAGGCGGCGTCAGCATTGGATCCGTTCATTCCATTGTGACTGAGGATTTGGGCTTAAGGAGAATCTCAGGAAGTCGTTCCAAAGCTGCTAACAGAATCGAGCAGAAGCAACTCCGTTTGGAGAACGCACAGGGACATGCTGGAGACTGTGAACAGCGATTCCAACTTTCTTCACACAGTGATCATGGCGATGAGACCACAGTGATCCGTCATTTTTGTCAAAACGAAAATCCGACGGCGCTCACTTACACTTCCTCATCTCGGCGGTCTGTCGGGGTGACATTCTGCAGGCGGGAAAATATTCACGCATACGGATTAGGATCGCTACATATGTGACCACACCCTAGCTTCATTTGTTACGCACGAAAAATTAAGGTTGGATTCTTTCAACACACCTCGTATAATCATTATATTATATATATATATGTATATTATATATATATACATATATATATATATAATATATATGTATATATATATAATTATTATATATTATATACACATTATATACTATGTACGTGCCATACGTGCGGTGGCCGTACATGCAAAAAAAAAACAACAACTTTCAAACCGCGTGCCAGAAACAACCACACAGGCCGTTCCTTCGCTCTCGCGTGCCCATACGTGCGTGCCCGTACGTGTGTGGCCGTATGTGCAAACCCCAAAACAAAAAAAAACTTTACAACAACCACACAGGCCGTTCTTCACTCTAGTAACGACCACTGGATTGGGGCATGTGTTTATCTATAAATCGCATAAGAAATCGAGAAATTATTAGAATACAGTAAGTCATCACTATCCGAAGTGGTGCGTGCCGTACGGAATGTTGACATGCATTCCACGAATTATCGCTTGCATTGAAGTAACAACTGCTGTGATACTTACACACACAGAGTTAATTAAATCAAAATTAAATCAAGTTTACCTCCTGTCTTTGCTATGCCATGATATTCGCTGCATTGACCATTGCCATCCTACGCACGTAACTAAATCGCCTTTCCCATCGGCCACGCCTACGCAGCAACGTGTCTTGTCATTGGTTTGGTAATAAATGGCCGCAGCAACGTGTCTTGTCTGTTGGTAATAATGGCAAACTTGGGAAGCACTTGTCCGATTAATATCAACCTTGAAAAGGCAACTCAGGAGGTCCAGCAATTACTGGCATAGTTTCGAATTAGAATCTGACCGTGGTTTGGCGAGAACAGTGGTCACAGACGAAACACCCAACAGCAAACTCAACCACAACACACACAACACACCACACACACACACACACACAGATGTGGATTATATATATATAATTATTATATATAATAGTCCATTTACTATTATATCTCCATTATTACATTATATCATATACATATTATATATATACATATTTATATATACACATTATATATACAACTATGTATACTTATACAGTTACATCATTTATATTGATATATATATATCTACGCCTGTCCCCCGATTTACGATGGGGTTCGATTCCCGATAAACCCATTGTAATTGAAAAATATCGCAAGTGCAAGATGCATTCATTAATCAATCGAACGTAATCGAATAGTAGCTTGGCGAGCCTTACTTATAAATGCTTTGGCTACACATGAGAACTACTGGTTTGTTCAGCTGATTGTCACTTTTCGTTTCAGACCATGGAAAAACAATTACCATGAGATGGGGAATTCCCCCTTGAATTGAAAAGGTCATACATATTCAGTAAATGGGGAGGTGAATTGGAAACAAGACACATTTGGTCATCATTCGAAAAAGTTCCCAGTGTGAGGAACGTAGTAACCAAAATATTGAATAGATAGCGGTTTTCCATTTATTACAAAAACATTTTTTCAGATGGCCCAGTCCGGCATCTTGGATCCGCACGCCAATCATTAGGGTTTCCTTTTCAGGTGGTACATGTTGTGACCAATTTTCAAATCGTATTGGCGAACAGTTTATGAGTTATCGCACTCACAGCTTACTAAATGTTGCGCGCCGACGACGGACGGGCGGACGGACGACTGACGGGACGTGGTGACAACATATCCCTTCCGCCAGGCGGGGGAAAAAAACGAAATCGGTCAACCTGGGAATTGAATTCTCGGTCTTAATAATGATTAATATATAATTTTTTCAAATGAATCTTTCGATCTGCCTCTATCAATGGCAATGATTCTGGTACCATCAACAGAGTTTTACTCGTGAATCATCCTTGGTATTGTAATTTTATCACTTGAAGATTTCACGAAACGTCCAAACTTAAATTCTTTGTAAAAGATAGGCAGGATCGAGGTATGGGGGACTGTACGACTGTCAATCACCTGATGGGGTTGGGCCGTTATGCATTCGCTCAATATCGCACATCTGGACATCAAATAACGTGCAGAATATCATGCTGCTCGGGAATCCTTGTTTTTCATATTGATGAAATAAAAAAATAGCGAGTCAGTGCTTCACTAGAGACACAGGTGATCACGAACCCTCTCCAATCAACATATCAGGAAAAGCAAACTACATGTCAAGACTTCGAGTCACGGTTTCTCGTGCCCGAAATATCGTCGGAAGATGAAATTCCGCATTACATCGTATAGACAGCCAGAACAGGATATTTCCACTGGGCCTGAAGAAGTTTGAGCATGAACTAAAAATAATGCTGGATGATGAGGATGATGGAGATGCTACAGCGACAGGTCATCAATTCTCTCTTTCTGATGAAGCTCGGTTATTCTGGTTTCTCTCGACGTTTCCACTGAATGCGGTTTACACTCCTAAAGCTCACTTTCGCCATCGTAAGTCGAAAAATCGTAAGTCGGGGACGGCTGTGTATATTTCAGATATATATGTTATATGTATATATTGTTACGGTGTGGAAATTCGCATTACACATGAGGGCCCGTAGGTGAGATATCTCTAAGTACATGTGTTAGTTAGCCCCAACCCGTTGTTTAGGGATTAATGTGATTCATTCGGGCTGCGACGCTTTGAGTCAGTCGTTTTTCTTTTTCTATTTTTTTTCACACAACATTTCAACAACACGCCATCCCCATCACAGCGCCAACACACTGCCACCACGCGTCCACCTCTACGCTATACACTTCGCCACTACGAACGGCAAACAAGGCGCCGAGGAGGAATGCGGGATGCGCAGGTTTCCCGCCTGTTTCTTTCTGTTGACTTCCCGCGCTTTGGAGTGGCGAAGAGCGATGCAGGTCAAAGTAAGGTGAGAAAAGGTGGGGGCTCTTTTGGGGGAAATGCTCTGGCTCCAAGCCAAAAACTGACTCCCTCGGCCCGGCGGAGCGGGTGGAGGGAAAGGGTGAGGGCACGCCCTTCGAGAAGCTTCTCCAGAAGCTCGAAGGGAGCGGGGCGAAAACGGGGCGGGGCGGAAGGGCGGAGTCCACGCGGAAAAAGACGGACATGGGCGGAGCGCTTTTGGGGGTGCTCTTGCTCTCTTCGTCCTCTCCTGTCTTCCGGCTCGCTTTCTTCTTCGTGTGTGCCGCTGGACTGGTTTTGGGGTCCCGCAGACACGCTGGCGGGACGGAGCGTCTGCGCATTCCACACACCGCGACTCGAGCAACTACGTCCCCCCCTTCTATCGCGCTGGATGCGCGGAAACTCGTCCGTGGCGTCGAGCGGCCAACCGTGCCGGGCGAGGCACGCCGGAGAGGATCGCCTACCACGCCAGGGCACGGAGTCGCGGCCAGCGCGACACGCGACGGTCGGGAGAGGGACTCACCAGCCAAAGGGAAGTCATATTTTCTTTCGGGGTTTTGTATGGATCTTTGTGGCGCGTGTTTTGTAAAGTAGACTGTATAAGTGTTGCGTGTGTACGCGTTAGTCGGTCATATTACATTTGCTTTTTGTGCATAATGGTTTATTGCTATATGTGCATTTTATTCCTGTATGCTGTATATTTGTCTCTCGTGTGTCGTGTAAATAAAGTGCTTGCATGTTGAACTGTGCCGTTTCGCTTTGTCTTTTCTCCATTGACTCTCCATCCTGCTTCACGTAAAGGGTTGTAGCGGGTGCAAGATCCCGGTAATTAATCTGAACCGTCGAGGTCGACGATAACCGTCGGTTATCGATAGTACGGAACGGGCCGCCAACGGCTCGTGTCCGGGTCGACCTGGCGAGGTACGATCGCCGGTTACCATCCCGCGTGGGTACTTAGGTAGGTCGAGTTTGGCGAACACCCTATCCTACGCGGGTGGCCGATTGGACGATTGTGGTGAGGTCGAAAGGCCCACCGTGACTGGCTCCGGCAGTAGTTCCCGGAGGGTCACGCTGATTATCGTCCGTGGGCGACGCGGCTCGCGATTCGGTCGATCGCGGGGTCGTACGCGCGGCGCGAATTCGCACAATATATACACATATATTGTTACGGCTGTGGAAATTCGCAAACCCATTCAGGTCCGTAGGTGAGATATTTTTTAAGTACATGTATAGTTAGCCCAAACCATGTTTAGAGGGAATTAATGTGATTCATTCGGGCTGCGCACTTTGAATTAGTGTCACCTCACCACGCCACCACTTCAACACGCGCCGCACGCCATCAATGACAACCGCACCAACTACGCACAACGCCAACGCGCTCCAAGTACCCTCAACAACACGCACCATCTTCTGCCACTCCCCGTGTGACGACGACCATCTCCGCTAAGGTCCACACTACGACGGTTTTCGCGTTGGAAACAGTCGAACAGTGAGAAGGGAAAGAAGATCACCACCAGACGGCATGAGCGCGCGCGGTTTCTCCCGCTGTTTTTCCCTGCGCGGCGCCAGGACTGAGGTTTCTCGCCCACGGGCCGGGAACGAGGGCGCCCTATTCGGGCGGGGAGGCGGAGGGGAGGCCTCTGAGGTTCGACGCAGAGGCCGAGCGGAACACAGGGCGTCGCGGGAAGACAGGGGGCGGGGATAAAAAGATCGGCGGCGCTGGTGGATTTAGTCGGTGAGCTTTCTGTTCTCGTCCCTCGTGATCGTCGTCTCGTCGTCCTGTTCGTCGGTTGCATGTTCTGTTCGTGGGCCTGATTCGGTGTGCTCTGGCTCGTCGCGAGTGGGTGCAGCGTCGTTTGCGTCGGGGACGCAAGCTACGAGCAGGCACGAGAGCCGCTGGGAGGCTTCGCCGACGTCACGTCAACGACGTCACGGCGAGACGGCACGCGGAGGACGGTCGCCGATAGGACTCGACTCACGGAAGTCGCGATATCCATTTTTCTTTTGGGTCCTGCTGTGTGAACGTGTGTGCTGTGGCGCCATGTCGTAAGTAAAACTGTATAGTGTTGACCGAGTGTACGCGTAGTCGTCTATTTTTTTTTTATGTGGTATATGTGATATTTGCTAATTGTGCTATAAATTACATGCTTAGTGTGCTTGTGTGGTGTGTAATAAAAGTCTGTGAATTTGCCTCCGTATCGCTGCTTGTCTTCTTGGGCTCCATCTGCTTTATGTAAAGGGTGTGGGCGGGCGCCCATCATTCATCAGGAACGTGAGACCGCGAAACAACACCGCTCGTGTTATCTGCAGCGACGGAACGGACCGCGTAAGCCGGTCCGTGTCCGAAGGTCGAGCCTTGTGGGCGAGGTGTCGATCGCCCGGATTTAATCCGTGTGGTACTTAGGTAGTCGATTTGGCGAACAACCCCTATCCCACGCGGTGCGATTGCCGATTTTCATGGTAGGCGTACAAGGCCACCGTGACTAGATCCCTGGCGTTAGTCGCGGGAGGTCTACGACTGATTGTCGTCCGCGTGCGAGCGTACCTGCGATTCAGTTACGTGATCGATCGCCAGCCGCGGCTGGGCTGCGAATTCGCAACACTGGTTGTCAGAAGAGCGGAAAACGGACTCTCTTGTCTCGCAAGCTAATTCAATAGGGAATGTCCAGGGTGAGAAGAAGCGACCCGATTCCCTCCAAATTACGGACGATAAATTACCGTTCAGTGAAGATAAGAATGCGCGTCAAGGTCGGAGCGGGGAGCGCGGTAGAAATGTTTATGGTGACGTATAATGTAGAATTCCATGGCTCGTGGATATCCATGAGGACATTGGGCTGCAGAACAGTTCCCACCAAACGAATCCAGAACGCTAAGGCGACGCGCGGCAGAGCGCGGCGTATGACATCTCCTCCCCACCTCCGTCAAATCCCCCCAGCTCCAAGCGAAACGGGACCGATGGTGCGGAATCGGTCCTGCTTCGCCCCTTGTTCGTCGCACAAATGATGGAGATGATCGACCAAGCAATGAGGGGGGGGGGGGGGGGTCAACCAGATGGAAACAAGGATGGAAATACGCAACAATGAATGGCGAAGTAAAAAGCTGAACGAAAAAATGGATGAATGAATCGAAAAATGGGGATGGAAACGCAGTCAGAATGGAACAACACAAACAAAATTAAAAACAATGTGTGCCAGGATTGAACATCGAAAATCCAAAAATGCGAACTTACACGCGTTGAAGACGAATGGAAGAAATCGGGTGAAGCAGCAAATGGACCGAAGCCTGAGGCGCATGAAGGCAACAACAGCGAAGGCGTAATCGGCACGCCACGTGTGGGAACGAACGGCTGTGGAGGGTGCACGGTTCAGGCCCTGCGGTGAAGGGCGGGTGAGGGGAAAATAATTGGCGGTGACGGAGACGGCACGAAGGAAATAAATCAGAATGGAGTTGAGAAAGGCTTCAAGACATGGAGAGAGTTGATAAGTTGCGGGACGGAGGTAAAGAACGGTGAGACGATGGAACTGGAAGAGGATAGACAAACACAAGCACGCCGAAGAACACGTTAGAAGCCAAAAGCAAGGTCGGTAAGGGTCGGGAGATGAGAAAGGAATTGGAAAAAAATGAGTACGAGGAGAGACACAAAACAAGAGACGGAACTCAAAACGGAACTGAGAGTGTTAAAAGGGAACAAGAAAGAGTAATGGATGGAGACGATATGGAGACAAGAAAAGAGAAATCGAATCAATGGAAGGAATTCCACGAATTGCAGGACGAGGAACAAGAAAGACAGTGGGAATAGAAAATGAAAGAGTGATGAGTTTGAAACTGAACGACTAAAGGAAAAAAAATGGTGGGAATCGAGAAGTGTGAGAGGACGAATTGAAGCAGGAAGAGGAAATCAGGGATTGGGAAGGGAGGCACGAACGATATTGGGAGGAAGAAGCGGAGGAACTCGCGCTCGCGAACAGGTAAAAGGAACATGAGGCCGCTGAGGTTGACCAATTGGAAAGAAAAGAGGGCAAGGCTGGCGGAGTGCGAGGGAGTAGAAGGAGAAGCGCGAATGGAACACAAGAGGGAAGATTACATTTGAAGAACCATGAAGACTGCAGGAAGGTGAGGAGAAGACAAGGGGAAAGAGTAATGAGGACAGCAGCAAGATGAAAACAGAGGAAGATTGAACGAAATGAAGCAACATGAAATTGGAGAAGAAGGCAGTGAGAGGAAACAGGAAGGGTAATGAGGAACAGCGAATGACACAGGAAGGAAATGGCAATTTGAAGGAAGAGTGAGATCGGAAATGAAAGAGCAGGGAGGAACTGTGGGAAGGAAACAAAACTATAGGCTGAAATTAATGAAATGAGGAGAGAGTAAAGATTGAAGTCAGAGAGATCGGCTAGAAGAAACTCCAGATAAGAGTATAAATGTTAGCGGCGAGAACGAGAAAAGTAGAGGCAGAGATCCGCATGCCGTAAACGGCGCTCTCGCGCGCGAGTGCGAGGTAATGGGGGTGAGTCGCGGGACTGGGTAGGAGACCGGTGGTGAGCGCGGGATGGCGCCTCGCAGTTGAACGAGGGAGGGAGGTGGATGACCCTTGAGGAGCGAATCGACGACCAGCGTGGGTCGGGTCGTGCTTCGCCAGGAGTTGAGAGGACGAGTGCTGTGGATAGGTGCAGTTGCCGCATTGGGGGGATAGAGCCCCGGGAACCACTTGTGGGGAGCACGAGAGTCCCAGTGTGTTGTGGCGGGGTGTGATGTTGCGGAAGTGTGCGGAGGATGCGTGCTGTTCCGGCACGCATGGGTGTGAGTGAGACCCTGTGCAGTGGAAGGTTCATTGTGGGAGTGAGGGGTCGTTTAGGGGAGACGTGTGTGTGGTTCTCTGTATGTGAGGGAGATGGTCTCGGTGTCGGCATGCGGGAGCATGCAACACCCGCGATCTCCTGGGGGGGTGAGTGTGTTGGAGTGGAGTCTGTGGCGTTCGTAACACGCGGAAAGCTGTAGTACGTGGGTGTGTTGAATGGCGACGGCGACGGCGACAGAGAGACAAAGCGGAAAGCGGCTGTAGCTTCTGAGTGGGGACGCGTGCGGGTTACCCAGCAGCCGAGCGCTGAATGTGCTGCTGTGCGCGCACGAGACCCACGTGCTCGCTTGCGGGGTGAAGCCCGGTCCGGGAAGCAATGCGGTGGATTTGCCGATTTCCGCGGGACGACAAAGTGTTAGGCCGGTAAACGGATTTGGACCGTGGGTTCTCCGCGCGTAGGTTTTGTTGTTGAAGCTCCAGGGCCGCATAGTGTTGCGTTGGGGAGCCCTTCGGATGTGCAGAGGTTTGGCTTTTGGGGTGGGAGGGTGACTTTTGGTGACGAGGGGTTGAATCGGAGGAGGGTGATCCTGCGATCGGCGTCCGGAGGCGAGGTACACGTGCGAGCTTGCATGAGTCAGCGGGCAGGTGATGATCGCGAGCTGTGTGAGTGCCGCGCTGGTGCTGCGCGAGGAATTTTTGAGAAAAAAAATTTAACAAAAGCAAGCTCGCTTTCGGGTGAACGGTTTCCCGGTAATGGGGAAGCCCGTTGCGCTGGACAGGTGACAGTAGTTAGGGGAAGGTTTGCGTTAGCTAGACGGTTCATGGGGCGGGGTAAGTCCTTGGGGGCCTCGTGGATGGTTTAGTTGGGGATTGTTTAGTGAGATAGGATATGGGAAATGTTTTTTAGAGATTTTGGACAGTGACGACTGTGGATGGGTAGTGGGACGTGGGCTAAGGCAGTCACACCTTTGACGTTTTAGGCAGCGATGGCAACGTTTAAATGTATGTAAAACGTTGGCTTCGTTGACTTGTAGTTTTGTTTTTTTTTAAGATGTGCGGCGTTATTCTAAACGGACGTGGGTCTTATGTTATACGATAGGTACGGACACAGACGTTTTCGTTGTGTATATAGCTAACTTATTATACAACGAATTGCTGAACTCGTTGTCCCCTACAAAACCTATTGCCAACGATGTTAACTTATGCATAGCGCGCTGACGTTCGCCGACGATGACTGACGTAGGCCTTTAACAAGGGCTGAGCACAAGATCAAATCTTAAGCGCAGATGAGAGTGTCAACATCGCAGTACTTGGAGATCTTGCCGCGTATTGCCGACTCGAAAATGTGTCTAAAACGCTGGGCGCACGTCGAATTACGGTATGGGTAAGTTGTATACGTGGAATAGACGCTAAGTACGTATCATCGTCGTAGTAAGTGGAGTACGTCACAGTAATTTTAAACATGTTCAAAGTTTTTGATGAGTACTTGGCGGTATGACACCGTTCCGGTAATGGATGGGAATAAGTTGTCAGCACGATATGCGGACGCGCTTACAACGTCGCAAAGGTACTTTGTAATGCTAGCTATAAGTCGAACACGTCGCCAGGGGATGGGTGGTAATGTCTTTTTAACGCGAAAACTTATTTCATTACTTTGTTTAGCGTGCTGTTTGACCATTCTTTTACGTATTAGTGCAACGACATGACGTATGGTAGAGGTTATTCCATTGACGTTTTCGGTCGTACAAAAAACAAATGATGAACGTGATGTGTTTAGCTTACAGTGCTGATATGAGTGTTCGCGTTTTGGGGAATTGGTATTAAAAATGGTTCCAAGGGGAACCATCGAGTGTTTTCGAATCCTTTTTGAGCGATTGTCATGTCAGCGTACAGTATCGTATCAGTATTCAGTATCGTTAGTGTTTGTTCATGTTGGCAGTAGTAGGTGGTGTTGATGGGGAGGGTGTGGGTGTGATGGGATACCTCCTTGCGTCGGTGTCGACGGGTAGGAAATCTTTGCACGAGTTGTTTCGAGGATTCTTTCGCGGCTATTGTTTGTTGGGGGTTTATTTTAACAATGAGCTCGATGGCTTTGTTTTTACGTTTTGGGTGTATTTATACGGAGTTGGAAATGTCAAGGTAATATGTACATTAGGGCGGCTTCGACTTATAGACGTGGTTATACAACGATAATTATCGTGAAAGCCGGCGGTTAAACTTTATGGCAACGATAAGCAGTTTATCCATATCGTGTTGCGGCTAGTTTATTCTTTTGCCGGGGGGTGGGTTTGTATTATAGGCTTGCTCAAAGTTTAATGGCATGAATTCCGACATTGAAGTTAGAGCTTGTGTCACATTGTTTATCAAGATTTAACGGTTTTGCCACTAATATTTTAATGTGTTTTACATGACCGTTTTATTGCGTGTCTATCTGCTTTGTTTTTTTTGACGTGGCGTCGATTTGAAGGTTTCTATTAACGTGCTAATCGCTCAATCACTATTGAATAGACCGCTTGCGAACAATTTCGCCATTGTTTAATTAACGTGTTCTTATCGGTGCAATCAAAGGTGTTTTATCGGTGCCATTTTGATTGGTGAATCAGCTGGGTGTTGCTTATTTCGGTGGCAATTAATCGGTGCAATGAAAATCCGTACCATGGTGGTCCAGTATTTCTCTCAGTTTTAGTCTTCCTTCTCTCGGTATTATTGCAGAATGGTGCCCCCAGTTCAATGATGAGGGTATGTGATGTTGGAGGACAGGTAGTTTGGGTTATCGTTGCGGATACTAATCTGAATGTCTTCAATGGACTGTATTCGTATGTAGTCGCAACATGCGGTTCCTCTGTTGACCTTGTTTATTTACAATTCCGCCTAATCGCTGCCTTACATATTATTGTATCTGTAGTGGGAACTGTTCGTTAAGTTCTGTGTCGGTCCGGGTTAACGTCAATAGTCTAATACGCAGTATGGGCGGGGTTGCGTTCAACAGGTGCAAGCGCGTCATCATAGGTTGATAAAGCCTCTTTTGCCTAACATATCGGCTTGTTCGACGTATAGTATTTAGAGGGTGTGAGTTGATGTCAACGAGTCGGTGTAGCGTTGTTTCAAAGTGTCACTGATAGGTTTATAATAAGTTTCAGGCACGCTAGATTTATTCAGAGGTCTTTCGCTATGAGTAACTTAAGTAACGTGTTGTCGAGTGTGTGTCACGATCGCGTAAAGTTGCCTATGACACGGTGTTCTCTAGGTAGGAATAAGTTCCCGGTCGCTACATTACTCGGCGGTGTTCTCAACTTTGATTAATTACAGTACATGTGTTGGTCTGTAACGATCGTCATAAGGCGTTGCCGAAAATTATGGCCGAGCGTGAGTGGACGTGGTGAGTCTTCGGTGGATACGTCGTGAATTTCAAGCTGCAAATTGGGAACGAACAGTACAACGTTAAGCAGGTAGTGAACGAGTTATGGAGTGTTTTTTTTCCAGGTGCTCTCCATGTTATTTCAAACTTACCCGAGTTGTTACGTGTGCCAGTTGTTGAGCAAATTTTTTTCAATCGGTAGTCGTTTGGCTACCAAGGTTGTGGACTGGCCTTTTGTAGTGTTGTTAAGGAAATGCTGTAGTGTAAGGTGATGAGTGGGCAGAGTTAGTTTAGGGGGGTTTGATGGAGATGGCAGGCTTCCAGCGTGGTGGAGTGTGGTTTTAGGCGAATTGTGTTGTCGAGGTGAGTGAGGCACATGCGGGTCTTTTATTGGTATGGAGCGAATTGGGGGATGCATGGTGCGATGGTGATTGGGGGAGGGTGATCGCCAGGGGACCGGGTGTAGTGTTAAAGTGAGGTTAGTGGGTTAGTTAATTTGATGGGAGGTCGTTTGTTGTTGGGGGGATGTAGGATCGAAGTTTTGGAGGGTGAGGAGCCTGTTACGGTGGGTTGCTGCGAAGGTTGGTATCCTTGGGTGGTACCCCGGCGGGGTGGTGGTGGTGGCCAGGCCGTGGGGCCGTGGTGTGCGAGTGGCGTGTCGCGATGTGCGTGGAGGGATTGCCCGACTTACGATGGGGTTACGTCCCGATAAACCCATTGTAAGTTGAAAATATCGCAAGTCGAAGATGCATTCATTTAATACATCGAACCTACCGAACATCATAGCTTGGCCGAGCCTACCTTAAAAATGCTTTGGCTACACATGAGAACCTACTTGGTTTGTTCAGCTGATTGTCACTTTTCAGTTCTCCAGACCA
>CM068952.1:62384495-62402608 GCA_035128595.1 Eptatretus atami
GTGTGTGGCGCCATGTCCGTAAGTAAAACTGTATAAGTGTTGCTGGGTGTACGCGTAGTCGGTCTTAACTCTTTTTTTTATGTGATATATGTGAATTTTGCTAATTGTGGCTATAAATACATGCTTTATGTGTGCTGTCTGTGTGTGTGTAAATTAAAAAAAATGCTTCTTGTTGAATTGTTCCCCCCGTTCGCTGCGTCCTTTCCTTTGTGGGTCTCCATCTTGCTTACTGTAAAGGGTTTGAGTGGCGCGGACGCCCGATAATTAATCAGGAACCCCGAGCCGACGATAACACCGCTCGGTTATCCGATAGCACGGAACGGACCGCTTAAGCGGTCCGTGTCCGAAGTCGACCTGCGGCGAGGTGCGATCGCCCGTTTACCATCCGCGTGGTACTTAGTAGGTCGAGTTTGGCGAACAACCTATCCCACGCGGGTGGCCGATTGCACGATCGTGGTGAGGCCGAAAGGCCCACCCGTGACTAGATCCGGCGTAGTCCGGGAGGGTCACGACTGAATTGTCCGTCCGGTGGCGACATACCGCGATTCGATTACGTGGTCGATCGCACGCCGGCGGGCGCAATTCGCAACAATATATACATATATACATATATCTGACTGTCACCCCCCCCCCTTTTCCTCTCCTTGTAGGAAGGAGAATAATGACAGATCAATGAAATTCCCACCTAATATGTCTTTATTCACACCAACTTTATATGAAAAGCAACAGAGCAGGTGAGTAAACCAGTCCAGGTTAAAGAGGGTACAGGATACTCGAGCTCGGGAAAGAATCGACTTTGATGTTACGAAAGCAACGTGGTTTCACTGTCTTCACTGTTTCACTGTATATTAAAAATAAATAGGAAACATAGCTGAAATGCTCACCGATGCTGGACCGTGTGTTGGATCTCTCTATAATGGCTCTCTTGCTGGGGTTGTTCAGCACCGAGCGCTTGGCTAAAGAGATGTCAGCAGTAACCCTTGTGATGGAAATGCTGCAGTGAAGAATGACAGGCCAGGGTACCTTATTGGAAGTTTATCTTATGTTTTATTTTTTAATCTTAGAGGTGAAGAAAGACATTTTCTTTGAAACATTCAATCAGTGAAGCTTGTACCACACAAAATTACACACAAGTGGCAATGTTCCACTGGCATGAGTTCCATTCAATACGTTTAGTTCAAGTTCTTGTACATTAGGAAAAATTCTATAATGTTCTGCTTTAGTTGCATTGTACCACGAATAGTGAACGTCATGCTCATTCTGGCATATGATGGAGAATTACCTGGGTGTGCCTACACCAGCAAGGCTAGTCCTTCATTCTTCTGACCTGGGTGTGGTTTTTCATGGGTTTAATGGATCAGATAATATGAATTGAAGCTAGAAAAGCACAATTTTGTAATAATATATTTATTCTATCTGTCACGTTTTAAAGCATGTGAGCTTGGAAATCCCACTTTGAGAAACAACAATGCCAAAAAATGTCACCTCTACTCAACAACTGCTTTCAGCATTGCAAAACATACATTGTTACACTCAAGACTACCAGACCAGCAAAAGGAAGTAAAGGGGGGGGGGATGACAGAAAACGTTTATTTTTAGAGAAAACCATGAGCATGAAGAAATGAGTGAATAGAAGAAATATTTGTCTTCAGGGAAGGGGAAAAGATGAAAGAAACTAATGAATAAGGTTGTGCTTCAGTTTAGATTTTGCTATCACCTATCTCCTTACATTCTGGCATTAATAAGATTAGAAAATGGACTTTCTTAGGGTTGTGAATAACAGGGTGCAGCCTCTTCTCTCTCTTCAGACCTTCACAAAATCACAAACTGGTCAAACACTTGGAATATGTCTTTCAATCCAGACATATCTTACACTCTCACTATCTCTCTCCAAAAGAACCGTCTGGGAAACCTCCTATATATTCCCTTACCAATTCTCTTGAGGAACTCCAGTCACTCAAACTTCTGGGTCTTGCTGTCAGCCATGATCATTCATGGGCAAACCACATTTCAAATTTGGCTTCCCAACCCAGCCGCTGACTGGACATCCTCTGTCATACAAAATCCTTCCTTGGCACACCTGAACTCCTATCCACCTACAAGGCCTTCATGTGAAGTTTGGTGGAGTACTGCTTTCCCCTCTCTCACCTTTCTCAGTTTGACGCTGTGGAAACCAAGGCCTTCAAGATTATTGGAATCTCCCCCCAGAAGAGATCAGGTAACATCAATGAATGCATTCAAACAGGTGAAAGAACGGAAGGAGAAATCGGGGTGAACCAGCAAATGGGCCAACCTGCAGCGGTCAATGAAAGGAACAACAGCAGAGTCGTAGCACGCCGAGTGTGAGAACAGAATGACTGGAGCGGCAAGTGTCACCCCGCGTGCAGGGGGTGATGAAAAATTAATTGGGGACGAGACGTGCAGACAGGAAATAAAAAGTTGAGTGTGAGAAGAACTTCAAGACTGAGAAAGATGATATAAGCGGACTAGGGATAAAAACTGGGAGACAGGGACATGGGAAGACGATAGAAAACCAAGGCAACGGAATAACAGTTAGAACCAAACAAGGTCGAGGTGCGGAGATGAGAAAGATATTGGAAGAAAAACGAGTAACAGAAACAAAACAAAGACGAATACAACGAACTGAAGTGTTAAAAGGGGAACAAGAAAGAGTAAGATGGAAGAAACGAATGAGAAACAAGAAGGAAATCGTCAACTGGAAGGAATCCACGAGATGCAGAACGGAAGAAGAAAAGACGTGGAATAGAAACTGAAGAGTATGAATTGAAATGACACAAAAGGAAAAAATAGTTGGAAACGAGGAGAAGTGAAGGAGGAACGAATGAGCAGGAAGGAGAATCAGGAGATTGAAAGACACAACGAGATTGGAGAGGGAAGAACGAGAGGAACAATGGAGATGAAAACAAAAGGACAATGAAGCGAGGTTGACCAATTGAAAGAAAAGGAAGGCTGAGGCGAGGAGAAGACAAAAGCGAATGAACCAAGAGGGAAATTAACCACCAATAAGAAACCATGAAACTGCAGAAGGAGGGGAGGAGAAGAAACAAGAGAGAGTATGAGACAGCAGCAAATGAAAGACAAGAAGAGATTACGCAAATGAAGCAAACATGAACGGAGAAGAAGGCAGGAGAGGAAACAAGAAGGTATGAGAGAACAGCGAATGAAACAAGGAAGAAATAGCCAATTGAAGAACGATGAGAGGAAATGAGAGCAGGAGAAACTGTGGCAAAGGAAAAAACTATACGAGTCTGAAATTAATGAACTGAAGGAGGGTGAAAATTGAAGTCCAGAGAGATGGAAAAACTCCAAAGAGCAGAGAATAATATTGTATAAGAACGGAAAACAGAAAAAGTAGAGGAGAGACTGCACGATAAAACGGGGTAAAGAACAGAACACCACACCACAGAGTTAGCGAGGCTTAATGGGGTGAGCTCGCGGACTGGTAGAGACCCGTGTGAGAGCTGGAGGCCGCCTCCAGGAACGAGGGGACGAGTAATGCCCTTGAGGCGAATCACGACAGGTGGTCGTCGTATTCGCGAGTTGAAGGGACGAGTGCTTGGATAGGTGCACGTGCAGCTTGGGGGCAAAGAGGCCCCGGAACCTTGTGGGGAACACAATCCCAGTGTGGTTGTGGGGGGTGTGGTTTTTGCGAGGTGGGAGATGCGTGCTTCCCGGCACGCATGGTGTGAGTGGACCCCCTGTGCAAGGGAAGGTTGGGTGTGAGAGAGGGTCCGTGTGAGGAGACCGTTGTGTGAGGTCTCTGTATTGAGGGAGATGTCGGTCGGCATGCGGGAGAAGCACCCGGTTCCTGGGTGAGTGTGTTGAGTGGAGTCGTGCGTGTAACAGCAGGAGTGCGGTGTTGAATGGCGACGACGACGGCGAAGAGAGACAAAAGCCGAATAGGGCTGTAGCTATAGTGGGACCGTGCGGGTTCACCCAGCGACGAGCGCGATGTCCGTGCTGTGCAGCGCACGAGACCCCCAACGTCTGCTGCGGGAGTGAAGCCCGGTCGGATCGCCAGGTGGATTGCCGATCGCGGACGGACAAAGTTTAGGCAAGGTAAACGGATTTGGACCGGATGGGTTCTCCACGCGAGCTTGGTGTGAAGCTCCATCGGGCCAGAGCACATGTGTTCGCGTGGGGAGCCCTCGGAGTGCGAGGTTGCTTTTGGGGGTGGCAGGGTGACTATGGCTGCCACGTGGGTTGGAATCGCGGGAGGGTGAATCCCTGCCGGATGGTACCGTCCGAGGACAGGTACACGTAGCTGCATGAGTCACGGGCAAGGTGCAAAGGCGCGAGCTGTGTTGCGCCTGTGCTGCGCAGAATTGGAAAAAAAAAATTTAACAAAAGCAAGCCTCGCTTCGGGTGAACAGGTTTCCGGTAATGGTGGAAGCCCCTTGCGCTGGACACAGGATGAACTAGTAGGGGAAGGGTTAGCTTAGTAGACGGCTTATGGGCAGGGGTAGTCCTTCATGGGGCCGTGGAAGGATTAGTTAGAGGATTTTAGTGAGATTAGGAATATGGGAAAATTATTTTAGAGATGGGGACAGTGACAGACGTGATGTAGTGGGGACGTAGCTGCACGTAGTGTTAAAAGGAACGTGCTGTAGTGTAAGGATGACGTGGGAGCACGAGTTAGTGGGAGGTAGATAGAGAGAATGGCAGGATTCGCGATGGAGTGTGAGTTGAAGAGCGGAAATGTGCTTGTCAGTGAGTGAGGCAGCGGGTCTGTATGTATGGAGCGAATGGGGAATGCATGGTGCGATGAGTGATTGGGGGAGGAGTGACTCCCGCCAGGACCCGGGGTCAGTGTAAAGTGAGTTAGTGGTTGTTAAATTGAAAAATGGAGGTCGTTTTGTTGTTGTGGGAATGTAGGCTCGAACCCGTTTGGAGGGGTGCAGGAGCCCTGTGACGGGCTGGGAGCGTGGCTGCGAACGGTGATAATGCTGGTGGGTACCGGGCACGTGGTCAGAAGCTAGTCGCCGTGGTGGCCAAGGCCATGGGGGCCGGTTTAGAGTAGTGGGCACGGGTGCGCCCGCTGGTGCGGGGGCCCGGGGCCATAGCCGCGTGGCAGTGTTGTGGGGCGGTGACCTCGAAAGGGGCCGGGACGCAGCTGCCACGTGCGTTTCAGGGAGTTGCCATGGGGCACTCCCCGGTGTTAGGGAGCTGGTAGCTCGGAGCAGTGTAGTGCCGGGGGTGCCATTGTAGGGGATTGCAGAGGTCGTGCCTGCAGGGGGCCACGCGTCCGCCACGAACCGTGCAAGGGCACGAGGAAAATTAGAGGGCGAGGCCGAAATTTGAGAGGACACCAACACAGGCGACGGAATCTGGTTTTTAGAACCAATAGTTTAAGCGTAGGCGTTGGTGAAAGCCCGGGGTAGTTTAAGGAATAAATGGATAGGGTAGATAGGAAGTGTACCCTCGCACTATCATCCCTTCGTCTCGTTGTGGGCCGCTGGACCACCTTGGGTTAGAGATCGCTGAGATCTGGGAGGCCATCTTGAGGCTTTATTGGGCCTCGACGCAGGACGCTAGCCCTCCTTATTCCCTCCGGAAGGGAACGTAGGGGTTGGAGTAGGCTAGGGGACGATAGGTTAGCCGACAAGGACAGTAAGGGGGTTAGGGACGATTTATAGTGGTGGGAAGTGAAAGTAAGATAAAACAACAAAAAAAATTAGTTGGGGCTAATTGGTTTACAAATTAAGGAGTGGTATGGACAGTGACAGGCAAAGGCGATAGGTGGGAGGGAACGGTAGGTAGGTCGAGCCGCTTCTGTGTGGCCAACCACGCACTCCTCCACCAACCTGCACTGCACGGCAAGAGGCCGCCAACTTCATCGCAGCTGTGTTTTGCTGCAAGGCCTGTGCCGCGGATCGTCTGCAGCTGCTGTGCTTCAAGGCCTGTGCGGCAGTTCATCTGCCGGCTGTGCTTGCCTGCACGGCCTTGTTCTGCAGTGTGTTTGCCTGTTCACCTTGCCATGCATGCCACTGCCCTGTTCACCAGCCGTTCAGTTTTGCTTTGCCCCCCCCTGTTCATTTCCATGTGCGCCAGGATCAAAGCAACAGTTTGCAAGCTGCAGAAACTGTCCTGTTGGCAGCTATAACACGGGTGCAGTGGCGGCCGTGCGCCGGTTGACTCTTTGCCCTTTTCCTGCAGAGTCCATTGATCCTGGCCATGGTTTAGTGTAAAATTTGTAAGTTAAGGTTAAGATGTATTGTAAATACGAGTGCGCCCCGGCATGTCTGTCGAGCGCCGGCAATTTTATTTAAGTCGTCCGTGTGAGTGGGTTGTTTAGTTAGTTACTCAGCCTCAGGTTATTTATTTTGGGGACAGAATACCATGAATTCGCACACGGGATCCGAAGGTAAAACGTACTAGGGGAGAATACACATGATGGCACACGATAATTACGACTCGGGACGAGTCTGTAAAAAGGGAGGGGGTAGTGTTACGGCTGTGGAAATTCGCAAACCATTAGTCCGTAGTGAGATATTTTTTAAGTACATGTATAGTTAGCCCAAACCCATTGTTTAGAGGAATTAATGTGATTCATTCGGGCTGCGACACTTTGAGTTAGTCGTTTTTTTCTGTTCTTTCATTATTTTCGACCAACCACATTTAACCTCAACCACGCCACCACTTCAACAACGCACGCCATCACACGACAACCGCACCAACTACGCCACTCGCCAACCGCGCTCCAAGTACCCTCACAAACGCCACCATCTTCGCCACTACCCCGCTGACGAACGCCATCCCCACGGTCACCACTGACGGTTTCCCGCTTGGAAACCGTGAACGTGAGAGGAAAGAAGAAGTCACCAAACGATGGCGCGTGGTTTTCCGCCTGTTCTCCTGGCCCGGCGCAGGCCTGATTTCCTCGCCCGCATGCGCGGGAGGGGACGAGAGGAACGCCCCTATTCTCGAAGCGCCTCGAAGGGGGTGGAGCCAAGGCGGGGCGGAGAACGGGCTGGCGCCGGGAGTATAAAAAGATGGGCGGCGCTGGTGGATTCTAGTCGGTGAGCTTCTTGTCTCGGTCCTCGTGACTGGTGCTTCTTTCGTCCTCTCGTCTCGTGCTTTTCTGTTCTGGGCCTGTTCAGTGTGCTCCTGGCTCGGTCTACGCAGTCGGTGCTCGGTCCGTGGCGTCGGGGACCAACACGGCAGGCACGAGCACGCCGGAGAGGCTTCGCCGACCACGCTCGAACGGAGTCACGGCAGCGGGCCACGTCGGAGAACGGTCGCCAAGGATCGAACTCAGGGAAGTCGCGACTTCCATTTTCTTTGGGGTCTGTGTGAACGTGTGGGTGGGCCATGTCCGTAAGTAAAACTGTATAATGTTGCTGGGGTGTACGCGTATCGGTCTTAACTCTTTTTTTATGTGATATATGTGAATTTGCTAATTGTGGCTATAAATACATGCTTTATGTGTGCTGTCTGTGTGTGTGTAAATAAAATGCTTTCTTGTTGAATTGTTCCCCGTTTCGCTGCGTCCTTTCTTTGTGGTCTCCATCTTGCTTCATGTAAAGGGTTGAGTGGCGCGGACGCCCGATAATTAATCAGGAACCGTCGAGGCCGACGATAACACCGCTCGGTTATCCGATAGCACGGAACGGACCGCTTAAGCGGTCCGTGTCGAAGTCGACCTGCGGCGAGGTGCGATCGCCCGTTTACCATCCGCGTGGTACTTAGTAGGTCGAGTTTGGCGAACAACCCTATCCCACGCGGGTGGCCGATTGCAGATCGTGGTGAGGCCGAAAGGCCACCGTGACTAGATCCCGCGTTAGCCCGGGAGGGTCACGACTGAATTGTCGTCCGGTGGGCGACATACCGCGATTCGAGTTACGTGGTCGATGCGCACGCCGCGGGCGCGATTCGCAACAATATATACATATATACATATATCCTGACTGTCACCCCCCCCCCTTTCCCTCTCCTTGTAGGAAAGGAGAATAATGACAGATAATGAAATTCCCACCTAATATGTTCTTTATTCACACCAACTATATTGAAAGCAACAGAGCAGGTGAGTAAACCAGTCCAGGTTAAAGAGGGTACAGGATACGAGCTCGGGAAAGAATCGACTTTGATGTTACGAAAGCAACGTGGTTTACTGTCTTACTGTTTCACTGTATATTAAAAATAAATAGGAAACATAGCTGAAATGCTCACCGATGCTGGACGTGTGTTGGATCTTCTTATAATGGCTCTCTTGCTGGGGTTGTTCAGCACCGAGCGCTTGGCTAAAGAGATGTCAGCAGTAACCCTTGTGATGGAAATGCTGCAGTGAAGAATGACAGGCCAGGGTACCTTATGGAAGTTTATCTTATGTTTATTTTTAATCTTAGAGGTGAAGAAAGACATTTTCTTTGAAACATTCAATCAGTGAAGCTTGTACCACACAAAATTACACACAAGTGGCAATGTCCACTGGCATGAGTTCCATTCAATACGTTTAGTTCAAGTTCTTGTACATTAGGCAAAATTCTATAATGTTCTGCTTAGTTGCATTGTACCACGAATAGTGAACGTCATGCTCATTCTGGCATATATGGAGAATTACCTGGGTGTGCCTACACCAGCAAGGCTAGTCCTTCATTCTTCTGACCTGGTGTGTTTTTCATGGGTTAATGGATCAGATAATATGAATTGAAGCTAGAAAAGCACAATTTTGTAAATATATTTATTCTATCTGTCACGTTTTAAAGCATGTGAGCTTGGAAATCCACTTTGAGAAACAACAATGCCAAAAAATGTCACCTCTACTCAACAACTGCTTTCAGCATTGCAAAACATACATTGTTCACTCAAGACTACCAGACCAGCAAAGGAAGTAAAGGGGGGGGGATGACAGAAAACGTTTATTTTTAGAGAAAACCATGAGCATGAAGAAATGAGTGAATAGAAGAATATTTGTCTTCAGGAAGGGGAAAGATGAAGAAACTAATGAATAGGTTTGCTTCACTTTAGATTTGCTACTATCTCCTTACATTCTGGCATTAATAAGATTAGAAAATGGACTTTCTTAGGGTTGTGAATAAGGGTGCAGCTCTTCTCTCTTTCAGACCTTCACAAAATCACAAACTGGTCAAACACTTGGAATATGTCTTTCAATCCAGACATATCTTACACTCTCACTATCTCTCTCCAAAAGAACCGTCTGGGAAGCCTCCTATATATTCCTTACATTCTCTTGAGGAACTCCAGTCACTCAAACTTCTGGGTCTTGCTGTCAGCCATGATCATTCATGGGCAATCCACATTTCAAATTTGGCTTCCAACCCAGCGCGATGCTGGACATCCTCGTCATACAAATCCTTCCTTGGCACACCTGAACTCCTATCCACCTACAAGGCTTCATGTGAAGTTGGTGAGTACTGCTTTCCCTCTCTCACCTTTCTCAGTTTGACGCTGTGGAAACAAGGCCTTCAAGATTATTGGAATCTCCCCGATGAAGCTGAGTCTATAGATCTATCACTATGCAATCGCAGACAGGTCAGTGGTCTCTCATTCTTCTACCCTCCTTCTGGTCTTGAACTCACTTCTCTTTCTGTACTTTGCCCCCCCCCCCCCCAGTTTCTGCAGAGCACACACGGTCACCATTAGCCCCTTTGGTTAAACTAACTAAATCAGGATCACTGCTTACCTACATTCATTCGTTCCTCTTTTCTCTCGCCTGTGGAACCAACTCATCCTCTTCAATCTCATCCTTCCCTCCAGGTTTCAGACAGCTGTTCACCACATCTCAGTCGTTCCCATCCAAAACCATGATCTTTTACCCGCGTAACCCCACCCACATCCTCTTTTCAAATTTCCAGTTTTCCCTCCTGAGATTCCTTCTGTATCCAGCTTGTCCACCCTCTGCATCCTCTCTGCCCTCATTCCTCCCACACCCATTGTTTGTCCAAGTCTGCCTCTATCTTGGCTTCAACTTTGCTGTTGCTATTTCCCCCTCTTTCAACTGTTCCTTTTGTCCTGTTGTGTCATGCACACATTCAGCGTACTAATTCTAGTCTTCCACGAGCCTCGACTATGTATTAAAAAAAAAAACAGCAATAGTATAAATTACTCGCTCAACATTACTTACTCCCTCAAATCGGTCTTCAAGAAGTCGAACAGTGCTTTTGCATCATGTCTGTCACCTTTGAAAAATAAATAGAAAACAGGATGCAAGCCAATGAAAATAATTTTTTTAATCCAATCACAAATTCTGATTTAAATGTCGAAAATGTGTTTTGACACCAATCAAGTCGTGATGAGTGTGAAAGTTTCTCTTATCCTATATTAAAGGATCGATGTAGAAAGGTACTGTATTGAGAATAAGCAATTATTGGATTCGCTATATATAGATATCCTTATTGTCGGGTTTTCGCTGGCTGCTGTGTGTGTGTGTGTGTGGTTGTGGTGTGTGTGTGTGTGTGGTGTGTGTGTGTGTGTGTGTGTCTGCAACGCGAGGCTCCACAGCACGAACCAGCGAACCGATTTCGATGAAACTTTGCCAAAAGGTGGAATATATTGTTAAATTTGGAATTCAATTGCACAACATACAGGTTCCCTTAGTCGCTATGTCGATAAGTGCATGTTCCTAGATAGCTCACCTTCCATTGTTTAAATGTTTTGAAATCGATTGGATGCGCTGCGGATCGATTTAATAGTTAGGGAGCAACCAATGGAGACGTCCCTCGCCTCTTCTGCGAAGAGGAAGAGAACCCTGCGGTGACGTCAACAACTCCTCCACCCGTGGTTGAGCGGGGGGGGGGGTGTATCACGAGGGATGAGTCACGCCGGTGCGGGAGGGTGCAAAGGATAAGAGGACATCTTCTTTGTTCAAGGAGAGCTCGTGAAAGTCCAGTGAAAGAGTCCCGTGGGAGTCCGTGGTAGGGCTGAGTGTGGGAGTCCCGTGGCAGAGTTCGTATGCTGAGCCCGTGGGAGGAGTAAGCTTTTTGCTTCGGCAGTTGGGGGTCGGGAGGAAGCCAGAAGCCAAGGAGCTGCGTGGAAGTCCGGGCGTCGCGAGGAGACGCGAGCTGGAGGAGCAGCCTTGCCTGCTGTGTCGCGCAAACCGCGCTTCGTGTGGAAGAGCGGAGAGAGCTCGCTCGCCACACGGAAGGCCATTGGCGTATTTCGGTTCTTGTACAGGACCCGTCGCTCAGGTTATCCGGGCGGCGATTATATCCGGGCGATCGGTCGGGCGACTCGACTTGCGGCTCCGTTCAGAGCGGTCGGTTGCGGCTGACCCCGGCCAGCAACAATTGGTGGTAGGATGGGGTGTGACCATCCACTCCGTAAATTTAGGTTCGAATCCGCAACAACTGGTTGTCAGGAGTGTGATTCGGCCCCTCCGCCTCCGTAGCAAAATTCACGGAGTCGGATCAGGGATATCGGAGCAAACCCCCCCCCGTGTCCCAAATTACGAGGTTATAAATTTTATTCCCAGCACGTAAAATGTTCAGCACGGCGAGCAGGGGCAGGAGGGATTAGGAATGGATTTGGAAATGTTAGAATCTATGGCTCAGGAAATGACCATGCAGGACACTCCCATTATGCAGGTTGACTATTCCCGCAAATAAATGCAGAGTCCGCAATGGGCGCAGCGGCGGGGGCGCGGTGTATGACCCCCTCCTCCTCTCGTCAAAATCCTCCTCAGTCCCGGGGATCGCGCCGCGATAATGCGAAGTGACTGCCACCGGCCACCTGACATGGGCAGCTATTAGAAATATTGCTGGCAAAAATGGATGAGAATGTGCAAACGCTGCGGGGTGAGATGCAGAGCATGGGGCTGGTATTAGGAAGGGCAAAAGGCAGTAATTCTGGCATAAGAGGCATAATGGCGCCTGCACGTGCGAGATACGGGCAGTGGAGTGCAAAATGGCGGCACACGTGGCAGTCCGCGAACCGACAAGGGGGAGTGTGACTGTGTCGGCCCGTGGTGGAGGACAAAATACGGGAGACGCGTTGGCAAGACTCGTGCAGGTGACGGAAAAAGTGACGGTGACACAGAGGGAAAAATTAAATGAGGGTGAGACATGCAGAGCGAGACATGTGGAGGTGACTGAGAAATGCACGGAGACGCAGGAGACAAGAGGAACACAGAGCCACGGGAATAGAAGGAAACAGAGAAAAGCCAGAAGAAACGGAAATAATAACGAGGTGACTGAGATAAAGCAAGTAGAGGAGAAACTCCAGGTAATTGACGAGCACACACAGGTAGGATAGTGAGGGACAATGGGTTGAGCTGGGGAGTGTTTTGTGACCCGGTGCGAGAGCAGGATGGCCTCCTTCAGGAACAAGGTGCGGGACTGTGCCCCTTGAGGCAGATGCGACGAGGAGAGTCCGGTCGAGCTTGCGAGGTAAAGGGGCGAGTGCTGTGAATGGGTGCACATGGAGCTTGGGGTATGGAACCCGGACCTTGAGGTGGTGCTAATTCAGCGTGGTTGTTCCGGTGTGTTGGTGTCGAAATGTGTGTTTGCGAGTGTGCCGAATGCGTGCTTCCAGCACGCATGTGTGGGATGAAGCACCGTGTGTGGACGAAGCACGTGTGTGATGAAGCACCGTGTGTGGATGAAACACGTGTGTGTATGAAACACGTGTGTGTATGAAACACCGTGTGTGTATGAAACACCGTGTGTGGATGAAACACCGCGTGTGACAGGAACCGCGTGTGTGGGTAGTATGGTGGTGTGAGTGAAAGGCGATGTGTGAGAGAGACAGCGTGTGTGAGGTCGCTGTACGTGAGGAGATGACAGTCGGTATGCGGGAGGACGCAACCGCATCCCGTGTCCGAGTGCCATGGTGAGTGTGTGAGCGTCGTGGCACGCAGGAGTGTGTGCGTTGAACGGCAACGATGACGGGACAGATGAAGGACAAGGGCCGAGTAGCGGCCGTAGTGATGAGAACCGTGCCGGGTTTGCACAGCAGCGGCGGGGTCCGTGCTGTGCTAGCAAAGCCGCCACGTCGCGGCTGCGCAGGTGAAACCCGGTCCGGAAACGCCAGCGGTGGATGTTAGCCGATCCCGGACGGACAGAAGCTCGGCTGGATTGGAATTTGGACCGGATGGGTTCTCCACGCGAGCGTGTTTGTAAAGCTCCGACGAGCAGAGCACATGTGTTCGTGTGGGAACCCTCGAAACGCGGGCTTGCTTTGAGATGTGCAGAGTGACGTCATGGCTGCACGTGTGTTTGGAATCCAGCAGAAGGAATTCCTGCCGGACGGTACCGTCCAAGAGGGACGAGGTGCGCGGGGCGCAAGCAGCTGCCATGACGTCACGGAAAAAGAGGCGGCTGTGAACTGCCGCGCTGGTGGTGCGCATTATGAAAAAAAAAAGATTGAGAAAAGCAAGCCTCGCTTCGGGTAACAGGATTCCAGGCAAGGGGTGAGAACCCCTTGTTGGGGGACAGGAACGACTAGTTAGGAGGATGGGTTAGAGCAAGTTAGACCGGATCATGGGGAATGGGTTGTACCTCATGGAGCCGTGGAATGGATTAGTGAGGATTTTAGTTCAGATTTAGGAAATGGGAATTTTTTGGATTTTTGGAAACATGGACAGACATGGAAATGTGTAGTGGAGACGTAGCTTAGCTACATAGAGTAAATGGAACGTGCATGAGTTTTAAGGGATGACGAGGGAGCACGTGTTAGTCAGGGATTAGTTAGAAGGATGGCAGTGTGGAGTGTTGGTGTGAGTTGCGAAATGGAAAGTGTGTGAGGAATGAGTGTAGGACAGTGACCCAAGTGTGCGAGTGGAGCGAATGTGGTATGCATGGTGCGAATGACTGGTGGGGGAGGAGTGATTCACCCAAGAGACCCGGGGTCAGTTTATGTTAGTTAGTGGGTAGTCAATTTACTAACAGGAGGTCGTTTGTGTTGGTGTCGAGAGAAAGCACGAAACCGTTTGGAGGGGTGCAAGAGTTCATGGACCGGCTAGGAGCGTGGCTGTGGAAAGGTGAGTTTTGTTTAGTGGCACCCGGGCACCGACTAGTGGCCAGAGTAGGCAAGGCCCAAGAGGGCCGGGATAGTGTAGTGGGCACGGTGACCCGTCGAAACGGGACCCGTAGCGCCAGAATGCCACGGGGGCAGTGTAGTGGGCACGGGCGACCCTCGGAAGGGACCGGGGCATCAACACGCCACGTGGCATGGAGGGGCAATGCCAGAGAGGGCAACCCCCACATTTATAGGGAGCAGCTAGGCTCGGAGGCAGCCTGCGGGCCTGGGGGTGCCATGGTTGAGTTCGCAGAGGGGAGTTCCTGCCATTGAGCCACGCTGCCAGCAGGAAATTGTGCGAGGCACGTACGAAAATTTGAGGGCAAGCCAAATTTTAATGGACACCAACACAGGCGACGGGAATCATGGTTTTTAGAACCGATAGTTTTAAAAGTGTGAGGGTTTTGGAAAGCCCGGGTAGTTTCAGGTTAATAGAATGTTAGGTAGATAGGAGATGTACCTTCGCACCATCATCCTTCGCTCGTTGTAGGCGCTGGACTCACTTGGTAGATTCGCTTAACTCTGAGGAGGCCATTCTGAGGCTTCGTTGGGCCTCGAGACAGGACGCTAGTCCTCCTTTCCCTCCAGAGAGGAACGTAGGGGTTGGGAGTAGGCTAGGTGGACAGGATAGGTTAGCCGGACAATGCAGATAAAGGGGTTAGGGAGACAATTAAAAAGGAAATAAAAATAGAGGGGCTAAATTTTGTTGTTTTTGTGGCAAATTAAGGGAGCGGGTATGGACAGAGACAGGCAAGGCGATAAGAGTAGGGGGGAGACAGTAGGCTAGGTCGAGCCGCTTCAGAGCGGCCGGCACACGCACTCCCTCCAGACCTGATGGAACACACCAGAGGCCGGCCAGCTTCACTGACGGCCTGTTGTGCTGCAGCGCCTGTTCTGCATGGATGCCTTGCCATGCCTCGTTTGCCTGCCTCTGCATGACCCATGCCTGCTCGCCCTTGTTGCGTTTGCCCCTGTGTCATCCATCACCATGCGTGCCAGGACCATCCAGTTTTGTGAGGACTGCCCTGCAGGCAGCCTGTGCATCCAGTCCATTTTTTGGTTTTGCGACAATCTCCATCCATTCCCTGCACCAAAGACTTTGCAACGACTTTTGCCTTTGCCTTCCCCTTTCACAGATCACAAGTCCTGGGCCATGTTAGTGTAAGTAATAGATATAAGATTTAATACGTGGAACCCCCTGCATTGTGTTTAGCGCGCAATTTTAGTTAAGTTGTCGAATGAGTCTGTGAGAGTTTGTTTAGTTAGTTACGCAGCGCATTAGTTTATTTATTTGGGACGTTTAAAGAAATGTCGCACTCAGGGATCCGAAGGTAGAACGACTAGGGGAAACTTACACATGTGGTCACACGAAAATTTGACGACTCGGACGAGTCTGTAAAAAGGGGAGGGGGTATGTTACGAATTTGGAATTCAATTGCACACAACATACAGGTTCTTAGTCAGCTATGTCGATAATGTATGTTCCCTAGAGAGCTCACCTTCCATTGTTTAAATGTTTTGAAATCGATTAGATGCGCTGCGGATCGATTTATAGTTAGGGAGCAAACATGGAGACGTCCTCCCCTCTCTGCGAAGAGGAAGAAGAACCCTGCGGTGACGTCAACAATCCCTCCACCCGTGGTTGAGCGGGGGGGGGGGGTGGATCACGAGGGCATGAGTCACGCCGGGTGCGGGGAGGGTGCAAGGATAAAGAGGATCTTTTCTTGTTCAAGGAGAGCTCGTGAAGTCCAGTGAAAAGAGTCCCGTGGAGTCCGTGGTAGGGCTGAGTTCGTGGCTGAGTTGTGGAGTCCGTGGCAGAGTTCGTCGAGTCAGTGGGAGTCGTGCAGAGTTCGTGTGCTGAGTCGTGGAAGGAGTAAGCTTTTTGCTTCGGCAGTTGGGGAGTCGGGAGGAAGCCAGAAGCCAGGAGCTGCGTGGAAGTCCGGGCGTCGCGAAGGAGACGCGAGCTGGAGGAGCAGCCTTGCTGCTGGTCGCGCAACCGCCTCGTGTGGAGAGAAGCCGGAGAGAGCCTCGCCTGCCCAACGGAAGGCCCGAGCTCGACGCGGCTACGCTAGCTGCCGTGGGAAGGAGCATCGGGGTCGCCCAAGCAGACACCAAGGGTGCAGGTAACCTGCAACGGTCTCGTGGACTCGTCGGTCTTCAAGTCCCACGCATAAAGACCCAAGAGCCAGTCTGACCCATTACTTTGATGGGGTCTTTTCTGCTTTTCTTTCGAATGAATGTTGTGGCGCGAGTCCGTAAGTAAACTGTGTAAGTGACTGTACATTAATATTGCTTATAGACGGTTGTAGTTCTTTGTTGCTTGTTAATTGCATACGTGTTTCATTATAATAAATGTCCTTGTGTGAATGTAAACCTGCTCGTTTCGTCATTCCCTCATTGACTGAACATTTAGTGTGTTGGAGTTAGAGCCGTTGGTTTTCCGTAATAGGGGGACATTGGACCGACGGTTCTCGCGATTACGCCGCTCGGAATCGCGCACGGACAGGCTCGCCTCGGCGGTTTGTTCCGTACGAGATCCGTCGAGGGTGGAATACCCGGTAGTTGATCACGTGGTATTTAGGTACATGAAGATTGGCATCGACCTACCCAACGTGATCTGCCATTGGCGTATTTCGGTTCTGTACAAGACCGTCGCTCAGAGTTATCCGGGCGGACGATATATATTCGGCGATACGTCGGGCCGACTCGACTTGCGGCTCCGTTCAGAGCGGTCGTTGGCGTGCTGACGCCGGCCAGTACAAATACTGGGAAGATGCGCGTTTGAATTTCGTTGCCTAGCAACCACCCGTTGCTGTACAGCGGCCGTAAAACCGCGTACAGTATTTCAATACTTGTCCTTCAGTTTTGAATGTAGAGAAACGAGACTCGGAATTAAACACTTCGAGATATTTAGAAATTTTACTCGAGCCGATTTTTGATTGAGGTTTTATTTTCAAATGGTAGTCCTTCAAAAATCGGTGTCTATTTACGTCATTTAAGGTGTGTAACAGTGTTTGTAAGGAACTACACCGTCGTTCACCTTCGATCTCTCTCGATCCAAACGTTATTGACCAAGTGAAAGGATCCAAATAAATGGAATCACCGGCATTTCTGTCTTTGTGGATTTCTAATAATATGTTTATTTATTACCGGAAAACGATCCCCACACACCGCCTCAATTTATTTATTATTTCTGAAAACGATTCACGACCACACACACATCAATTATATATTATTTCCTGAAATGATCCACGCCACACACCACCTCAATTATTTATTTACGAAAAAATTCCACGATCCACACACCACTCCAATTATTATTTATTTATTACCGAAAACGATTCCACCCCACACACCACCTTCAATTATTTATTTATTTACCGAAAACGATTCCCCCACCACTCCAATATTTATTTATTTACGAAAACGATTCCCCACACACACTTCAATTATTTATTTATTTCCGAAAACAGATTCTCACCCACCACCTCAATTATTTATTTATTTACCGAAAGATTCCACCACACACACCTCAATTATTTATTTATTGCGAAACGATTCCACGACCCACACACATTTCAATTATTTATTTATTTACCGAAACGATTCTCCACCCACACCACTTCAATTATTTATTTATTTACCGAAACGATCAGACCACACACCACCTCCATTATTTTATTATTTAAGGGGCGTGGCTTATGAAATATTGTGTGGCTCAGGAGTGTGGTCAAACAAGAGCATTGAGAGAAGTTTATCGGTTTCGCGTGTGTGTGTGTGTGTGTGGTGTGTGTGTGTGTGTGTGTGTGTGTGTGTGTGTGTGTGTGTGTGTGTGTGTGTGTGTGTGTGTGTGTGTTTGCAACGCGAGGCTCACAGCACAAACCAGCAAACCGATTATTTTTCAAATGGTAGTCCTTCAAAATAGGGTGTTCTATTTACCGTCATTTTTTATGAGGAGTGCAGTTGGCAAAATACGCAATAGGAAAAATTTGCCAGGCAGAGGAACAATTGTATGTGAACCAATACGTCTTGGCAATGAATCTTCGTCGGTGGATCGGTCAGAATGAAAAGCATCGTATCCAGCGCTTCGATCCTAGCGAATCCTCGTCGCCTACTGG
>CM068952.1:62402633-62431373 GCA_035128595.1 Eptatretus atami
GCGATGAAGCTGAGTCTATAGATATCTTCACTATGCAATCGCAGACAGGTCAGTGGTCTCTCATTCTTCTACCACCTCCTTTCTGGTCTTGAAACTCACTTCTCTTTCTGTACTTTGCCCCCCCCCCCCAGGTTTCTGCAGAGCACACACGGTCCACCATTAGCCCCTTCTGGTTAAACTAACTAAATCCAGGATCACTGCTTACCTACATTCATTCGTTCCTCTTTTCTCTCGCCTGTGGAACCAATTCCACATCTCTTCAATTCATCCTTCCCTCCAGGTATTCAAGACAGCTGTTCACCACCATCTCAGTCGTTCCCATCCAAAACCATGATCTTTTCTACCCGCGTAACCCCACCCACATCCCTCCTTTCCAAATTTCCAGTTTTCCCTCCTGAGAGCTTCCTTCTGTATCCAGCTTGTCCACCCTCTGCATCCTCTCCTGCCCTCATTCCTCCCACACCATTGTTTGTCCAAGTCTGCCTCTATCTTGGCCTTCAACATTTGCTGTTGCTATTCCCCCCTCTTTCAACTGTTCCTTTTGTCCTGTTGTGTCATGACACATTCAGCGTACTAATTCTAGCTCTCCACGAGCCTCGACTACGTATTAAAAAAAAAAAACAGCAATAAGTATAAATTACTCGCTCAACATTACTTACCGTCCCTCAAATCGGTGCTTCAAGAAGTCGAACAGTGCTTTCTGCATCATGTCTGTCACCTTCGAAAAATAAATAGGAACAAGGATGCAAGCCAATGACAAATAATTTTTTTATATCATATCAATATCCTGATTTATAATGTCACGTGAATTGTTTTTACACCCAATACAAGTCGTGATGAGTGTGAAAGTTTCTTCTTATCCTCAGATATTAAAGGATCGATGTAGAAAGGTACTGTATTGAGAATACAATTATTGGATTCGCTATGGTATTAGAAGTATTGTGCGGGTTTGGTGTGGGGGTGTGTGTGTGTGTGTGTGTGTTGTGGTGTGTGTGTTGTGTGGTGGGGTGTGTGTGTGTGTGTGTGTGTGTTGTGTGTGTGTGTGTGTGTGGATGTTGCTGCAACGCGAGGCTCCACAGCACGAACCAGCGAACCGATTTCGATGAAACTTTTGGCCAAACGGTGGAATATATTGTTACGAATTTGGAATTCAATTGGCACACAACATACAGGTTCCCTTAGGAGCTATGGTCGATAAGTCATGTTCCTAGATAGCTCACCTTCCATTGTTTAAATGTTTTGAAATCGATTGGATGCTGCGATTCTGTCTTTAGATAGTTTCAGGGAGCCGAGGCCAGGATGGGAGACGTCGCCTCCCCTCGTTTGCGAGAGGAAGAGTAACCCTGGCGTGCTACGTCACAACCCTCGTACCCTCGTCGGTTGTACGCGGGGGGGGGTGGTTTGGTCAGGAGGGAATAGGCACGCGGGTGGCGGGAGGCGGTTGTCAGAAAGGATTAAGTTAGGACGTTCTTTGATGGATGACTTCGGAGATAGCCAGTGGATGAAAGAGCGCGTGGGAAGTGCCGGTGTGTAGGGCTGACTGTGTGTGGCTCGGAGTCTCTCGTGGCAGGTACGGTAGGAGTCGTGTGGTCTGGAGTGCGCGGGCGTTCTTGTGTCTGGCGTGGGGGGTGGAGGCCTGAGCAGTAAGCTTTTTTGCTTGCGTGCAGTTGGGGCAGTCGGGAGGAAGCCAGGGAGAGCACGGAGCGGCGTGGAAGTCCGGGGTGTCTCGTCGTGACAGCGATGACGTCTGAGGCTGGAGGAGGCTGCCGCTCTGGTCGGCGTTGGGTCTACGAGTGATGCGCGTGTCAGGTTACAATCCGGCTTTCGTGGCTGGACGTCGCTGGATGAAAGTCGTCTGCGTCGTTGCTTGTCCGTATGAGGCCGGTTGGAGGAGGAGCTCGCCTGCCACACGGAAGGTTGCATGGGCGTTATTTCGGTTCTTGTACAAGGACCCGTCGCTCAGAGTTATCCGGCGGCGATCTATATTCCGGGCGATCGGTCGGGCGACTCGACTTGCGGCTCCGTTCAGAGCGTCGGTTGGCGGCTGACCCCCGGCCAGCAACAAATTGGTAGTCAGGAGTGGGTGTAACCCATCCACTCCGTAAATTGTAGGTTCGAATCCGCAACAACTGTTGTCAGGAGTGCGATTCGCCCCTCCGCCTCAGTAGCAAAATTCACGGAGTCGGATCAGGGGTATATCGGGCAAACCCCCCCCGTGTCCCAAATACGAGCGTTATAATTTTTATTCCCAGCACGTAAAATGTTCAGCCAAGGCGAGCAGGGGCAGAGGGATTAGGAATGATTTGGAAATGTTAGAACTATGGCTCAGGACGAAATGACCATGCAGGACACTCCCATTATGCAGGTTGACTATTCCCCGCAAATAAATGCAGAGTCCGCAATGGCGCAGGCGGCGGGGGCCCGCGGTGATGCCCGCTCCCCCCTCCCCTCCTCCGTCAAATCCCTCCTCAGTCCCCGGCGATCCGCGCCGATAATGGCGAAGTGACTGCCACCGGCACCTGACATGGGCCAGCTATTAGAAATATTGCTGGCAAAATGGATGAAATGTGCAAACGCTGCGGGTGAGATGCAGAGCATGGGGCTGGATATCAGGAAGGGCAAAAGGCAGTAAATCTGGCATAAGAGGCATAATGGTGCTGCACGTGGCGAGAATCGGGCAGTGGAGTGCAAAATGGCGGCACACGTGGCAGCTCGACCGAACCGACAAGGGGAGTGTGGACTGTGTCGGCCCCGGGTGGAGGACAAAATATCGGGAGACGCGTTGGGCAAGACTCGTGCAGGTGACGGAAAAAGTGACGGTGACACAGAGGGAAAAATTAAATGAGGTGACTGAGACATGCAGGACGAGACAGTGGAGGTGACTGAGAAATGCACGGAGACGCAGGAGACAAAGGAAGGAACACCAGAGCCACGGGAATAGAACAGGAAACAGAGACGAAAAGCCAGGAAGAAACGGAAATAATAACGGGTGACTGAGATAAAGCAAGTAGAGGAAAACTCCAGGTAATTGACGAGCACACACAGGTAGGGATAGTGAGGGACAATGGGTTGAGCTGGGGAGTGTTTTGTGACCCGGTGCGAGCAGCAGGATGGCCTCCTTCAGGAACAAGGTGGGGACTGTGCCCCCTTGAGGCAGATCGCGACGAGGAGAGTCCGTCGAGCTTGCGAGGTAAAGGGGGCGAGTGCTGTGAATGGGTGCACGCGGAGCTTGGGGTTATGGAAACCCCGGAGCCCTTGAGGTGGTGCTAATTCCCAGCGTGGTTGTTCCGGTGTGTGTGTGTCGAAATGTGTGTTTGCGAGTGTGCGAAATGCGTGCTTTCCAGCACGCATGGTGTGGATGAAGCACCGTGTGTGGACGAAGCACCGTGTGTGGATGAAACCCCGTGTGTGTATGAACACCGTGTGTGTATGAACACCGTGTGTGATGAAACACCGCGTGTGGATGAAACACCGCGTGTGACAGGAACCGCGTGTGTGGGTAGTATGGTGTGTGTGAGTGAAAGGCGATGTGTGAGAGAGACAGCGTGTGTGAGGTCGCTGTACGTGAGGGAGATGACAGTCGGTATGCGGGGGACGCAACCGCATCCCCGTGTCGAGTGCCATGGTGGAGTGTGTGAGCGTCGTGGCACGCAGGAGTGTGTGCGTTGAACGGCACGATGACGGGACCAGATGAAGGACAAGGGCCGAGTAGCGGCCGTAGCTGAATTGAGAACCGTGCCGGGTTTGCACAGCAGCGAGCGCGGGGTCCGTGCTGTGCTCGCACAAGGCCGCCACGTGCGCGGCTGCGCAGGTGAAACCCGGTCCGGAAACGCCAGCGGTGGATGTTAGCCGATCCCGAGGACGGACAGAAGTCGGCTGGATTCGGAATTTGACCGGATGGGTTCTCCACGCGAGCGTGTTTGTAAAGCTCCGACGAGCAGAGCACATGTGTTCGTGTGGGGAACCCCTCGAAACGCGGGGCTTGCTTTGAGATGTGCAGAGTGACGTCATGGCTGCACGTGTGTTTGAATCCGGCAGAAGGAATTCCTGCCGGACGGTACCGTCCAAGAGGGACGAGGTGCGCGGGGCGCAAGCAGCTGCCATGACGTCACGGAAAAAGAGCGCGGCTGTGAACTGCCGCGCTGGTGGTGCGCATATGAAAAAAAAAAGATTGAGAAAAGCAAGCCTCGCTTCGGGTGAACAGGATTCCCAGGCAAGGGGTGGAGACCCCTTGTTGGGGGCACAGGAACGACTAGTTAGGAGGATGGGTTAGAGCAAGTTAGACCGGCATCATGGGGAATGGGTTGTACCTCATGGAGCCCGTGGAATGGATTAGTGAGGATTTTAGTTCAGATTAGGAAATGGAATTTTTTGGATTTTTGGAAACATGGACAGACATGGAAATGTGTAGTGGAGACGTAGCTTAGCTACATAGAGTAAATGGAACGTGCATGAGTTTTTAAGGGATGACGAGGAGACACGGTTAGTCAGGGGATTTAGTTAGAAGGATGGCAGTGTGGAGTGTTGGTGTGAGTTGCGAAATGGAAATGTGTGAGGAATGAGTGTAGGACAGTGGCCCAAGTGTGCGAGTGGAGCGAATGTGGTATGCATGGTGCGAATGACTGGTTGGGGGAGGAGTGATTCCCACCCAAGAGACCCCGGGGTCAGTTTAATGTTAGTTAGTGGGTAGTCAATTTACTAACAGGAGTCGTTTTGTTGTGGTGTCGAGAGAAGCACGAAACCGTTTGGAGGGGTGCAAGAGTTCATGGACCGGCTAGGAGCGTGGCTGTGGAAAGGTGAGTTTTGTTTAGTGGCACCCGGGCACGGGATAGTCCGGCCAGAGTAGGCCAAGGCCCAAGAGGGGCCGGGATAGTGTAGTGGGCACGGCGACCCGTCGGAAACGGGACCCGTAGCGCCAGATGCCACGGGGGCATGTAGTGGGCACGGGCGACCCTCGGAAGGGACCGGGGCATCAACACCCACGTGGCATCGGAGGGGGCAATGCCAGAGAGGCAACCCCCACATTTATAGGGAGCAGCTAGGCTCGGAGGCAGCCTGCGGGCCTGGGGTGCCATGGTTGAGTTCGGCAGAGGGGAGTTCCTGCCAGTTGAGCACGCTGCCAGCCAGGAAATTGTGCGAGGGCAACGTACGAAAATTTGAGGGCAAGGCCCAAATTTTTAATGGACACCAACACAGGCGACGGGAATCATGGTTTTAGAAACGAGTTTTAAAAGTGTGAGGAGTTTTTGGAAAGCCCGGGGTAGTTCAGGTTAATGAATGTTAGGGTAGATAGGAGATGTACCCTTCGCACCATCCATCCTTCGCTCGTTGTAGGCGCTGGACTCACCTTGGAGATCGCTAACTCTGAGGAGGCCATTCTGAGGCTTCGTTGGCCTCGAGACAGGACGCTAGTCTCTCCTATTCCCTCCAGAGAGGGAACGTAGGGGTTGGAGTAGGCTAGGTGGACAGGATGGTTAGCCGGACAATGACGATAAAGGGGTTAGGGAGACAATTATAAAAGGAAATAAAAATAAGGGCTAAATTTTGTTGTTTTTGTGGCAAATTAAGGGAGCGGGTATGGACAGAGACAGGCAAAGGCGATAGAGTAGGGGGGAGACAGTAGGCTAGGTCGAGCCCCCTTCAGAGCGGCCGGCCCACCGCACTCCTCCAGACCTGATGGAACCACACCAGAGGCCGGCCAGCTTCACCTGACGGCCTTTGTGTGCAGCCGTGTTCTGCATGGACTGCCTTGCATGCCTCGTTTGCCTGCCTCTGCCATGACCCATGCCTGCTCGCCCTTGTTTGCGTTTGCCCCTGTGTCCATCCATCACCATGCGTGCCAGGACCATCCAGTTTTGTGAGGACTGCCCTGAAGGCAGCCTGTGCATCCAGTCCATTTTTTGGTGTTTGCGACAATCTCCATCCATTCCCCTGCACCAAAGACTTTGCAACGACTTTTGCCTTTGCCTTTCCCCTTTCACAGATCACAAGTCCTGGCCATGGTTAGTGTATGTAATAGATAAGTAAGATTGTAAATACGTGGAACCCACCTGCATGTTTGTTTAGCGCCGGCAATTTAGTTAAGTTGTCCGAATGAGTCTGTGAGAGTTTGTTTAGTTAGTTACGCAGCGCATTAGTTTATTTATTTGGGACACGTTTAAAGAAATGTGCGCACTCAGGGATCCGAAGGTAGAACGTACTAGGGGAAAACTTACACATGTGTCACACGAAAATTTGACGACTCGGGACGAGTCTGTAAAAGGGGGAGGGGGTAGTGTTACGAATTTGGAATTCAATTGCACACAACATACAGGTTCCCTTAGTCAGCTATGTCGATAAGTTGATGTTCCCTAGAGAGCTCACCTTCCATTGTTTAAATGTTTTGAAATCGTTAGATGCGCTGCGGATCGATTTAATAGTTAGGGAGCAAACAATGGAGACGTCCCTCCCTCTTCTGCGAGAGGAAGAAGAACCCTGCGGTGACGTCAACAACTCCCTCCACCCGTGTTGAGCGGGGGGGGGGGGTGGATCACGAGGGCATGAGTCACGCCGGGTGCGGGGAGGGTGCAAAGGATAAAGAGGACATCTTTTCTTGTTCAAGGAGAGCTCGTGAAGTCCAGTGAAAAGAGTCCCGTGGGAGTCCGTGGTAGGGCTGAGTTCGTGGCTGAGTTCGTAGGAGTCCCGTGGCAGAGTTCGTGTGCTGAGTCCGTGGAAGGAGTAAGCTTTTTGCTTCGGCAGTTGGGGAGTCGGGAGGAAGCAGAAGCCAGGAGCCTGCGTGGAAGTCCGGGCGTCGCGGAGACGGAGCTGGAGGAGCGCCTTGCCTGCTGTGTCGCGCAACGCCGTCTGTGGAGAGAGCCGGAGAAGCTCGCCTGCACCGGAAGGCCCGAGCTCGACGCGGCTACGCTAGCTGCCGTGGGAAGGAGCATAGCGGCGCCAGCGCTTCGTGTGGAAGGCCGGAAGCTCGCCTGCCACAGAAGCCAGCTACCGCGCTACCTAGTGCGTGGGAAGGAGCATCGGGGTCGCCCAAGCCAGACACACAAGGGTGCAGGTAACCTGCACGGTCTCGTGGACTCGTTCGGTCTGCAAGTCCCACGCCATAAAGACCCAAGAGTCAGTCTGACCCATTACTTTGATGGGTCTTTTCCTGCTTTTCTTTCGAATGAATGTTTGTGGCGCCGAGTCCGTAAGTAAACTGTGTAAGTGACTGTACATTAATAATTGCTTATAGACGGTTGTAGTTCTTTTGTTGCTTGTTAATTGCATACGTGTTTCATTATAATAAATGTCCTTGTGTGAATGTAAACTACTCGTTTCGTCATTCCTCATTGCTGAACATTTAGTGTGTTGGAGTTAGAAAGCCGTTGTTTTCCGTAATAGGGGGACATTTGGACCGACGGTTCTCGGCGATTACGCCGCTCGGAATCGCGCACGGACAGGCTCGCCTCGGCGGTTTGTTCGTACGAGATCCGTCGAGGGTGGATCCCCCGTAGTTGGATCACGTGGGTATTTAGGTACTTGAAGATTGGCATCGACCCTACCCCAACGTGATCTGCCCTTGGCGTATTTCGGTTCTTGTACAAGGACGCGCTCAGAGTTATCCGGGCGGCGATCTATATTCGGCGATCGTCGGGCCGACTCGACTTGCGGCTCCGTTCAGAGCGGTCGTTGGCGGCTGACGCCCGGCCAGTAACAATATACTGGGAAGATGCGCGTTTGAATTTCGTTGCCTAGCAACCACCCGTTGCTGTACAGCGGCCGTAAAACCGCGTACAGTATTTCAATACTTGTCCTTCAGTTTGAATGTAGAGAAACGAGACTCGGAATTAAACACTTCGAGATATTTAGAAATTTTACTCGAGCCGATTTTGATTGAGGTTTATTTTCAAATGGTAGTCCTCAAAATCGGGTTCTATTTACCGTCATTTAAGGTGTGTAACAGTGTTTGTAAGGAACTACACCGTCGTTCCCACTTCGATCTCTCCTCGATCCAAACGTTATTGACCAATGAAAAGGATCCAAAAATAATGGAATCACCGGCATTTCTGTCTTTGTGGATTTCTAATAATATGTTTATTTATTACCGAAAACGATTCCCCCCACACTCCGCCTCCATTATTTATTTTTCGTAAACGATTCCCACCCAAACACCACCTTCAATTATTTATTTATTTACCGAAAACAATTCCACGATCACACCCCACTCCAATTATTTATTTATTACTGAAAACGATTCCACGACCCACACACCACCTTCATTATCTATTTATTTCCTGAAATGATTCCACGACCCACACACCCACTCCAATTATTTATTTACCGAAAACAATTCCACGATCACACACCACCTCAATTATTTATTTATTTACCGAAAACGATTCCCACCCACACACCACCTCCAATTATTTATTTATTTACCGAAAACGATTCCCCACCCACACACCACCTTCCAATTATTTATTTATTCGAAACGATTCCCACCCACACCACCTTCAATTATTTATTTATTTACCGAAACGATTCTCCACCCACACCACCAATTATTTATTTATTTACCGAAACGATTCCCACCCACACACCACTCCAATTATTTATTTATTGCCGAAACGATTCACGACCCACACACACCTTCATTATAATTTATTACCGAAAACGATTCTCCACCCACACACCTTCAATTATTATTTATTTACCGAAACGATCAGACCACCACACTCCAATTATTTATTATTTAAGTGGGCGTGGCTTATGAAAATATTGTGTGCGCTCAGGAGGTGTGGTCAAACAAGGCATTGAGAGAAGTTTATCGGGTTTTCCCGTTCGTGTGTGTGTGTGTGGTGTGTGTGTGTGTGTGTGTGTGTGTGGTGTGTGTGTGTGTGTGTGTGTGTGTGTGTGTGTGTGCAACGCGAGGCTCCACAGCACAAACCAGCAAACCGATTATTTTTCAAATGGTAGTCCTTCAAAATAGGGTGTCTATTTACCGTCATTTTTTATGAGGAGTGCCAGTTGGCAAAATACGCAATAGGAAAAATTTGCCAGGCAGAGGAACAATTGTATGTGAACCAATACGTCTTGCAATGAATCTTGTCGGTGGATCGGTCAGAATGAAAAGCATCGTATCCAGCGCTTCGATCCTAGCGAATCCTCGTCGCCTACGCTTTTCCATTTAATTTCTATATTCATACGAGATTTTTGTCTTTTGAAAATAGTCTTTTTTCTGGTCAACGTTGTCCAACACACAGAAGAGACAAAACAAATATCAATTGTGGAAAGTTTGAACATTGGAATGAGAGTTATCATTGAAAGGAAGGGATGAGAGTGTGACAAAGGAATGATTAATGGGTAATTGATCAGTGGAAATGAAAACGTTTGAGGAAATAGCCTCCAAAGACAGGAAGGTGACATTAACAAATTTAGAAAAGTATTTTCATGAATTTCTAGCTGAAATAACTTAATGGTGGAACGACATCTTAAAGTTTGAGAAAAACACAGAAGAAGGGCATAGGTGAAAAGAAAAAAGATCTCTATACCTCATATCCTTTCAAAGATGGGCCAACAAGTACCACGGGCCGCATCGAAGGCACCACATCGTAAGGTGGAACGCTCTCGGCCTGTTCACCGACAGAAGCACAATTCATTAGGAGGAAACGGTGAATAGTCAGGTCACAAACAGCTAATGCAAGCTCGAAGCAATTTTACTTGAAGAACACTGCCATTCTGTTCTGTGATGGCAAACAAAAAACAAAAAAAAACTTAAGAAGCTCATTTACAGGATCAACTTCTTGCATGTGCAACAAAAACAGATAGCATTGTCAAATAAAAACCGTAATTTGCATGCAAAACCAGAACTTGTAAGCACGCAAGCAAGCAAGGCAAGATTAAATAATTGCTCCCTGAACAACGATTATAAATACTCCACCAGAGAAGACATGCACACTCACCAGTTTCTGTTTTTGCTTAGCTAGATGAGCAGCAGAATAGCCATAGGAAAGAGGACAGTGTTTTGGTTAGAAAAGACAGAAATGCAGCATCTTTCACACAGGCGAGATCGAGCACATGCTATATCCACTTTGGTCGGTGCAATGATACATCGCCCACGCGGCTTTATCCATAGGCCACAAGTAATCTAAATTTTTTTACTAACAATGAAAAAGTATGGGATAAAAGGAGGTAGAGCAGTAGGGGGGAGAGTGAAATAAATCTCATGATGGAAGTTGGGGGGGGACGAACAGAGCGCTCACAGGAGGGCAGAATCAGAGTGCGCAATGGGGTCTGAGGAGTTAACGCCTGACAGGGAAAGGAGCGTCGAATGTCTGACTAGAGGGATGTTGGAGTTGGAGCACCTGACCTGGGATTGGGGGGGGGGGAGGAGAGTCAGAGCACCTGGCAGGAGTGAGTTGAGACGTAGCAGCAGAAGAGGGGAGGCGAGCAGCAGAAGAGGGGGGCAGACTGCAGAAGGGGAGCGTAAATGCAGCAAAGGGGAGTAAAGCGGAGAAAGGGGAGGTAAGCGGCAGAAGGGGAGGTAGACGGCAGAAAGGGGGAGCAGAGCCGGCAGAAAGGGACGCAGAATGGCAGAAGAGGGGGACCCAGAGCGGCAGAAAGGGAGAGGCGAGCGTCAGAAAGGGGAAGGTAGAGCGGCAGAAAAGGGGAGGCAGCGAATGCAACTAAAGCAGAAGGGAGTGAGGAGCAGAAGGAGGGTGGGGTAGAAGCAACAAAAGGGGATGAGATGAAGGAGGGAGGGGCAGAGCAACAAAGAGGATGAGGAGGAATGCGCGAAGAAGGGGTCAGGGGCCAGAAAAGAGGCACGTCAAAAAAAGGACGGATGAAGGAGAGAAGAATGGGGGCAGCACAGAAGGCATAGTGATGAGCGACACAAGAGTTGGTATAGAGCAATGAAGAGTGACAATGGAGGCAGAACAAGTGGCACAGGAGAATGACGGAAGGAGGGAGTGAAAGTCTGCAAGGATAAGGTGGCTAGTACAAAAGGAGGTACAATAAAAGACACAAACAGACATGAAATCTAAAGCAATCTTGATAAAATTTCCAGATTTCAATAACATATTTCAACATCCATAGCTGATTGTACATCAACGCAAAATGTTCAAGTTGTGCAACTTGGCAATGTTATGAGGCGTGGTTTGCACAAAAAGGTTTCTCATAAGTTGTTCACACATGTAGGGTCACGGTCCCTAGGGCATCACTTGGTTTACTCTTAAAGAAAAGAATTCGTTTTTGGTTTTACATGGGTCCGGACATGCTAGGCCAATTTTTGGGGCACGCTAGACCCATGATGCACTCTCGCACTCTCTCAGCTCGGGATCGTTCCCATCAAATCACAGGTAAAGTGGCACAGACGAATGTGGAGTGACGACAACAGGGTAAGCGTGGAAAATGACACTACTGTGAAACAATGTGGCTACGTACATGCAATATTCAGACGAAATGGGGAAAAATAACATGAAATGGTTGAGCCTATCTCGGGTGACACAGTGCTTGGACGAACTTAAACATTTCATTACAAATAAGAAACTTATGAGGCATTGGTAGGCAGATAACGCAGGTCATTGAGAAGGTAATTCCGGCACAAGGTTGGAGTGCGTAGAGAAAAAGCAAGTTCAACAAAACGCTGAAGCGGATGACGTTGAGTGCATGCATAATTGATATTAGTGTTCAGAGGGTAGCAATATGTCCACAGGAGGGCAGAATAAGGTTGCACTCATACAGACTGAAAATGCGGAAGCCCATGTGTCTGGAGGTAATAACACATTCAGGTGATTCAGTGAACAATCAGATCAAAACCGACACTTTCACAGCATTTGGTTGATTTCAATTGTTTAGTCATTGCTCAGATTGTGTGGACAGACATTTAAAATCTGTAGTATTATACAATTTATGTCTCGGTGTTGTATAACCCCTGTCCAATCAACAAATATAGTACAATGTTTTTATATGATTCATGCTCTTCATGAGCCAAACACTGTGGCACTTAATTTTTTTGAGCACTTCAGACTTGTGAGCCACGCACACAAAGCTGAGTTAGTGCGTCTGCGGGTCATTTTAGCCATTTTTAATGTTGAGCATTAAGGTTCAGATCCGTTTTATATAAATACAGCATGAAATCATGAACAACAAAACATTGAAGTGTTGTGCCAGATCCAAGGATAGAGGATTAGCAGAAAACATCGTGGTTTTGAATGGAGATCTGAACACAACACTTTCACACAGAGCAGCACATGAGTAGTCTCATCAAAAAAAATCACACTTAAAGACTGAGCCTGCAGACTAACCTCGAGGTTATGCAACTCGCCTCCTGAGCTATCTAACCAGGGTAGAATCTCGGTCAGCTGTAAATTGTCATTTGGTGCTCTAGGCAGATGATGTATGGTCCATCGAAGAGGATGTTAAACTAGGCGTGCCGTCTGTCGCCATACTTTTCCCATTTAATTTCTATATTCATAAACGAGATCTTTTGTCTTTTGAAAATAGTCTTTTTTCTGGTCAACGTTGTCCCAACACACAGAAGAGACAAAAACAAATATCAATTGTGGAAAGTTTGAACATTGGAATGAGAGTTATCCATTGAAAAGGAAGGGATGAGAGGTGTGACAAAGGAATGATTACTGGGTAAATTGATCAGTGGGAAATGAAAAACGTTTGAGGAAATAGCCTCCAAAGACAGGAAGGTGACATTAACAAATTTAGAAAAGTATTTTCATGAATTTCTAGCTGAAATAAACTTAATGGTGGAACGACATCTTAAAGTTTGAGAAAAACACAGAAGAAAGGGCATAGGTGAAAAGAAAAAAAGATCTCTATACCTCATATCCTTTCAAAGATGGGCCAACAAGTACCACGGGCCGCATCGAAGGCACCACATCGTAAGGTGGAACGCTCTCGGCCTGTTCACCGCACAGAAGCACAATTCCATTAGGAGGAAACGGTGAATAGTCAGGTCACAAACAGCTAATGCAAGCTCGACAAGCAAATTTTACTTGAAGAACACTGCCATTCTGTTCTTGATGGCAAACAAAAAAACAAAAAAAAAACTTAAAGAAGCTCATTTACAGGATCAACTCTTGCATGTGCAACAAAAAAACAGATAAGCATTGTCAAATAAAAACCGTAATTTGCATGCAAAACCAGAACTTGTAAAGCAGCACAAGCAGCCAAGGCAGATTAAATAATTTGCTCCCTGAACAACGATTATATAAATACTCCACCAGAGAAGACATGCACACTCACCAGTTTCTGTTTTTGCTTAGCTAGATGAGCAAGCAGAATAGGCATAGGAAAAGAGGACAGTGTTTTGGTTAAGAAAAGACAGAAATGCAGCATCTTTCACACAGGCAGATCGAGCACATGCTATACCATCTTTGGTCGGTGCAAATGATACATCGCCCACAGCGGCTTATCCAAATAGGCCCACAGGAGTAATCTAAATTTATTTACTAACAATGAAAAAAGTATGGGATAAACAGGAGGTAGAGCAGTACGGGGGAGAAGTGAAATAAATCTTTCAAAAAAAATGAAAAAAAATTGGGAAAGTTTGGGGGTGGGGGGGGGGTACCAAGATGGGGGGGGAGTCAGAGCGCCTCAACAGGAGGGCAGAATCAGAGTGCGCAATGGGGTCTGAGGAGTTAAACGCCTGAAGGGAAAGGGAGCGTCGAATGTCTGACTAAGGGATGTTGGAGTTGGAGCACCTGACTGGGGATGGGGGGGGGGGGAGGGAGAGTCAGAGCACTGGCAGAGTGAGTTGGAGAACGTAGCAGCAGAAGAGGGGAGGCAAGAGCACAGAAGAGGGGGGCAGACTGGCAGAAGGGGGAGGTAAATGACAAAAAGGGGAGATAAAGCGCGAGAAAGGGGAGGTAGAGCGGCAGGAAAGGGGGAGGTAGAGCGGCAGAAAGGGGAGGCAGAGCGGCAGAAAAGGGGACCGCGAGAATGGGACCAGACGAGAAAGGGACCCAGAGCGGCAGAAAGGGAGAGGCAGAGCGGCAGAAAGGGGAAGGTAGAGCGGCAGAAAAGGGGAGGCAGGATGGCAAAAAGCAGAAGGGAGTGAGGAGCAGAAGGAGGGTGGGGTAGAGCAACAAAAGGGGATGAGGATGAATGGAGGGAGGGGCAGAGCAACAAAAGAGGATGAGGAGGAATGGAGGGAGGGGCAGAGAAACAAAAGAGGATGAGGAGGAATGGAGGGAGGGGCAGAGCAACAAAAGAGGATGAGGAGAAATGGCAGGGAGGGAAGGGGAGGTGAAGCTGCAAGGATAAAGGTGGCTGTACAAAAAGGAGGTAAATTAACAAGAAACACAAACAGACAGTGAAATCGTAAAGCAACTTTGATAAAGATTCCAGATTTCAATAAAAAGTTTTCAACCATCCATAAGCTGATGGTACATCAACGAAAATGTTCCAAGTGCAACTGCAATGTTATGCAGGCGGGTGGTTTGCACAGGCCAAAGATGTTTCCACATGGGGGTCATGGTCCCCTAAGGGCATCACCCCTGTGGTTACCTTCTTAAAGAAAAGAATTCGTTTTGTGTTTGTCACGGGTCCCGCGACACTGCTAAGGCCATTTTTGGGGCCACGCTGACCCTGTGGCACCTCGCACTCCTCAGCCTCGGGACTCGTTCCATCAACATCACAGGCTAATGTGCACAGACGGAATGTGGAGTGAGGCGACAACAGGGTAAAGCGTGGAAAATGGACATAACTGTGAGAACAAAATGTGGGCTCAACGTAACATGAAATATTCAGAACAACATGGGAGGAAAAAATAAACATGGAATGGTTGGACTCTCTCGGTGACAGTGTTGGACGACTTAAGACATTCATTACAAATAAAGAAACTTATGAGGCATTGGTAAGGAAGAAACGGCAGGTCATTGAGGGAAAGGTAAATTCCGTGCACAAGGTTGGAGGTGCGAGAGAAAAAGCAAGTTTCAACAAAACGCTGGAAGGGATGACGTGAGTGCCATGCATCCATGATATTAGTGGTCAGAGGTAGACAATATGCCACAGGAGCAGAATAGGTTGCACATCATACATGACTGAAAATGGGAAAGCCATGGGTCTGGAGGTAATAAAAATTCAAGGTGATTCAGTGAACATATCAGTCAACCACACTATTATCAGCAATTTGGTTGATTTCATTGTTTTAGTCATTGCTTCAGATTGTGTGGACAGACTTTAAAATCTTGTATTATACAATTTGTCTCAGGTTGTAATACCCCTGTCCATCACAAAATATACGTAAATGTTTTAGTATGTTCATGCTCTTCAATGAGCCACAAACACTGTGGATTAATTTTTTTTGAGCCATTCAGCTTTTGAGCCACAGCACCAAGCGAGTTGTGCGGGTCATGCCGGGTCAATTTTGAGCCATTTTTAAATGCTTGAGCCATTAAGGATCAAGATCCGTTTTATAATATACAGGTCATGAATCATGAACGAACAAACATTGAAGTGTTGTGGACGAATCACAAGGATAGAGGAGTTAGCAGAAAACATGTGGTTTTGATGGAGACTGACAAACACTTTCACACAGAGCAACATGAAGTAGTCAATCAAAAATAAAAAAATCAACTTCAAAGACTGGCCTGGCAGGATAACCTCAAGGTATGCACACTCGCCTCTGAGCTATCTAACCAGGGTTAGAATCTCGGTCCAGCTGTAAATTGTCATCTTGGTGCTTCTCAGGCAGAGTGATGTATGGTCCATCGAAAGGATGTTAAACTAGGCGTGCCGTCTGTCGGCATTAGTTGGTGGACGTTAAAGCTACCAGGTGTCCTTCAAAAAGAGTCGGGAAGTTATCGCCGGCACCCTGAAATTTTTTTATAAATTCTGCACACTCAGCCGAGTATCGTGCTTTCCAAAATTGCAAACCTCAAGGCGCTGTCACACCTTGACGATTTAGCCAGCAATGGCAACGTATAAAAATGTATGTAAAACGCTTGGCCGTACGCTAAATTTGATGTTTTTAAAAAAAGTTTTGGTCGTATTCATAACTGTTGGTCGTATGCATAACATATTAGTAACGGGCCACAGAACGTTTCGTTGTCTTATAGATAACTTATACCAACGAATGCTTAGCCTGTTGTCGGCGTTCACAACCTATGCCCAACGATAGCTTAACTTAGGCATAGCGCGCTGCACGTATCACCGACAAACTCGTGGCGTAGCCTGTTAAAACCTGCCGCACGCCGATTTAAATCATAACCGCCTGAGAATTGGAAGTGTCAACCACGCAGTCACACCTTGACGATTTAGCCAGCGTATGCCGACCTATGAAAAATGTGTCTAAAACGCTGGCACACGTCGAATACGTATGGGTAAGTTTTGTATACGTTAAGAGCAGCTGAAAAACGATGAAGTACGCTGTATATTTCGTGGTATGTCTAGTACGTCGTGAAATTTCAAGCATGCTGAAAATTTTACGACGTACTCGCCGTATGGCTCACACGTTCCGCTACGCTGGAATAAGTTGTAGGCACGATATGCGATCGTTGACACATGTCGACACACGTTACTTGTAAGTTACTCATAAGTCGAAACACGTCGAGGTAATGTTTAGCATACCCGAAACTTATTTTCTCCGTCAAGGCACATTTTCTTTTTTTCTCCTTGGCTCCGTGAAGGCACGTGACAAAATATCTGAAGTTGTGTTGTTGTTGTTGTTTTGTTTTTTTTATTTTTTTTTAGTCTATCACGAATTTTAAAATATATTCGGACATTTGCTTTTAAGTTTCGACGTCGACGTGACAATATCCCTCAAACAGAAAATTTCACAGAGGAGGAACTAAGAATAAGACATGAGCAAACTGAAGAGGCAATCGGACGTGACGTAACGGCACGTGACGAAATATCAGAATTTTATGTTGTTGTTTTTTTTAAATGCCCAATAGCCATTATACAGTAGCTGTAAATTAGAAAACACGTTCAGTAAGTTCTGTGGTCGTCCGGAAGACGTCAATCAAATACGTCTACATACGTCAATATGCGTTGAGGTACGTTACACATAGGTTCAAAGCACGTTACTCATAGTTAGAAATAAGTTTTGGGTACGCTAAGCATTACCTCGACGTTTTTCGACTTATGAGTAACTTACAAGTAACGTGCCTCGACGTGTGTCAACGATCGCATAACGTCCTCGACGTGTGTAACGATCGTGTAACGTGCCTACAACACGTTACTCATAGGTTAGAAATAAGTTTTGGGTATGCTAATCATTACCTCGACGTGTTTCGACTTATGAGTAACTTAAAGTAACGTGTGTCGACATGTGTCAACGATCGCATAACGTGCCTACAATTTATGGCCAGCGTAGCGGAACGTGTGGAGTCATACGCTGGCATACGTCGAAAAATTTCAAGCATGCTAAAATTTGAGGACAACCGCAAAGTACAACGATGAAAGCCAGCGTACTACGACGTATGGCATTGTTTTTTCAGCGTGCTCTTAATGTTATCAAAACTTACCCATAACGTATTCGATGTGTGCCAGCGTTTTAGACAAATTTTTCATGTCGGCATACGCTGGCTAAATCGTCAAGGTGTGACAGCGCCTTCAGCAAGGAAACTGCTTCATAGACCAGTCAAATAGTGATTTACCCACCACAAATTGCAATAAGTAATCATTCTGTTTTTTTCCACTCCAAATATGTTGTAGAATGACATACTAAATCACCTTAAATCGGAGCATTGGAACATTTCCATTTTGACCTCAGTTTGAGGCAGCATTTTCCACAAATATCATAAAATAAAATTTTGGGTAGGGTCTAGATTTATGGTAATATTGTGAACAATTCAAAACTTACCCTAATATAGAGGTATCAACAGATTCATCATGAAAATACATTTCTAACAATACCATATGTAATGGTATTGACCTAAGATTAGTGTTTTTAGAGTTGATAATGTTTGGAGAATCTGACCAAAAATAGTTATTTTTGGATGTATGACCATTTCAGATTTAATTTCCCAGTAAAGATAACTGAATGGTCTATTTACTTTCTCCTATGTTATTGTGGTTGCCATAGAAGATACAATAAATGTACTAATGATTGAAAGGGGCTGAGGGCTGTTCAATTTAATATGCATAGGGGAGAGAGAATCAGAAGGGTGTGGGGGTAGGGCAAAAGTATTCCAGGGATAGGTGAGAATTCTGAAAAGGTTCTCACTCACCTAAAGTCTGGAACATCTTTATTTACAATTCTAATCATGTTTTTGTTTCTCTCAGGTTGAAGTAATCTATTAAAGATGGACAAGTGTGTCTTCTGTAAGGAACCTCTTATTGAGTGGACAAAAAACTGCAACGTTAGGTACCAAAGGATGTGAAGGCATTGCAAAAGCAATGCATTGCGGTCTAGCAGTACAAGTACTGTTCCTGGACAAGTTGTGCATGTCAAGTGTAAAAGGACTTCTGTTCTCCAAAGTGTATAGCTAGTGCCAGCAGAAAGCGAGAATGTGACTCTGTTTCTTTCAGTAATACACCAAGTACACGCCAATCACAGGAAATACATTTATTTATAAAGATAACTGCATATCTGTGGGCATCCAGATAAATTCCATGGCAAGGTAAAAAGTCATAAACTTATTCCAGTCAGATCAATGGATTTTCAAGATAAATTAAGTAGTGTTGCAATGAACACAAGGGATTTGTGGTCAGAATTGTGAATGGTAGACTTGAGTTTGCACAAGATTTGCATGCTGCAGATGCAGTATACAACCTTTCAGCACAATTTTAGAACAGGAAAGCAGGTACCACAACAGTTCATGGCAGATGATAACATCCAACTGAAACGATTTAAGCAGGGTAGACCTCCTGATTCGGAAAGGAAAGATGCTTTTAATCAGGTGGCCATGTATTTGGAGGTCAATGATGAGAAACAAATCTCAATACAGGATCTTATAAAAAAATGGAAGAGATATTGGTTGAGACTGGAATTTAACCATATGGATTTACCTACATGAAACATAGACTTGAGAAACATTTTGGAGACAAGAATAACCATCACTGAAATTAGTGGAAAAGAAAATGTGGTTACATTTGACATAAAGCATCTTCTATCATCCATGACTTCTACTCCAAACCCAAGAAGTATGACCATGATGAAGAGAAATTAAGAATTATAGAAACCGCAGCCAAACTTATTAAAAGTGATGTAAAATTAGTGAAGCAGCCACAGGAATTTTATCCAAGCTCAATTGAGATATCTTCTACTGACAAGGCTATGTCATCAATGGTAAGATGGTGCCTGTGGACACTAACTTGAAGCCTGCACCTGACAATCTTCTGGAAGCCTTCAACTGCAATTGCAGAACTAACTGTAGTACACAGAGATGCTCATGTAGAAAATTTGGCCTAGAATGTTCTCCAGCATGTGGAGAATGTAAAGGCCTACACTGCTCTAACAAATCCTGCCTGATCCAGAAAGTGATGCTGAGGATGTATTATAATGTGTAATTTGTGACTGTTTTTTTCAAGGTGTTGTTTAGAAGTGACTTACTTGAAGTAGTTTAAAATATTTATTTTTCTTCATTAGATATACATGTCAGCCCTTGATAGCACTATACAATAGTGATTGTTATGTAGTTTTAACAAATAGTGTAGTACTAGTTTACTAGTTACATGTAGTATTGAAAAGAAAATGGCTACCCTGGAATTGGACTGTTAAGATTCACATGTACATATAACAAAATGTGTTGTATATTTGCTTTTAGTAGCTTAGTACTTCTGGCTAGAATAGCTTTTTAAGTTTGGTGTTTTTGCTATTTTAAATTCCATAGCAATAAATGGAATAAAGTATAACATATCAGCACCCATGAGGATTCCAAACTTCTAAGCATAAACTAATTGCCTGATTTCTTTTATAGGAATATTGATTAGTGAAATTCCAGTAACAAAATAATTGTGTTTTATTTGTATAATGATTCATCATAGTTATTTAATTTATGTTGGTAACTTTATATTCTGTAAATATGTTGAGGTTTTGCAGTAATATGACTTATGCCGAAATGGCCATTTGAAGGGAAGAATTTTGGAATATGTTAACCCTCCTTCAATCTTCAGTAAATTGGTTATAGGCTTGTAGCAAGGTATTATGTACACATTTAGGACACGGGGGACCAAAAAATGAAAGTCATTGTATGATTAAGTTTTGCATATTATTTTTTAGCCAACATCATGGGGATTCAGGATCTATTTGGGCAGAGCTTAATTCTTCCTCTTTCTATTGCTCTGACAGGTTCAAGGTCAAATAGACCCAAAGAGTATCAATTATCTGTATCAAGGAACCACTCATATCATTCTAAAATTGGTCTGATGGCTTAGATATGTATTATACACTAATTGGAAACCACATATATGGAGAATATTTTGTTTACTTGATATTTGACCTTGAGCGAAGAGGTCAAGGTCATATGAAATTAACAAATTGATCAAATTGATCAGTGTTCATTCAGGTCATAAATATATATGCACATAAACTTAACCATAGAAATACATGCTGTGATGAACCAAACTAACATCTTAGGATTAAAGTGCAGATTTCTTTAAAATGTTACGTACTCCTAACGACCTTTGATGTTCTGTATACTGAACACAACTGGCCTTTGGTATTGATTTTTATATCATAGGGCCATCTTGGTAAACTTATTCTATGGTTATAAAATCAAGCTATAGCTACCAGTAATTGTTAGCAGCTTGGTAATGCAATTTGTTACGCACTTCCTAACATTTTTGACCCAATCATGGAAGTGAACCTAAAAACTGGTATGTCGTATGATCCATGTTGAAACTTGCCATTTTAAATCATCACTTTATGCAGAAGTAATTGCTATTTAAGATGTTCTATCAGATGCATTTCAAATTTCTGGAATAAGATTTTGTAAGCTTCACTATGACTGGGGGAAATTTTGCAAAATCTGAGATTTTACACATTTGAAGGTGCCAAGATATGCAGAAGGTCATAAGAAATGTACTGTTTTGAGGAATTGTTCATTCTTATGTATAATGATATATATCAAACAAAAAATGCATTTTCACCATTTTGGACAACATATACAATCATACATGTAACCCATTTCTAAGAAATGAGCTATAAAAATGGAAAAAATAGCCTGTGTTTGGATAAAAAACATGCTTTGTAAGCAACTATATCCATAGGACCCATAGGAAAGTATACATTTTCTGAAAGCACAGACACTTGGGCATTATATAACATTAAGATTGTTTATCTTATTAAAACTGGGTTCAATTTCTAAGCTTTCTCCTCATTTAGGACCACAGTGTACACAATACCATGCTATAAGCCTATATATCTCACTAACTACATTACATATTGGCAAAATTTAAAAACTGTGACAGTCAGAAAACATGTATATAGATATTCAGACCAATTGCGGACCTACTTTGGAAATTAAAAAATTGTGAATTTAAAAATGTCAACATATATGTCTAAATTCGATAATTTTTAGTGATATGCAGAAATGTTTTTCTTCGTCATGATGTTAATTTTAGGTCTACATCATTACTTGTGGTGTTGTTTGAAAGGTAATTTTATTGTGAATTTGTTGAGGGTTAGGGTTACTGATATCTTAATATTGAGAATCGGCCAGTAATTTGTCATGATAATGGTCATGTTACTATACCTTCCCCCTATATTTTGGCTGTCAATGTCACCTTAAACTGAGGTCAAAATGAAGCTGTTCCAATGCCCCCGATTTAAGGTCTTTTAGTATGTCATTCTATGATATATTTGGAGTGAAAAAAAACTTGAATGATTACTATTGCAATTTGTGGTGGGTTTGACCCTAAAATGGCCTATTTTGACTGGTCTATCAGTAGGAAACCGATGCTTTGTATGGAGAATGGTACCTGGATGAAAATCATTTTCAAGGAACATTGTTGCTGCCTTACAATCTCCAAATTGTATTCTAGTGTGTGTTAGCTGAACCCCTTTCACAAAAAACACAAAAACTTTCGCACCCAACTCGTTAAATTTTGGAAATGAGAGAAGAACCTGTCAGGTTAATTCCCCCAGAATTGGCATCTTTTATATGACTGGTAATACCCCTCACACAGGGAGCAGTGCTATGCCATACACATTTACATATGGAGTACTGGTGTCCTCTCCCAACCCTAACCCCCCCTGGGACTATGAATTTGTTTCTCACCTAAAACCTCCCTGTGCACAACCAGCGGTTCATAAGTGCATAGAAGACACACACACGCACGCACGCACGCGCACACACACACACACACACCTAAAATTATAATATGACTGTAGCTACAGAGGTGGGGGTGACCCAAGGCTAATAAAAAAGGCATCTTATTTCAGAGACACTTTGCAGCAACTGCAGCTTCAAATATTTTTTTAACATAAATCTCAGGCTCATGTTGGAGAATATATACAAATTACATACAGGACAAAGATCAGTGAATATCGGTGTCATTAAACATTGATTACAAGAATATTAATAGACGATGGACAACTAAATGTACTCTATGGCATTTTAACCTGGGTTCCCAGCATAATGGGCCATTAGTCCAGATGGGAATGCTAAACAGGCCATTCAAATGCGTCTCTGGCCTGTCTTGGCACTAGTACTTTGAAACTTCTGCCAAACACACACACTCCCTAACTCCTCTCATGCTGGACTGGATTGATACTCTCTGACCGAATCAGATTTTCCTCCTGCCCTATCATGCACCCAGGTATCTTTCCGTGCCGTTCTTTCACAGCACCAACTGAGTTATGCAGGTCACGTCAATCAGCTCCGTCCGATAAGCTTTCCATTTGAGGTGTCGGCTCACTAGGTAAGGATTTAGGAGGGTTTATAAATATAACTGTAGCTGGCAAAGAAGGAGCTAACAGGTCTGCGGAAGTTTGTTACCCGACCTAATCTATCTCCATTAACATGTGTTATATATGTAGATATATCTCAGATAGAGCCTCTTAACTGGAATGATGACCATGAACCCATTTGCCACACCGGCACTTGCTGTAATGTTCCAACCAATAGGGGGAGCCTGCTATTTATTTATTGATCTCTTGTGGGACTGCTTTCCAGTTCAACTGTCGAAGGGAAGGACACCATGGGATCTTTAACATCCGCCAACTAATGCTGGCAGATGGGATGCCTGTTTAACATCAATCCGAGGGATGGCACATCAATCCGTGATGCACCGGGACAACGGTTTATAGTTGGGTCGGGATTCAAACCCAGGCTAGACAGCTTAGAGGAGAGTGTGTGTACCTCTATGCCATCCTATCAGCTCAGACCAACCAGGGCTCATTCACAAGGGATTGAAAATAAAATACAGCCCCTGTAGGCTTATTGATACTGTGAGTATCAGCATAGCAGGTGACTGCTGCTAACAGTGGGCAGTTCTGTTTCTTTCTGCAGATTGCAACTAAAGCTGCAAATTATATTTTAACTGTAATGCTTGCATCTTATGACAGGGCTGGCCAGCTAGTTTCGGCCTGAGAGGTATATATGCACTTACCTTTGAGCTGTTTAGCCTGGGGTCAAATCCTGAACCCAGCTATAAACTCTCATCCTGGTGTTTCAAATGTAAGGTGGTGAATGTGTGTGCCACCTATCGGAAGGGTGTTAAGCCGGAGGACGCATCTGCTAGCATTGATTGTTAGTGGATGTTGAAACTTCCATGTTGTTCTTCTTGAAGGGTGGGAGAGTTATCACTAGCACCCTGAACAAATTACAAATTCCTGACACCTTTCGTCGAATGCCAGGGTTGACCAGCCAGTTCCTGAAAGACTTGGGCCCCGCAAGGTGGGAGCAATTGAGGTCGTTAAAGTAGTCGCAGTAGTCGTCATCGTAGTAGTAGTAGTAGTAGTAGTAGTAGTAGTAGTAGCAGCAGCAGCAGCAGCAGCAGCAGCAGCAGCGATGACACAATTATCGTAAAGCAAAGTGATAAACTCATCATCACGTACAAAATGAAAAAGTCAAATTGAATATCACAATGAAAAATTAGTCTTGATTGTAAAGGCTAATATCGGTCTGAGTCGGTGGAGAGGTGGAACAAGGGATGTTGTCAATATAACATTGATGGAAGTATGCAAACTTCTGTGGGAAGCAAGGTGAAGTCGGTGGTTCAAGAATTACCCCTTAAATTGGAGCATAACCCCCCCCAAAAAAACAGACATGACAAAAAACAGAAAGAAAAAATAAAAATCAACCCCACCAGTGTTGCAGAATCGAATAAAATTAACATACATATTCACATTAAAAAGCAAATTGGTGCTAATGAGGTCAATTACAGAATCACTTTCGAAATGAAATGACATTCTGGTGGGTCTGAGATATAACCATGTTAATTTCACTGCAGAACTGTGAATGTTATTGCTTCAACTTCATTGAAAGTCGTCGATTCCATGAGAAAACAACAATGGCACTCGGCAGAGCACGTACCTCTGCCAGGCTGAACGGTTTACATTTTGTATCCCAATGATAGGCCAGATCTGCATCCTGACCTTAACTAAAATCTAATCGGTTTGTTCTTGTCACCTACCCAACTCACCCACTAAGTTTGGTCTGAATCCGTCCACAACTTTTTAAGATAGCGTGCTTTATATCGTTTTTAGCCCTAATCCTCAATGGTGAAGAATCACTTTAAAATTTTATCGGATGTGGATCTTCACGAAGATCTATTCAATTCGTCCTTGGCACAAACCCGACCTCTCCACCAAGTTTCGTCCTAATCCTTCCATAACCTTTTGAGATATCGTGCAACAACAAACAGACAAACAGGATGAAAACTTCATCTCCATTCAACTTTTGTTTTTTTGTATACTTGTCGAGGCTCGTATGAGAGCTAACACACAACACACAACAAGGAGGGGCATGAGACAAGTGGCAGGAGTGGGAAGGACAAAACAGTGGGGAACAGAGACATTAGGAGATCTGTGAGAGAGAGGGATGGGACGGGGAACAGGGGTATACAAGATGGACATTACAGGACTTTCCTGGAATGAAAGCAGGGAATTTGAAGAGGTGGGTTTGGGGTGGAAATAACGGGGGTAGAAAAGATCGAGGATTTGGATGGGGGATGATAAGAGGTGGTGGTGAACAGCTGTTTTGAAGGCCTGGAGGGAAGAATGGGATTGAACAGAGTGAGGGAGTTTATTCCAAAGGCGGGAAAAAAGAGGAATGAAAGAGTGAAGGTGAGCAGTGATTCGTGATTTTGGTAGTTTTACCAGAAGGGATGTTGGCGGACCTTGAGAGCCCTGCGGAAATATGGTGGGACAAATCGCAGACAGAAAGGGGGGCGAGACCGAAGAGGAGACGGTAGAAGACAGAAAGACCACCGACCTGCCTGCCGTGAGAGAGTGAGAGGCCCAAAGACTCAGCCACCTCGCGGGAGATACCAATGATGCCTTGGTTTCCACAGCGTGAATCCGAGAAAGGTGGGAGGCAGGAGCACCAGCCCAAGGAGAGAGCAGTACTCCATCAGGCTGTGGACGAAAGCTTTGCATGCGGTCAGGGGCTCAGGTGGGCCGAGGAAGGACTTTGCACGACGGAGATTCCCAGTGGCTTTGCAGGCCAGGTTGGAAATGTGGCTTTCCAGGAAAGATCATGGCAGATAGTGAGACCCAGAAGCTTGAAAGAAAGGACTTCTTCCAGAGGATTGTTGAGAAAGTGGGGGGGGGGGGGGGTTCCAAACGGTCCTTTCGGAGAGACACAGTGAGAGTGTGAGATTTGTCCAGATTAAAGACATGTTCCACGTGTTGGACCAGTTTGTGATTTTACCCAGATCTGCAGTGAGCGAAGAAGCTGCTGCTTGCCGGTCTGAGGGATGACAGATGGTACAGCAGAGGGTGGAGTATCAGCAAAGAGATAAAGAGGATTTTTCAGAGTTGGAGAGATCATTGATGAAAACCAGAAAAAGAACTGGGCCCAGAACGCTGCCTTGAGGAACTTCGGTGGCTGAGATAATTAACAGGACAAAACATGATTGTAGATCACCCTACCCCCTTTCTTCACATTTCCACTCACCTCCATTTTCCCTCTGTAGCAAACGAGGCCCATTGATGAGAAAGGAACAACGCAATTAACAACAGAAATTATTCGCGAGGGATTGAAAACGCAAACCATTTATTTTTTTTTTTACAATCGACGAGAGAAACAGTCAAATAATGTTCGTGATTCGATGTTCCTATGTGAGCTGGCAACTCATGATTCTGAGAACCCAGGTTCAAATACAGTAAAGTACTATATACTGTGTTGATTCGGGTATGGGAGCATGCACCAGAGCAGCGCGTCGCTGCGTGTGTTGATTGTGTCTTTGACTTGTCCTCAAGTTTCATGTAAACTTACACCAATATCTCTTACTGTCCTTTTAATCGCCATGAAAGTTCACTAACATCTAATGTCCTTGTCCCACGTGTGATACAGTCTATGCATTTAACTCTTCCGTGAGCTGTAGGATTCCTGGATAAAGAACAAGGCCTGAATTTGTCTATATCTCATGTTATCAAGGGTAAGAATGACAATGATTTACACAATAGCAATATACTGTATGAAAATATCCACTCTATATCGACCTGCTGCAGTTCATATATATCCTTACTGGAAAGTTTGTGTATTCACACTTTCCTTTCACTGCCTTAATTCCCCAACCAATTGCAGGCAAACTGACCAGTAGTGGGTGGTGTTGTGCGGCCAGATGGGACTCCTCCAGGTCTTCTGCAAGAAATAAAAGAAAAATTAATAAATTGAAAAGGCAGTACTGTGAGTGAGACCATCACTCGTTCAGGTAAGAACATCTAATATTTTAACTACCATCTGCTAAAAATTATCTAATATCAAATTCCCCCCTTTTAAGTTCTTTTCTTGATGTCAGAAGAGAGTTTAGATTATTAGAACACCACTGGTGGTGTTAACATTCATATAATAATATCATTCCTTTTGTACCGTAAATTAATTCAACGGAAAACAGGGGCTCAAATTCAGGACCCTTAAGGTCCCAAGCCAGCCACCCTAACCGCTAAGCCAACACCAGCCAATACGTGTTAACACTGCTGAAGTAGATTGTCGACATAGTCAAATAAGGTCAGATGGATTAACTGTTAAACCATGATCGCTTGCAGTTAATTATTGGCAAGAGTTTCGGAAACCTTGTATTCAAAACGTCTTTTGTATTTACATTTGTAATATGATAGTACAATCATTATCGCTATCTCAAGAGTTTCATTTCTTAACAATATGTCTCCACTGCAAAAGTTGGATGTCATGGTCAGACAAAAAAGGGCAATTGTTTTCTTTTCGGTATGAAACTACGTGACATGTACAATTTTGAAGCAAAATATTTTGATTCTATTACCAGTGAACATAACTAAATTGCTGATAAGTCACAAAGCACAGAATTGGCATTTAGCATGTTTTGGAACAAACTTCACTTTCTCCTGATCATCATTATGAGATGGAAAGTAATTTTACAGGTTTGGATCTTCACTGCGCATAGCAGCCTGTTGTTGTTGCACATAGCTGACCCCAAGTGAAAGGCCTTAACATGCATGTGATAGGCACTTCCCCACCAAAAGTCTTAGGATCCTCTTTACTTGTAAGTATCCTGATACTTAAACATGATCACAAGGTCTGCCTTCAAGAAGAGATCACAAGGTTTGCCGTCCCTCAGACGGACGTTAAGCTGGATGTCCCATCTGCTGGAATTAGTTGAAGATCACGTGGTGTGTTTTGTGAAGAGGAGGCGAGTTGTTGCTGTCACCCTGGTAAATTTGAAAATCCTGCCCAAGTTAGCTACAATTGATCGTCAGCCTGGCCATCTGGTTTGTGGAAGACTTGGGCCATACTTCCCATTTGGCGATCCCACAAGGTTGGATTCATCGGAGTCATTAAAGAAGTAACAGTCGTACTCGTGGTAAAACAAGAAGTTAAAAGATAAATTCGATAATTTATTGATTGTGGTCCAGCGAGTTGTTCAAGTTTATATTCATTTTGATTTTTTTTTTTTTTTTTAAAGACCATCAACTTGTTTTTCCTGTGTAAATATACTCGAGAGTAAATAGACGATGATGACAATGATGACAACGATGACAACAACAAACAAACGTTTAACGACCATTTCTACGTTTTTCTCTTCATGCGATTGGTCGAATGATAGCATTCCTTCAAACACATCTATCCACTGCATCAGTTTCGTGCAAACCCAAACATTCCATATCTTTCTTGCCAGTTTCAATCCATGTCTTCTATCATATCATTCTCATCTCAGTTATTTCCATTCTTTTTACATGTTTGATTACAATTGCCCACGTTTCACTTTCATACATCAATACCGGTATGATACAGGCTCTATAAACTCGAGCTTTTATACATAATGGAACGTTTCTGTGCTTCATGATATCACATCGTTGTCTCCACTTATTCCAGGCTGACTATTATTGATCGAATGGCTAATTCTGCTCCTCCCGATGCCTCTGTCATGTCTCCATGGTAACAGAAACTTTTGACCGTTATTAAATTAAATTCTGAGCTCAGGAGCACATTTCCTTTTGTTCCTCATCTTTTTATTCACATGATTGATCCACACATCTTTAACATCCGAAAATCCCAGCTGTTTTTTTAAACCAAATTTTCAGTAAAACCGACATTGAACGAAATAATTCCAGAAATCTCTGTGTGTGTGTCTGTCTGTCTGTGTCTGTGTGTGTCTGTCTGCGACCGCTGTTTCTCGACAACCACTGGTCCGATCTAATTGAAACAATGC
>CM068952.1:62478074-62514142 GCA_035128595.1 Eptatretus atami
CGTGGGACCTTTCCCTATGCCTCGTGAGACCTTTCTCTCTGCCTTGTGGGACTTTTCTCTTTGCCACGTGGGATTTTTCCCTCTGCCACTAACCAAAATGTGCAGTATCTGGTTTAAAAAAAGAAAGAGATATTTAATCAATTTTTCACATTTTGCACCCTCTTCGATTGGTACTGAGGTGGTTTACCAATGGGGACCTTTTGATTATGACTGGTGACCCTCAAGTGTTATTGCAGAAGGCTCTCAGGCAGAAGGTCTAATGGGGTCGAAAGAATCCGAGGAGACTAGGGGTTCTAATGGGGGTCTTAAGGGTCTTATGGGTCTTAAGGATCTTCGTGGACTGGAAGTCTTGTGGGGTCTTAAAGAGTCTTCGAGTTCTAAAGTGTATTAGGTGTCAAAAGGGTCGGATCTCAAGGGTTTATCGGGTCGAAGGAGTCTAAAGTGTCCAAAGAGGGTCGAATGGGTCAACAGGTCTTAAAGGTCGAAAGGTCTTCAGGGGTCTAAAAGGTGTAAGGGCTCTAAAGGTCGACATGTCTAAAATGTATGCCCCAATAGTCCATAATTAATAGATGTAATTAATCGATGTCGTCAAGGTCCAATAATAAATAATTAATAGACGTACTCATGGTCCAACTCACGTTCAAATAATACGTAATTAATAGACATACTCACGTGGATCAACCAAGACTTCACCTCTACGAGGGTCCACCATACACCAGTGTTTTTGGGTTTTATATATTCAGTACATATAACGATATCAAGTGCATCGGATGAAAATTGACGATTTGTGACTTTGACCTTTTCGACCTATTGACCTCAAAAACAACAAGCTTCCAGCTTGTCACTACACCTCTATGAGGTGGTTAAGTTTCGTGAAGATCGATCAGAGTAAAAATATGACCTGTAGGTGATTGACATACAAAGACAAACAGACAGACAAACAGACAGAATAACAGACCAGACCAAGCAATATACTTACAAATCTTCACTTTCATACAACAAGCAGACAGACATTGGTGAAAACATAACCTACATCCACCTTTGGTGGCAGAGGTAATCAGTTTATGAGTGCATGGGCACAGCCCCTTTCATATGCACTCCGAGTATGACTTCTTACGTATGACTTCCTTTATCTCTCTCGCCGTAAAGTTACTTACCAGCAAATGGTTGCAGGCTTCTAAGTAGGAATACACAAGCACACCTCCCACTAACTGGTAAGTTTATATTTCTGAATCAAATTTTTCCTCTACGTTTTTACTTAAACCTTGCGTTCAACTTCGAGTGAGTTCCATGTCGATAAATTTGAATTTGCATTCGCAAACAATTTAACATAGATATTTTGCAATGGCAAAATGCCATCAAAATGATGATTGATTTTCTCAACGGATTTAGACTGTTAGATTATGGTGAGATTCTGCTGTGGGGTGATACAACCAGTTCGCCTGGTGTTGGCTTAGTGGTTAGGGTGGCTGGCTTGGGATCCTAGGGTCCTGAGTTTGAGCCCCGTTGGCCACTGAATTAACACCAGGGGGTTGACTCAGCTTGTCATCCTTCCGAGGTCGGCGAAATGAATACCAGTGTACTGGTCCCGATGTATGCCCCGGTTAGAATAGGTGTACCATATCCCTGTGTGTCGTAAGAGGCAACCAGGGTTGGCGTCAGGAAGGGCATCCGGCCATAAAACATTGCCTCAAGAAGGGCACCATGATTGCATGGAGCCCGCAAGAAAGCTAACCCCTGCTCAGCAGGGAAAAATGGCTGTAAAGGTGATCCAACCAGTGAGGACCACCCAACAACAGACCTCAGATGCAGTCCTTGCGGAATCCTCTTTCGTTCACAAATTGTACTGTTTAGCGATCAGTGAAAGGGCAGTGCAAGATCAATTAAGGAGATTCATGGGCACCTCACCTTCATGATCTTTTCTACCCACATGAACCCTCCCTTTCCAGTCTTTCCTTCCGGAGAGTTTGCTTCTGTATCCATCGTATCCCACCCACATCCCCTGCCCCCCATTCCTCCCCACACCCATTATTTGTCCAGGTCTGCCCTATCTTGGCCTTCAACTCTGCTTTTAGTGTTTCCTTCCTCTTTTGTACTGTTCTTTTGTTCTGTAATGTCCTGATCCATTATGTGTTCTCACTCTTCCATGAGCCTCGACTTTCTATACAAAAAAACAATGGCAAACACCAAGCATGCTGCATGTTCATCATCTCGCGAAGATGGAAGGATGCTGACACAATCTGTACATTTATAAATGCCATCAAAATGATAATAATTGATTGACCAACGGGTTTAGATGGAATTTGTACATTTATAAACCCTTAAATAAGTACAACCCATGCTAATGCAAATGCACAAACCAGAGTTAAACTGCTTAAACTAATTGAAGTCGTTCGTGGGGATTATCGCAAACTACAGAATAGACATAGTACCATTGATAAACTTAATTAACATCACATTATTCTACATAATCTTCAATCTAGTCAATCAAATGTAGTTCCATCCAGCAGTCAACCAACCTTTTGATCCCAGCACAGAGCACAGAAGCGTTCCTTCTGAAGTTTCAACACAATGGATCCTCTTCAGCAGATGCAGAATGTCTCCCCAAATCATTTATTGCAAAAATGAATTTTTAGGAAGGATTGCAATAATTTATTGGTGGAGTGGATATGCATTTTTCTTCTGCATCAGCATGAATTTAACAAAAGTGTGTATATCTTCTTTCAGAAGCTTCCTGCCAAGAACTCATCCATCAGACTAGAAATGTTGCTTTAATTCCCAAAACAAAAGAGAAGCAGTAGTTTCAGAAACTTGATATTTACCGGACATATCGGTAAATAATGAGAGCATCCATATAAATTTGTAAACACCTAGACCTTTAACTGGAAAAGTTACAATTTAGGCTTTTTAAAGATTAATATTATAGGGGAGGGGTCGAGTCCCCAAAGCAGGCAGTGCGGGGGAAGCGGAGACAAGGCAATTGACGCAGAAGGGAGTGTAAAAATGCAGAAAGAGGGAAGAGTAGAAACGAGACAGGTGGTCCAAACTGAGTGAAGAGGCGAAGGGACAGAAACAGAGTTTGACAGAACACTGACTGTGTCAAGCTCTGTTTCTGACTGTGACTGTGTGCTCTGTCAAACTGACTATGCTCTGTCAAGTCAAAGAAAAGGCACAGGGAAGAGACTGCTTGAAGAGGGGCCAAAAGCTGGAGATGGATAGACAAAGTAGAATCTTTTGGGATGAACCTTGTAAGTGTTTAATATTGTGGTAAAAAATATATTATTCCATATTATTATTGAACTCAAACATTTGTGCACATTATAACAAAAATAGGACCATGGGTCCTGAAGCTCACCTGGATCAGGAGCAACAGTCAATGACATCATAAAATATCGAAATTTTGTTCATGCGCAGAATCTGGCCACGTGATTGGTTGAATGGAAGCCCTCTCGATGCTGATTACAGCGATTGCTGAGTGTCTGTCGCCGAAGCAGCTTTCTGAGAAAGGGTTATATTAAGTGGGTTGCCATTGCCTTCCCAGCAGTATTTCAGGCAAGAATTTGAAATTTGGCTATGCTGCCGGTGATAGTTCACCCAATTTTCATGAAGGCCACCATGGGGATCTTTAACATCCATCAACTAATGTCGGAAGACAGGACGCCCAGTTTAACGTCCATCAGAAGGACGACACATGCATTGATGATTCACCCAGACTGTGAAACACCAGGATGATATTATGGAGCTGGACGTAGATTCAAACCCAGGCGAGATAACTTAGAGGTGATTGTGCATACCTCGCGGTCATCCTGACAGCCGAGGTCATGAAAATAAAATGTCTTGGTGGCCTTGGGTGGTGTAAAATAAAATTAGGCATACAATAATTACCTTAAAAAGAGTGTGAAAATGAATTTTGGAGCCATTTTACCTGACGTCTAGCACTGTACTTTATGTTCACTACAAATGTAATATTAGCAGATACCACCACCCGTCGCTTCGCTGATGGGAATACTGAGAGGGGGTAAAAAAGGAAGGGAGGGTGGAGAGATGATGAGCGAGAGAGCAGAGAAGGTTAGGGGAGAGAGACAGGGGGTGAGAATGTGGAGGGGAAAGAGAGAGGAGGGAGGGGGAGCGAGGAGGGAGGGGAGTGGAGGAGGGAGGTAGAGTGAGGAGGGGTGTGGGAGCAAGGAGGGAGGAGAGTGAGGAGGTGGAGGAAGGGAAGGCAGTGAGAGATAACGGGAAGGGAAGGCAGACGTGTGATGGAGTACTAATTATGATTCATAGTGTCTCATCAAAATAACCGGGCGTAGTGGCGTGCGCCTGTAATCCGGCTACTTGGAGGCTTGGGTTGGAGGATCGCTTAAGGACGGGAGCTCTGCGCTGGGCCACGCTATGAGAGAGTGTAGGGCAGCCCGGAATCATGGCGAAACCCAATCCTTATCCCTGTGTCGTAAGAGGCGACCAGGGTTGCGTCAGGAAGGGCATCCGGCGTAAAACCTATGCCAAATCAGTATGCGGATCATAACGGATGATCCGCTGTGGCGACCCCTAACGAGAGCAGCCGAAAGAAGAAGAAGAAGTGTCTCATCAAAATGACCGGGCATAGTGGCGTGCGCCTGTAATCCGGCTACTCGAAGGCTTGGGTTGGAGGATCGCTTGAGGATGGGAGCTCTGCGCTGGGCCGCGCTATGAGAGGGTGTAGGGCAGCCCGGAATCATGGCGAAACCCAATCCTTATCCCTGTGTTGTAAGAGGCGACCAGGGTTGCGTCAGGAAGGGCATCCGGCGTAAAAACCTATGCCAAACCAGTATGCGGATCATAACGGATGATCCGCTGTGGCGACCCCTAACGGGAGCAGCCGAAAGAAGAAGAAGAAGAAGAGTGTCCTCATCAAAATGCTTCTGCATTGAAAATGAATAACAGTAAAAATGGAAACAAAATAATGTCTGAAATCCATTTTCTACCAGTCATGCTATAAATACCACCCAGAGACAAACTCCACCCGGACACGCCGGGAGACAAATTCCGACCAGACACGCCCAGAGACAAACTCCGTCCGGACATGCCCAGAGACAAACTCCGTCCGGACATGCCCAGAGACAAACTCCGTCTGGAAACGCCCAGAGACAAACTCCGTCCAGACACGCCCGGAGATAAACTCCCTCCGGACATAATCACTGCTCGGACATGTTCGGAGAGAGAGAGAGAGAGATGTGTGGGAGGGTGCTGCTCTGTATTAGGCGGGGGCGGAGCGAGATGGAGCAGAGAAAGAGACAGGTGGGGGGAGGGGAGTTAGCAGAGAGAAAATGTTATGCTTTCACCACACGCACGCACGCACGCACACACACACACACACACACACACACACACACAACACACACACACACACACACACACACACCACACACACACAAACAGCACACACACACACCTTGCCTGATGTCAGCAATTCTTCAGGAATCGGCAGATTGGAGTCAGTGTGATTACCGTAGGGGAATTTCAATAAACAAATTATAAAAACAAGGTTGCATTATCGACATTTCAGGGAGATGTGCATAAACATTAATCTTTATAAACAGCTGCCAATCATCATGTGATGGGTGGAAAAAACTTTGGCGCTGTAATTTAGAAAACATGGTAATTTAATACGGCAAACGGCTCATAAATCGGGTGTTATCAAATATATTTTGCTTTGAAACTCACAAAGAGAAACCATATAACCTTTGTCAATCATGTACCTCTACCTTGTAGCAACTGCCAACTGTACATCCCGATCGGGGCACGAACTGAACCGCTATCGACTGTAGGACGTTCAGAAAGTGGGTTAAGCACTCAAGCAAGCACTCCCATTAAATGGTTGATAAGGAACGGCTGGCCAGGCCTTGGCTGCATACCATATAGGATCCCTTTAACTTTAAAGCTGGTCTTCACTGTGCCCACAGCAGTTAAATAAATTAAGAGAATTCATTCAAATCATGACTTTACCCACAAAAGAGTTGCTGTTTAACATACAACAACCCTGGAGACATCGCAAAGTTTAATCACCCGTGAAATAAACATTGTAGATTATCCGCCATGTTGCATGCTGGCCTGTGCACGTGTCACGTGGTACATCTGTTCGCGGTCGGGGCAAACGTTATAACTTTATTTTGAAACGTCCATTTTTCACCAGATTTGCTTTGATTCCCTGTGGAGCACCTTACGAAACCTCTGAAAATATAGACACAGATCTGGCAGACGCTATGGATCTGCAGTTCCTCTGGGTGGACATGGCGCGAGGTCAAGCAGTGAATGCATTGAATCATTTTGCTCAATGAAACTGGATAATTTTGGCACGTTCCTAATTTTTTTGTTCATGTAATATAATTGTCGAAACAGTAGAAAAAGATAAGTTTAATGCTTTGGAAATGTCACATTTTCTTGTGGATACACAGAGAAGGAGGGACTGTAGCCTTGCTTGCTTAAAGTAAATAGGTATATCGGCTTAGTTACAAGACTCGTTTTTTTTTTTTTAATTATCAGATTTCACTCCAGAGTGAGACACTTATTTAGTCCGGACGATATCCGATCCTCAAAGCCGAAATCATATTTCGATGATGTACTTTAATTTGTCCGTGAGAGTAGATCGTGGAAAATTGCATCATATAATTCATGAAATCGCTCTAAGTGCCTAATTTGAAAACTATAGCACTTAAAAAAGCGAAGTATACAGCAATTTGTAGCTATGATGAACAGGCATTCGATATAATATGAGTGAGGAAAGTGAAAAAAACCCATTATTGTGAAGAAATCGTTGCGGCCTGTTCCTTTATTTACCATTAAGACTTTATCATTGAGAAAAAAGAAACTTTATCGTGAATAAATTGTTGCAGCCTGTTTACAGTCAAGGCCTGGTTGAACAAATCAAAAAACATGGGAGCTTCAGACCCCAGCAAGGTTATAGAGGATATGCTTTCAGACCCCATAGAGTGTGAAGTGACCGAGGATGCACCTGATGAAGGATATAATGAAATAAGGCCGTTAATTATCTACAAAAGGGGGTGTTTTAATTAACCCAAGCACCCAATTTTCACTCTTGCACTTCCTTGGAGTTTTGTTAGTATGCAAGCAAACTTTCAGGCTGCTCGGTTTTATAGTTTTGGAGGAGACACACACACACACACACACACACACACACACACACACACGTTAGTATAGAGAGGAGGCTATTATTTAATTATATAGTGTTGGGAAAAAAATAAAATCTGATTTCACTCTAGATTTCGATATTATTTAGGCCATAAGTTCCGATCATCAAATATGAAATCAGATTTCAAATATCAGTGTTTAATAAACCGATATGATACATTATTCAATCTTGCCAGGAGCCAATCATATTGCACCTAGCCTCACACAGCCAATCAGCATTTTAGGCCTTATTTCAACCCCTTTCTGAGCGCAGATTTTGATGCGGTCAATACACCTTTGTTGGGCATCAGTTATGAAGCTTGTGGCCAAATTTCATCAAAATTGTGTGTTTGGTTCAAGTGATAATGACTGAAGTGTTTACAGGCTCACTGATTGACTGATTGACTGACTCACCTACCTACGGATACTTCTCAATCTCATAAGCTCACCGGAGTAAAGTCCAGGTGAGCGAAAAACTGTACAACCCGAACACTACTTGCTTTGAATTATATATTTCACAATGTTACCCTTCTCCTGTTGGAAAAACAAAAAACAAAAATGAAGCTCCATGGTTTTCACATGACACCAAAATGAAATCCCAACTGTATTTATTCCTATATTCCAAATAATGTAGATTTAGTAATAGCAAAACAAAGAATAACCTGTCAACATCTTCGCACAGCATCCACTGTTCTCCATGGTTTCCTCCACACATCGTGTTGGGAACTTAATGGCAAGCTTTTCTCTCTCTCCAAGCATCACGCATGTTCAATTCTCATCAGGGTGGAAAGATGAGTGTCTGACACCAAAATACCGTATACTGTTGTCCAGAAAAAACATGCCAGTGGTGCAGAAAAATATGCATCACCACGCGCACATGCCGCAAGCGGGGTTATGCAATTGGTTCACTTTGTCTGTTTGGCAGTCTGATCGAGGAACTACTTAATTTCAATTGAATATTATATTTTGAACACTGCAAAAACACGAATTGGAACATGAACCTATGGTTTCGCAGTACTTTGGCTCTGAATTTGGAAAATTGTACGGAATCTCCTCTTGAGCGCACATGCGTACAGCGGAGTAAAGCAATTGCTTCAGTCTGTCTGGCTGGCTGGCAATGAATCAAAATTGAAAATCATTCCAAACAGGAAACTTGCTGCTTTATGGATGTCATAAAGGTCACAAACAACAGCCACAAATAACTAATTTAAGGAGTTAAATAAGGTGGTGTAAAAGTGGGTGCATCAACGACAGTAAACTTCTGATTAAATGGTTTTGGGGAAGTTGTTTCTACAGACTTTAAAATTTTCTATTTTATTTCAATTTCATTACATATTTGAAAACTGTAGAACACAAATTACCTTGTTTGCACTTCCAAAAAAACCTTTAATTTAGCAGGACTTTGGTAAAAATTTTCATCATCTCGACTCTTAAAATTTGAAGCACGCACTGATAGTGGGGTAACTTTGAGTTTATTCTTCTACTTATTATTATTCTTCTTCAATAAACTGCTACCAATGAAGTTCTATGTCTTTTTTCTTAAATGGGTGGGGTAAGGTGTTCCACGAACTCTTTAGTTGCCATCATTTTCAAAGACCTTGAAATTACTACGTTTAGAAATAAGTTTGTCTATAGATAGTACAACCAATGGAATACAAGCCACATTTTCAAACTTCACCATCTCCAGTGGCATCATTATCTTAATGAATGTTCAAAGGAGAAAGAACTTTGATAACAAAGAAGCTTCGGCAATGGTCAGCTGCTGCAGCAGACTCACTCTGGCTGCTGAAGCAGGTGAAAGCATGTATGATACCAGATATATTCATTTATTATTATATAAAAATGATCTAGTTAACTAGTTCTGTCAAGTCACGGCTGACTTCTGGTGACATTCATGATCAAATTTCTCCAAACATCCTTGTCCTGCACTGCTTTCAAAAGCTTTAGCGGACAGCTTGGTTGCAGCCTTTACCCCCATCCATTCAGCGCATACAATGCCTGCCTCTTTCTCTTCTTCCCTCAACCACACCCAGCATGGTTGATTTCTCTAGATTTTAGTTTTCTGCATGCACGATGTGTCCAAAGTATGACGGACACATCGTGTTTGTGTTTTATCATCAGCACTCCTTCATGTACATGGTGGTCTAATTTCTTCAAGCACCGATTTCTTTGTTCTTCTTACAGTCCATGGAATTTTTAACATTCATCTCCAGAAACCACATTTCAAAACTCTCAATCTTCTTCTTTGTTTTCTTCTTCCCTGTCCATGACACATCCATACATTGCAACTGGAGATACCATAGCATTCACAGCCCCCTCTTGTTGTGTATTGTCTCATCTTTGTCTTCCCAGATCTTTGTCAATCCTGACATTGCTGTTATTCCCAATTCTAACCATCTATTAATATCTCCTCCACATTCTCCCCTCAATTCAATCTTACACCCAGGAAGATAAACTTTTCACTATTCCAAGCAAATAAGGATAGGAAGATGGAGGAGGGGAATAACACAAGAAGAGCAAAAAAGTAAAGGAATGGAAGGGGGAGATGAGCGGTGGATTGGGAGTTGTGGAGAAAAGGAAAAAGGGGGTTGATAGGAGTAGGAGAGGAAGGGAGATGCACAAGGAGAAAAACAAAAATCTGAGGATGAAGAGACAGGTCAAAATTGTATTTTTCAACATGAAATATGTACATGGTCCTTTCGCAAAAAGATTCAAGCAGACATTACCCAGCCATAAAAAAAAAATGAGATTCATTTATGAACGCAAGAACCCAGAAACTTAGCAGTCGGAAATAAAATGACATTACGGCCCAATTATCTGATCACCAGTTCCATACCCCGAGGAGACTCAAATATCCTGTACTTAACTTGCATTATATTATCACTTGTGAAATAATGTCCTCGCCCTTCGGATGACATGCGTGAAGGCTCAGGAGGCATGCCACGACTTTTTACCAAATTGATACTTAAGGACATAAAATTTTTACTTTGGTGTGATCTTTGGTTCCTACCACTCAAATCACTCTTCCACAGTGTTTCAACAACTTCTTTAGTTAAAATGTGATGCATCTTATAAGATGCTGAGTCATTTCACACTGTTATAATAACAATCCCCTCCTTAGGGATAAGAATAATCCACACCGGAGGACCAGTAATCCCTTCTTGGTTAAATTCCCAAAATCCAGACTTACCTCACACCTTCTCTCTTTTATTCATCTCTTTCTTCTGTATGTAGAATCACCTTCCCTCAGCTGTGCAATTCCACTCTTCACGACAGCACTTAAAGCAGATGGTGTACCAACATCTCATTCCATCCCCTATTCCGAACCACATTCTTTTCTACCCTCAATTAACCTTATGTAACCTAACCTATAACCCTCATATTTGCAGGTTGCAGTGTTTCCTCCCCTCCTCTTTTCCTGTTCATTAATTCCCTTGCTTGTTGTGTCCAAATGTTGTCCCACTGCTGTCAGTTCATGCCTTTTAACCACTGCACACTTCACTTTTCTACGAGTCTCAATCTTGTCTTTAAAAAATGATAATGGGTATTAACCAAGTTTTTTTTAATTAATGGATTTGACTTATTATGGGCTGGCAGGATAGGCTGAAGGTATGGACCCTCACCTCTGAGCTGTCTCACCTGGGTTGAAATCTCAGGCAAGGCATAAACTGTCACCCTCATGTTTCACAGGCAGGGCGATTCCTCAATGTGTGGTGCCATCCCTGGGATTAAACTCGGCATATCCCATCTGCCGGCATTAGCCAGTGGAAGTTAAAAATCCCATGGTGCCTTTCATAAAGAGTAGGCGAGCGCCGGCACTCTGAACAAATTACAATTCCTGCCCATTCTGTCGAGTATCCTGTGTCAGATTGGCAATCTATCCAGCACTGTAACCCTTGCCGCTTCAAGTGGCAGACTGAGTTAGCTGCCAGGCTTGTCCCATCTTTGATGAGTTGTCAGGCATTTATGTCTTGCATTATCTTGTCTTCTTCTGAAGTATCTCTGACATGTATCACATGTGAAATTGGTAAGATCACTTGTTGTGGGTTCTTGTCTGGCAACAGCATGAATAGCAGCAATGCAGTTCACTCTGTCCATCTCCACTCTCTTCTTGGTACAGGCATCTAACCCCTCTCTGCATCTCGTTCTCCAGAAATCTCTTTCCTGAGCAAACACAGAACTAGCTCTCTTCAGATCTCATCTCACCTTGTCTTGCCATCTTAGCTTGATTCTATGTGCCATGCAACACTGTGGCAACCATCCAAATAAGAGTTTCTTCGGGATGCGGTTGTCTTCCATCCAGACAAGATGACTTAGCCAGCAAAGTCCTCTGGCTGCATTAATATCCGAGTAATTCCTACATCCAAAACTGTCTCCCTATACTTGTACACTACTAATATGCCCTGTCCATTGTTGCGTCTTGTGGATATCTAATATTCCTCAGAGGCACCTGTTGTGAGAGGCCTCAATCTTCCAGAAGATATCTCTCTTGTTGTTCCATTTCTCAACCCCACACAATAACACACAAAACTGGAAGGGCACTCGGTAGAGTGCATACGTCCGCCACGTAATACCTGATCCACAAGAACATATTGAGCCCAATACATTTTTTAAATATCATGCTATACAGTACTATATCATTTTTGGCCTTATCTCTCAATGATGAAGAATCGCTTTTAAAATTAAATAATTCTCATATCCAGATCCGGATTCGGATTTTCACCAAAACTGAATCACTTCTATCACGCACCCAACATGTCCACCACGTTTCGTCCGAATCCATCCACAACGTTTTGGGATATCTGCACACAGACAGACAAACACACAAACAGACAAACAAAGAAGAAGAAAAAGACGTACAGAGCAAGATACTTGCAAAATCCACCCTCCCCCCCCTTCCAAAAGTTGCCACATCAAATTGTCCATTTCATTATGATTAAAATTGACAATCATAATCAAAGCCGAGGTCAATCGGATGAAAATTGATTATTTTTCAGATTGAAATTGATTTTGGAAGTTTGACCTTGAGTTAACCTTTGACCTTTCGATCACAAAAATAGTTGGGTTTCCCAATTCAGTGACGCAATATGCAAATCCTGTTAAAATTTCAAGTCAATCAGATGAAAAATCACTATTTTAAAATTTGACCTGAAGATGACCTTTGACCTGAGACCTCAAAATCAATAGGCTTCTCAGTTGAGACTACCTCTACAACCTGGTAAAGTTTCATGATGCTCAGTTTACAATTGTGACTTGTAGGCGATAAACAGACAGACAGAATAACAAGACGACGACGTTGTGCAGAGCACAACACTTGCAAAATCCAGAAAACAAATTTGAACTCAAAAATAATTGGTGGTTGAATTAAATGACCAAACATGCAACTCCTCTTCAAATTTCAAGTGAATCGGATGAAAATTGACAATTTTAGAATTTTGGCCTATGTTCACCTTTTGGCTGATGTGGACCTCTAAAATAATTAGTGGTTGAATTCAGTGACCTGAATATATATATATATATATATATATATATATATATATATATATATATATATATATATATATATCCTCTTCAAATTTCAAGCCAATCGGATGAAAATTGGGATTTTAGAAATACCACCTCATTTGTTCACCTTTGGCCGATGTTGACCTGTTGGTCTCCATTGATCTCAAAAATAATTGGCTGGTTTAATTCAGTGACGTGAAACATAAATGCTTTTCAAATTTAAAGTCAATCGGATGAAAATTGAGGATTTTAGAAATCTCACCTTAGTTGTTGACCTTGGGCCGATGTTGACCTCAAAAATAATTGGCTCGTTGAATTGAGTGACCTGAAATATAAATGCTCTTCAAATATCATGTCAATCGGATGAAAATTGAGAATTTTAGAAATCTCACCGAAGATGTTGACCTTTGGCATATGTTGACCTTTTGACCTCAAAAACAATAGTCTTCTTCCTTGTGACAAACTCTACCATGTGGTGAAGGTTCACGAAGGCTAGTTTAAAATTGTGACCTGCATGTGACAAACAGACAGACCATGACAGACACAGACACAGACACAGACACAGACACACACACTTCATGGGATGTGTGATGCATTCGGAGGATTCTGGGTCATGTTGCATTTGTTTAATAAGAAATAGATAAAGCAGATGACTGGTAAATTTGATTTGTACAGAGAGTACTGGAGTTTGACTCTGAAGTATGTTTTGTTCAATTCACACAATAAAATGAAAGAAGAATAATTCATTTATATTCATTCATTCCCCATGGAAGGGTAACTACCAGGGCAGCTCGATAGTGTACTATCAGGTGTGTAACCATATCATCTGGATAAAAGAAAGTGGGGGCACCTGCCATATTTGTGTCCATCTCTCTATCGGTCCACAATTTTGCTCTTCAGTTGTTCCTTTGCATTCCCTTACTCCATTTCTAACCTATTCAAAGTTTACCGATGACATTTCTCCTGTGCTCGCCATGTCCCTGTTCCCTCAGTATGACCGAGCAATCACCCCACAGAGCAGACAGCTCTTCATGTAATACAAGATCAGGATGTTTCCAAAGATGACATGGTTCCTGCAGAGCACAGCCAAGGCCAGAAACCTGAGACTACGGGCATGATTGATGTCTGCTGGGGTACCAGAACTGCAGAGGATGAGCAGCAGTGTGCTTAATTCCTGGTAACAAGATCTGTCTCCAATCAGCAACAGCGCAAGGCTTAGCGAGAATGACTGTATTTGAAGCTGTCAATGGGTTTTTTTTTCTTTCCCGGAAACTCACAATTTTGTTCAAAGCAGAAACTGGGAATTCTCCAGGCAGTGAAAATGCATGCAGATAGTTCCTGTTTAAATTGAGCACTCAAAATCTCAATATACGTATGGAAACTAAGTACAATTAACTTGTTGAGAAGCTTAGCTCATGGTTTTATGCTGAATATCTCATTTTGAATGTGTGAGCGATTTAAAAGCAATCATTGAAGAAAATTCCTTCCTTTGCTCGATTGCATTTCCAGAAACATGTCGAAGTTTATATCGTGCGTACAAAGACAATGCCTTTTACTCAGGGCAGAGTCACAGCAATATGCGATAGTTTGTCCTTTATTCCTTTTCCAAAACTCCATGAATGATTTTTGTATTTACAAAATGATAATGGTATGAACCAAGTTTTTTATTTTTATTTTTATTTTTTTAATGGATTTGTTTTATTATGGGCTGGCAGGATAGGCTGGAGGTATGCACCCTCACCTCTGAGCTATCTCACCTGGGTTTGAATCTCAGCCCAGGCATAAACTGTCACCCTGATGTTTCACAGGCAGAGTGATTCATCAATGTGTGTGTTGTCCCTGAGATTAGACATCCCCATGCACGGTTCAAGTATCCTTCCTATAATTTATGGACTGGTGTTTGTTTACTTGTCGTGCTACTCCTGTACTGCTACAGTTCTGGGCCGATTACATTCATACTTGCTACATAGGATCAGCACGACCCCAATTAATGTATAGGAGTGTTTTATGTTTGCCAGTGGTCTTGGAGTGTAGGGGTGATGGGGGACGCAAATTATCTATGTAAATGTGCATCATGTAGCGCCGCCTCCAGGTGGAGGAGGGTATTACAAGTCTGCACCATGTACAGTATTCCTATCCCCACTTTTTCCACTGCAATGAGGTGTTTTGAATTATAAGCAGTATATATGTTTTTGCTTCATGCACGTAAACCCGGGTTATTTTTATTTTTATTTTTATTTTCGGGAGCGATTGAGGCAGCTGTCAGTTGCCTATACACCGTCCAAATAAAGGTACGTGTCAGAATGATGCGTTGCATGCTTGGAACAAGATAGCCCATCGGGCGGGTACTCTGCTCATATAATTAAATTTAAATAAAATAAAGATTGTAAAGGTCGTATATAGAAATTAAAAAAAACAGAAATTTACCGCTGTTAAAACACGGGGGGCTATTGCATCACCCTTTCCAACACATTACATTAGTTCTTTGTGCCTGTTGTTTATGTCCTTTATAACATCCTTAAAAACAGTACGTTTCCCATATGGGATGATTTTTAATTTTGTTTGACTGCCAGACAGGCAGACAGAGGAAATAACTTATCTCACCCCTCTCTGCACACATGCGATCAAGACAAATTCAGAACCAAAGTACTGCTAAACTACAGGTTCCTTTTCCGATTCATCTTCAAAATATAACATTCATTTTTAAATACGCCTGGTGTTGGCTTAATGGTTTGGGTGGCAGGTTTGGGATCCTACGATCCTGATTTCAAATCCCGCTCAGCTGTTGAATTAACACCAGGTGGGGTTAACTCGGCCTGTCATCCTTCCGACGTCGGTAAAATGAGTGCCAGCATGCTGGTATACTGTGTCGGAGTGGCGACCCGTCCAGGATTGATTGTGCCCAATAGCCAAGGAGACTGCTTAGGCAGCACCAACGCTCTGCACAGAGAATGGTCCCAATGGATGAATGGATTTTTAAATCAAAACGTTTCTCGGTCATTCTACGAATGCTACTGGTTTTAATTTTTTTTTTCTTTTCATTGCAAAAAACTTCAAGCAAACAAACAATATTAGGAAACAACAAGTCTGGAGACGGCGATGGTTCACGAGCAATGTACACGGTTCGCCTTTTTTATTTTTTGACCTTCGAGGGGACGCCACGAGCAAACTGGCGGGAATCGGGAAAAACGTAAATGATGAAAGTTGTAGTACTCGAAGAGCACGACTTGCATACCAACTTTCATTCGAAACAGTTGAAAACCCTAGAGCTCGATGCCCAATTTATTGATTTTTTTGACATTTTCTAAGTTCGTGACCTTGTGACCTTTACCTTGGGCGAAATTGAAAAATCGAGCTCCGTGGGGCTATGCAGATGCCATTGGGCTAACCAAATACCGAAACCCCTGCCAGATTCGACAAACCCCCTCGGAGAAGATGTAACTTGGAACCGGCTACCCCTAAAAACACATGTTTTTGGGGCGTGGCTCCGCCCATAATGGGCGCACCAGCCCATTCTCAGGAAAACACAACTAGATCATGATATAAACCTCACACCCAAATTTTATCAGGATCGGATCAAAACCCACGGAGCTATGCTCGGGACAGACAGACAGACACACACACATAACGAATATAGTGGTCACTTACTAACTCGTGAACCAATTATCTTCCACAATTACGTTCTCACAATTCAAAGACTGTAAAAAAAAAAACAAATTTTAAAGGGAAAGGACAGTTTGGGTCATTCCACTTTATGCAAAGAAGACAAAGAAAATCACGTCCTGTCAAGGATTTGTACAAGTACTGTCCTACACCATGACCAATTTTGAAACAAACAGGAAACAGCAGACTTGGTCTCAGATTATATTTTCATTCTAACCCATGAACTTCCTCAGGGACTCTCCCTAAGTCGAAGCTTCACGCTCTCCTCAATTCCTTCATTCTCCCGTCCTCTATACTCTGGTGACATCTCCATGAGGCGGTCATTCTGTGATCCTCCCACCTGTCCTTTAAGACTGCAGTACACAGACACCCTCATGTGTCTCGCATACAAACTGTTGAGATTTCGTACACCTGCTGACCCCTGCTTGCCTCATTTATTTCTTCTGGCTACTCCACTTCAGTTACGTTGGTGTATCTATTGGTTATTGTTCAACTGTTCTTTTTCTGCCGCATGTCAGTCACGTGACCCTCTCCCCTGTCGCCCATCTGTGGTGACCCTCGTGACCCTCTCCTTTGACTCCAGTATAGAAAAATAAAACAAGGGCAAGTCCCTCATGCTCATCATCATCGAGCCTTTTGCCTTGACAAGCTCAGCAATGAAGCTTCAAGCATTCACCAGAAACAATTTGCTGATGTGCAAACCAATCAGCTGACAAAACAATTGAAAGACCAAAAACAATGGCAGAAGTGTAGTTTGATTGCATTTTTCCCTTCTTCAATCAGCATTCCAATATAAAGCAAGGCTCTGCAGAATCGTGGTCACTTTCCAACACATACACTCCTGCTTTGCATAATTTCTGCGAAAGCAGTGATTCAGCTGATACAGTACTCTCCATAGATTACAGAAACAATATTTAGAATTTCTTCAGGATACCAGCACACAATGGTCAACTCCTTTTGAAAGGTAGCATGGCATACTCAATGTAAAAAAGTGAATGCAAGCAAATGGGAAAATCAATATGACTGGTGTTGGCTTAATGGTCAGGGTGGTGGGCTTTGGATCCAAGGATCCTGAGATAAAATCCCACTCAGCTGTTAAATTAATACCAGGTGGGGTTGACTCTGCCTGTCATCTTACTGAGGTTGGCAAAATGAGTGCCAGCTTGATGGTATCCTGCGTCGGAGTGGCGACCCGTCCAGGATTGTGTCCAATAGCCAAGGAGACTGCTTAGGCAGCATCAACGCTCTGTACAGAGCATGGTGCCAATGGATGGATGGATGGGGAAACCAATGTAATACCGCTCTGATGGACAGTGTAGTCTTTGATACAATGCCTTGCCTGACAAACACCAAGATGATAGCTTATAATCAGGTTGGGGAACCATCCCTGGAGCTCCTGGTCTTCAAAAGGCAAGTACATGTCCTCTGATTTATCCCATCAGTCCACCGAAGAGTCGTGACAGGTTGGTTCAACATTGCTCGATGTTGTCATACTTGCATGTTAACACTGTGTGTTAACAGAACAAAATGTGTTAATAAAGAACAAAATAAATGTGTGGGTAAGGTTAGGTTTAGGTCAATGGATGGGTGTAGTGCAGATGATGGAGAAACTAGTTTTATTATTTTATAAGTAAGAAGATCATGGTCACCAGATTGATACAGTACTTGGAGCTGAAAATGTTGCCATACCAAATGCATTACTTAAATACATACCTCTTCACTGTTCTGGTGCCAGGAACGACATGCCGCATCGGATATTGTTGCAGTGATCCTGACCTACAGCATCTGTCTGTCACACACCATCGTCTGGAGACATAACTGGAAAATTACCTTAAAAGAAGGAGAAACTTGCAGTTCTTTGCAGACTGCAAAAAGCAGATCCTGCCACACACTCCAGCCCCCTACAGGGTAGGTCCATTAGACTGCATATAACATGAGAATCATTACTTTCTTGGTTTGTAATGGGCCAACTCACACAGAGAGGGGGAACCACCTACAAACATGTGTTTCTGTCCAGTTAACTGTTATCAGCATGTGGAAAACCACATTTTCTCCTCCCCATCCTCACTCCCTCCGAACCCTCACACTTCACCAAGTGAGCTGGCCAAGCTTCCATGATCATTTATGTCAAATAAAAACCTTTTCACTTGTGGTACCAGGAACTATATGCCACACGAGCTGTTGGCAGATGGATCCTGCCTAACAGGATATCTGCCACACCCCTGCATGGTAATGCCGTGCACACTACCACACTGATGCCACACACACCTCCGCAATGGAATGCCTCGCACATCCCTGCACTGTGATGCTGCGCACATGCCCACACTGTGATGACCTGCACACCCCCGCACTGCAATGATGTGCACACATCAACACTGTGATGACACGCACACCCACGCACAGTGATGGTATGCACACCCCCACACTGCGATAGCACACACACCTCCACACCACGATGGTGCACACACCTCCACACCACGATGGCACGCACACCCCCACACTACGATGACACGCACTTCCACGCTCATCACCGCTTTGCGCTGCTACGAACACACCCACACTGAAATGTCACGCACACCCCCACACTGTGCTTCTGCGCACACACCATTGCTGCATTGCTGTGAACACTCTCGCACTGTGCTGCGATTATAATTATAATTAGATTAATTATAAATAACTTTATGAATCGCTGTGCAATGTATGTCCTGAGCTTCAAAACGGAAAAAAAAACCAAAAACGAATTCTGCTTGATAGTGGAATCTGCAAAATTAATTAACCTGAAAATCCATTTTTATCCAGCTCCAAATCTAAAACAATATGTCTGGCTTTTATCCCGACCACAGCACTCTGAATATTGTATGATTGCTGACTTGGTGCTGAATCGAGCAAGCCACCAGTTTGCTGACAGAGAGGCCCAGGAGTTTCTACAGTCATTCCAATGGCCCTTTTACAAAGGCTGGCAGCATTATTACCTGAGCTAGAGCTTTTCCAAGCATAGTTATTCATTTTGGTCTCACTCTAAATAGTGTTCCCACAACTGATGCGTAGTACTGTTTCTGTTTGCTCACAGAGAATAATAACTTCACCACCAACATTTCTGTAGAGACAATTTTCAAGATATGCAATCAACTTACCTAATCCATCCCAGTGGTGAAAAGTGCATCACAACTTTGAACAACAGGGTGAAACACATTCTCAAACTAGAACGGCACTCGAAGAGTACATAGTCTCGCCTCGCGCGTTCATTCTGAACAAAAATACCATCGTTAACTGAACATGCTACTTTTGTGGCCCACTGCTATTATGGCCCATATACCCATATCACCCATGCACCCTATTATGTCACATAGCTTCTTGTCATGGGTTATAAACATCATAAATTTAATTCTTCACTCACGTCCAGACATAGATCAGATACAGTATATGACGTTTCAGGTTTTTTTTGGATAACGATTTCAATTCAACCAATTATGGCTGCAATATCACTTGACTGATGACGTCATTATTATCACCATAATGACATATGCCAAGCTTGAAAAAATTTTTGTTGAGTGATTTCAGAAAAAATGATGTCCAAAATTTTTCCTTCAACCCAATATAGCTGCCCCACGATGTGACCTATGTTTAAAGTTTTGCATTGATCGGACAAGCAGTTAGAGAAAAACTATAAGGGCACTGGGTAGAGAGCATACCTCCACCACGTCATGCCTGATCCACGAGAACATATCTGGCCCAATACATTTTTGAAATATTATGCTATATATCGTTTTTGGCCCTATCTCTCAATGGTGAAGAATCACTGTAAATGTTCTAGTACTAGGATCTTCACCAAAGTCAAATCAGTTCGTCCTCGTCACACACCCAACCTGCTGAGCAAATTTCATCTGGATCCGTCCACAACGTTTTGAGATATCCTGCACACAAACAGACAAACACACAACCAAACAAAGAAAAAGAAAAAGAGTTGCAGAGCAAGATACTTGCAAAATCCACCCCCCCACCCCCCAACCACCTCTCCAAAGGTTGCCATGGACACATCAAATTGTCCATTTCATTAAGATTAAGATTGACAATCTTAATCAAAGCTCAGGTCAATCGGATGAAAATTGATTATTTTTCAGATTGAAATTGATTATTTTAGAAGTTTGACCTTGAGTTAATCTTTGACCTTTTGATCTCAAAAATCGTTGGTTTCCCAATCCAGTGATGCAATAAGCAAATCTTGTTCAAATGTCAAGTCAATCGGATGAAAAATGACGATTTTAGAAATTCGACCTCAAGATGACCTTTGACCTTAAAATCAATGGGCTTCTCAGTTGAGACTAACTCTACAACTTGGGAAAGTTTCATGGCGATTGGTTTGGGTGATTGGTGACCTGTAGGCGATAAACAGACAGACAGACAGACCGAATAACAAAATCGACTAACCAATATACTTGAAAAATCTTCGATTTTGCAAGTAACAAACAAACAAACAGACAGAGAGAGAGAGAGGGGTGAAAACATAACCTCCTTCAACCTTCAATGGCAGAGGTATTCATTTTAAACCAAAACACAAACACACACACACAGACACACACACACACACACAGACACACAGACACACACACACACAAAGTTTGGAATACTCTGGTTACCAGCGATGTCACAACAATGGTGCCGCTTTTCTCACACCACTCAGCAGGGCATTTCCTAAAGAGGAATTTCCTGCTCCCCATGGATGCCAACTGATGGGGACTGTCCATGCTCTATCCCTTTAAATGCTGAACGTCAAGCAAGGAAGAAGCACATACCCTTTTTAAAGTCTTTGGTATGGCTCGGCCAGGATTTGAACCATCGACCTCCCAGACTCGGATCGGACGCACTCCTGATTACACCACCGAGTTTGAATCTCAACCCAGCTTTAAAATGTCATCATGGTGTTTCACAGGCTGGGCAAGGCGAGGTTTTCCAGTGTTTCAGCCGTCCATCAGATGGAAATCAAGCTGGTTAACCCATCTTCCAGCAATGATTGGCGGTAGATGATACATATATCTCACAGTGTCTTTCATGAGGAGTAGGTGAGTTATCATCAGCACCCTGAACAAATTACAAACCCGTCCTGACTGACTGCTGGCAAGGCAATGGCAAACGACCAGGCATAACCTTTGCCAAGCAACTGCTTCGGTAGCACTGACACTTCTTCCACAGGATGATGAGATGATGAAATGATGAGAAGATTACAGTATATCAAGTACAATGTCTGCAAACATGCTGTCTTACATCAATCTCTGATTCTTAAATGTTCCGCTCAACAAATGTTTGACATTTGTTGAACGGAGCATTTAAGAGTCAAAGAGCTCTGCAGAAAGGCCTGCTGGGTGGCAGAATATCACTCATATAGGAGGAAGAGGAAAATAAGGCTTTCTGACTGGTTCAATGTCCTACAATGTGAAGCTCAAAGCCACAATCCTCATAGATGTTACACGTCAAAACCATCATCCTTATAGATCTTCCCTTTAATTTAATACACTTCCCACTAACAAAGCCTGACAACAAAAGTTAGGTCAAGAAAAAAGTTTATTTTTAACTTCAAGAAACTCAAATAGTTAGGGAGATAGCAGCCAACAAGAGCAATTTGCGTGTGGTCGCATGCGCGTGCGCACGCGCACACACACACACACACACACACACACACACACACACACATGAAGGTGGATACTTTGAGACATGGGAGGCTCCGTCCACCTTCTGAAATCCGCATATGGAGATAACAACACACACACACACACACACACACACACACACACACACAACACACACACACACACACACACACGAAGGTGGATACTTTGAGACATGGGAGGGCTCCGTCCACCTTCTGAAATCCGCATATGGAGATAACACACACACACACACACACACACACACACACACACACACACACACACACACACACACACTACAATAATTCTGCTTTGATTCGAAAACCATCTCAGATCCCTGGTCAGAGTCCATGTCTCACATCCATAGAGCAAGACTGGAAGCACCAAGAACCTGAAGACTCAGACTGTCGTCTTCCTGCACAGGCACCAACAGCGCAACACCCCATGATCCAGTGAATCCATGACTCCCGAGGCTCGACCCAGACATCTATTGACCTCTGGCTCACAGCCAGCAGAGACATGAATATCACTGCCAAGGTAAGTGAATCTCTCAGTGTCCTCAACATCCTCATCACAAACAGGTACAGACAAGATAGAGCATCCAAGATGTCATTGAAAGCCTGGATCTTAGTTTTGACCCAGGAAACTCGTAATCCCAGGGGCTCCGACTCCTCAATCAGCACATCGAGGGCCCCCAAAAGGATATCCAGAATCTTCGCAAAGATGACTGCATCATCTGTGAAATCAAGGTCAGAGATCTCGACATTCCCAAATGATGCATGGCAGCTTGATCTCTCTGACATCCTCCCAGAATCCAGTCCATACAAGCGCTGAAAAGTGTGGGGGCCAGCACACACCCCTGATGAACTCCAGTAACAACTAGAAATAAGTCAGAGAAGGTATCACCACATCTTACAGCACGCTCAGTACCAGAGTATCGCTCAGACCTCAAATTGATCAGTTTTGGTGCCACCCCACAAAGGTGGCACCCCACACCCCACAGTTATGCCTGGTGTTGGCTTAATGGTTAGGGCGGCGGGCTTTGCATCCTCGGGTCCTGAGTTCAAATCCCGCTCGGCTGTGGAATTTATACCAGGTGGGGTTAACTCGGCCTGTCATCCTTCCAAGGTCGGCAAAATGAGTGCCAGCATGCTGGTATACTGTGTCGGAGTAGCGACCCGTCCAGGATTGTACCCAATAGCCAAGGAGACTGCTTAAGCAGCTCTGCACAGAGTATGGTCCCAATCTCCTCCTCCACAAAGACCAATAATCCTCCAGAGGGCATCCCCATTCACTGAATCACGATTCACTGAATCCTGATTCGCTGAATCAAATGATTTTCAGAGATCAACATTGGCTGCAAGCAGCCCCTGTCGAAACTCTCGTCTGTGTTCGGTGAGGACCCGAAGGGCAAGGATACGGTCAATCATTAACCTCTTTGGTGTAAGGCCTGACTGCTCGAGGTGCTGGTGCTCAAGCAGATGGTGGAAAACCCGATCAATAATTATCCAAGCAAAGACCTTGCCTGGCACTGAGAGCAGCGTCACCCCTCGGTAGTTGTTGCAGTTCTGGTGATCACCCTTCCCTTTCACGAGAGAGACAAGGCCCCTCTCAAGTCAGTTGAGATGATGCCTGTGTTCCAGGCAGAGCACAGAACTGCATGCAACAACATGAGTGCAACATTTCCACGAGCCTTGAGAAGTTCAGCATGGATGTCACAAATCCCAGGAGCTTTACCCCCATTTCATCCGGTTCACCGCAGCCTGTGTTTCCACAAATGATGGTGGGTTGGGGGGTTCTGCAATAGGGACAGTAACACCATGGACATCCAACTTGACAGCTGGTGGATCAGCCGCTCACAGTAACCAGCCCAGCGGGCCTAAACTTCAGACTCCTCTGTCAATAGCACACCACCCTCCGCTCTAACTGCAGTACAACAAGGAATGGGCTTGGAAGAACGCAATGCACGAATTCCCCTGTAGGCATGACTTCAAATGAATGCATGGATATCCTGGAGTATGCACTTCCACCCACTGTTGCCCTTTCCTGATGATGTCTTTTCCTCAGAGTTCCATGGCGACATCACCTCAGATACCATGCTTGTGAAACATCAGCAAGTTGAGCTGTCTTTGTCATTGAAGCTCCTGCCAAACATGCCCCAACAATCACTCCTCTTAGAAAATCACTGAGGTCTCCTCTTGCAGCCATGCTAGCCTTAATTACAGACAACCAGGCCTGTGCAGCATTATTACACATGACCCTAAGCATGCTGGGATGTTATTTGCTTAACTAGCATATGGGCCACACCTGTGTGAAAGCCGTTAGTTTTCAACAATACGTTGGTGTCCCTCATTCAGGCCTAAGTCACATTTGCTCTACGGCGAGGATACGGTGGCCGTACGCCCTCTGAATTGACAAACGTGCGGCGGCCGCAGAGTTTCTGCGGTGGCCTCAGGGTGCCCTACGCCGTTTGGCTATATTTTACAGGCCGTAAGGTCGCCGTGGAATTATAGCGCGGAGTTATAAGTTATTTCATTTCTACGTTCGCCGTAGCAATTCGACAAGCCGAAACAAAAGAACTGGTAAAAAAAAAAAAAAAAAAATTAACCCATTCGTTACCGTCCGTCTGGCCGCACGTTCGCTTAGGGCCCCCCTGCGGTCGCCTTGCGGGCACCTTGCATCTGCCTTGAAAATTATATGGCCGCCGCAGGAATGCCCTAAGGTCACCGTGCGACATCAAATCAAAGACCGTACGGCACCCCACGTTTTCGGTCTCCACAATTATAAATACGCCGTGCGCACCCCGAAAAATAAAAACATATGTGACTGCTACATTGTGTGACCGTGGAAATACTGCGGCCGCCGCTATAATTGCTAGTGGCCGTAGATTTTGGAGACCCCACGGCCGCCGTGGCAAATGTGACCTAGGCCTCAACCAGGTGTTTAGATTTTTTGTCCACCACCTGTACATCATATTATGAGAATAGAGTAGGGACCTGAATAAAAGCACGGCTTGTAAAGTTTCAGGTTCCTATGATAATGGATTGTGATTTAAAATATGAAGAGACAGAACTAAAGAAATATTGTGAAATAATATGCCTATAGTAAAAATAAAAATCATTAAAATACGCAATTTGGTGTCCGTCTGTCTGTCTGTCTGTCTGTCTTTTGAACTGCGATACATTTGGTTGTTACTTATTCAATTTCAACCAAACTTGACAGAAGGACTAAAGGGTCACACGACAGAGGTTGTAGCGACTACATTTGCCCCCCCCCCTCCCCAAGGGAGTATTCTGCCTTGGGGTATCTCCGTGTTAACATAGCTAATGGTGTTCTTCTTCCAAGGCTGCTTCTCATAACAAAAGTAACAACACTAATTATATAGCATAATATTAATACAAACAGCATCTCCCCACTCCAAGAGGTTTTTTTCCTCCTTGAACGAATGCTGTGTTAATGTGTACAAATAGCTTATCATGGCATTTCATGGAAAACCCTGACTGGAAGTAAAAAAAAATATTTTAAAATCTATAAAAACACGTGTAATTACATTTTTAAACATTTGCTACTGCTGTTTAACACTAACCTGGAAGGGAGGAAACCCGGGCTGTGTTCCGTTACCAAGCAGCTCGCTCGCGCTTGCGAAACCAGCCGTTCCTTATCAACACTTTCAAACGGAGTGCTTACTTGAATGCTTAAGCCACTTGACAAGCGCTCTACAAGAAACGTGGTAACTGAACTGAATACGTCCCCGACGTTCTTGAGGCCCGAGCCTAGATCTATTATAATCTATATACGCAAGTGAGGATAATAAAATGACTCCCCCTGTTGCTCCTGTCGTGAGCGGGTGTACTCGTAATAACAAGAGTGAGAATTGTTTTGCAATAGATGTCCCTAACGATATGATATATTCTAAGTCTAAAAAGGGCATAACTCAGTGAAAAATTGACGAAACTCCCTGAATCTGGAACTTGTTCTGTAACTTTTCATAATAAAGCCGTGTACCAAGTTTAAGTTGAATATGTTAAAGGGTATGGGAAAAAGGTCATTAAAAAAAACCCACAGGTGGGACGGATGGACAGACAGCCAGACAGATGGACAGACAAACGGAAAGCAAAGCTATAGTCCCCTCCAGTGAAACTGATAGGGGACTAATATTAAGGATGTGGTAGCTGGGCCGTGATTCAAACCCAGGCTAGACAGCTCAGAGGCGAGTAAGAGCATCATAGGATGTCAAAATCCCCAAAATAATGGAGTCTGGACCAACATAATGGGGACTGAGTGATGTAGCAGGTGGTTGCATGAACTGCTGGCTCATTGCGAGAACATAGCACAGCACGTGTGTTCTACCCATAACCACACATGCCCAAGGGCCAGCTGCAAACACTGCGTATACATTAATGGCTGTTAATAATTTATTGGAACCTAAATTATTCAGCAACATTTCGGAAACAAACTTGAGAACACAAATAGCAGGCAAACATTTTTGTTCAAGCAGAAAGAAGAAAAGACATCACTCATTGGGTAGAGTTGAGAGATAGCATGCAGCAGCACTGGACCATAAGGGTTGAAGCAATGCTTTTAATCCAACAAAAACAATGGTGTCATATTTCGTTAAAAGGATGGACAATCATTTTGTTGATCCGAGAAGTATCTTCATTGTTACCATGTATCTGGCACAAAGATACTTCACCTTTCTTCCCAACCTCTACGGTAAAGGTGCCTACAATTTCCCCAAATAGCTCTTAAATATCAGTCTTATTATTATTATTATTATTATTATTATTATTCCGTATGCAGCACAAGGCGTGGTGTTGCATCATTGGCTGAGGGCACATCTGTGCCACTGATGCAATGCAATTTGTTGGTGAAGGAAAGAATTTCAAATTTGTTCAGGGTGTTGGCAAAAGCTGACCTACTGTTCAGGAAGGACACCGTGGGATCTTTAGCAATCCCCAACTAATCCCGGCAGACAGGACACCCAGTTTAATGTTCATCCAAGGGATGGCACACACATTGATGAATCACTCTGCCTGTGAAACACCAGGATGACAGACTATAGCTGGGCCGAGATTCAAACCCAGGCAAGACAGCTTACAGGTGAGTGTGAATCCCACAGTGATCCATCTTTTCCCATACCTCCATAAATGGACCAGGATAATGTGAGCTCAGGTGATGTAAAACAAGGCCTGGTTGTACTATCTTCCCTAACCTCTGCCCTTTTTAATATACATCTGGTAATAACCCCTTACATTAACTATGTAGTGAGATATTTCAAGATGGTCCTCCTGAAACAATATATATTAAAGACTTGCGGTTGGGAATAATATCACATGACTTCATTTTGCGTTCTCCAAACCTTTAATTGAGCCAACAATCACTCGACGTTTCGGTCAGCAACACGGAGCAACCGTGCATCCACTGACCTTTCTCGAGTAAATAAAAACTCCAAATCTCCCTGACAACCATGCGAAAAGGGGGATGGGCATAGCCAGACCCACCAATCAATGCCGTTCTGGAACCAGACCCGTGACATTCAAATTTAATTTTGGTACGTTAAATGAACCGAACCGTAAATCAAACCAAACTGTAAAACCTAATCGAACCCAATGTTGATACGTTAAATCAAACCAACTATTAAATCAAACCAACCGCATTACAATTCAACGAAATCGATGTAACACAAAACAAACATGAATACAACACTTGCTTCAGGTGATGGATGTCATGTGAAACAATTAAGCTAAACTGATATACATATTACCAACAAACATTCATTTAATGTCATGGTGTGAGACACCGGGAATGATTGTGACTTCGTGTTTGAAAGGTGGAAAGGGGGAGGGTGGTGGGGGTTATGTGTGGGGATGAATATGATGTAAAAGAGCAAATCCAAACTGGATCCTATGTAATATGTTGAGTATCCCTGGTGCATTTCCGAATGAGAGGGCCAAACGCTCACGGCGAGTCAACCACCTCCACCGTGAGTGATTTAATGGTTTCTTCCACAGGCCATGCCTCCAAAATCCGTCTTCTGGCTTTACTGGGGTCACACCCAAGATGCTGACACTATCCCATAATGGAACATGGCCAGCCTTCAGCAGATCTCCTCGGATAGTTGCACTCGAAGGCCTTGCGATGCTCGGTGATGCATTGGCCTAAGGCTCGTCCTGTCTCACCCACACATTCCGCCGCCAACTACAGCGAACTGTGTAAACCATCCCTGCCCGATCACTCTTGGGAAGTTTGTCTTTGACATGTATCAGTGCTTGCCTGATGGTGAACACAGGTTTGTAATTTACCCTCACACCTGCCAATTTCAAAACTCTGCAAATTATTTGTGACACGCCCAGCGCAAAAGGCAAAACACAATAGCCTTTCGGTTGCTGCTGATGGACAGTCCTGTTTTCTGGCTGCGCCAAGATCGCTTCACTCTTAGGTAACAATCCGTTAAGGTAGCGTTGATCTTCAAAACACCTCGAAGATGTTTCACCTATCTCCTCCCATCTTTCATTGTCGATGGTAAATCACGTGCTCTTTTTATCTGGGTGTGTATCACAGTTCGTTTGTGTTCCATGGTGTGGCAAGACTCAAAATCAAGGCAACGGTCAGGGTGAGTAGGCTTTCTGGAAACAGTGATGTTCAACCTTCCTTTAAAAACCCTTATCACCATGGTGTCCAGGAAAGCGATGGATCCATTTTGTTCCTTTTCACGGGTGAAACTGATGTAAGGAAAAGTGTTATCAATGCCCCCAAAAATGGTTTTCACCACCTCACAGTGACAGATGACAAATGTGTCATCCACATAATGCACGAAGCTGCACTGTTAGTGCTGGGATGGCACGTTCCTCCAATTCTTCCATCAGCATGTTTGCAACCACAGCAGATACAGGCGAACCCATGGCAGTGCAGAACACTTCTTTGTGGTATATTCCATCAAAAACGAAATAAGTGGAAGAAAGGCAAGTTCTGAGAAGATTACATACATCTGTGGGATTCAACAAGCCACACGCCTGCTTCCAGCTGTCATCCTTTAAGAAGCGCAGACCAGCCACCTCGGCCACCAGAGCTATGGGAACGTCGGTAAACAAAGATACCACATTGAAGGACACCATGGTTTCATGGTAATGTGTTTCACTCTCTGTGCAAATTCCGAGCTGTTGCGTAAAGCTCTCTCCGTTTTTCTGTCTCACCCATATCCATAGAAATGCACACACACTAGCAGAAGTGCGTGTACCTTGTGCGGAAGGAATTTAGAGTCTCGATATAAGATGATTTGTAATACTTCTTTCCACCGGGTGGCACTATACAATACACACATTTAGAGAGAGAGAATTGGGATCTTCCCCCCACCCTGAACCCCCTACCTTGTATGTTTGAAAATGTTTTGTAACATCTCCATTTGCCAAAAGGATTCCAATGGTAAGCAATATTGATGGGGTTACAGGTTAGTACCGGTGGGGTCAATTCTATCGATAAACAGACAGACAAACAGACAGAAAATAGAACTGTATATGCTTACTTAAAATCCTTAAAATTTTGTGTTGTAAAAAAAAAAAACAGCAAAATGTATTTTTGTTATATTATTTTACACGTGCTCTTTTAAATTAAATTCACTGGAAATTTTTTTTATTCAAATTAGGTATGACTCATTGCTAAATATACCTCGAGTCCAATGGACCCATCAAATGCATTCTAGGGGTAGCGTTATGAATTCAACTTTTCCCTCGAACCTGAATGAATAAAAAAAATAATTAAAAAAACAGGAATATTTGTTACCACCTTTTGAGAGCATACATAAAAGGTCATGCAAATAACCGTTTCTATGATAAAGTTATAGCACAATAAACATCATGCTGGGTCCAAAAGACCCATCGTCTGTGGCTCCTGGGGTTCATGTTTTGATTTTTTTAAACCTTTTTTTGGATAAAAAAAAGGCACCCTCAAAAGAGGCATATAAACCCGAAATCCGGATAGGCAGCTCCGTTTGATGTTTAACTGATGTTGACCATGTAATCCTTGTGCTTGACAGAGTCGCCGGGCTGAGGCCTTTGAATTGGAGGTGATGCTTTGGTGTAGGACTTTATGTCAATTGGAGATCGGGGGAGTGCTCGTCACACTCCACATATTTTGACTAGTGCCAAGTGTCACTTCATTGGTGTCAAAGACTTTTCAATCAAGTGCATGCACTGCAGGTACTTTCACCACCCTGGCTCTGCCAAAGTCATTCTGCAGGTGTGGTTTTGAGTACTTACTCAAAAGCATGAAGTGCCTCAGTACGCTTTTGTGCTGCAGCTTTCTTGTGACGCAACTAATTATCTTGTCCAAATATCAGAACTAGGACACATATTTAATGATATTTAAAAATCTACTGATATGAAATGTATTAGGATTGTGCAGTACCATAATGAGCCTATATAATACCTGTAGTACCATGCAATGCACAGTTTGTTTCAGTGGTGAGGGGCTACAGCATCATGCAAATGCTTCAAATATGTACAGTTTATGAGAAGGTGGAAAAGTTGGGGAGAGGGAGAGGGAAGGCAAGATCTTTTATTATTATGAAACATTGAAGCAATCAAGTTCCTGTAGAGCTTACATGTATATCATCATGGTCTATTTAGCATGTTTACAGATCTTCATCAATGTTGTTATCACTCAAGACCAAATAATTTTCAGTGCATAAAACCAGTCCACTCCTTGTCTTATTGACAAACCTTATTTTACCTTGGCCTTCTCGAGTTGGGACAGGGCTTGGCGTTCAGATTCACGCTTATGGGCTTCACGATCCTCTTCTAGAGATGCGTCTGAATCAGAGGGACGGCTGGTGTAAGAGTCAGCAGAGCCCTGTAAGAGAAAAAAAAAAGTCGCATTATAATGGAATTTTTCTTTGTTTAAAATAAAAAATAAAAAAGGTTAAATGAGCATTATCCTGAGGAAGAGACAAAGGCACATATCACAACCTCCTCCTTATTGTGCATTTTGTCATTGTATCTTCATACTTTGAATAAACCTGAAATCATAAGATTTGCCATGCACAATCAAATTCACCGTTGATTGCAACTGGAATATAATTTGACAACACAAGCAGCGAAAACAATAAGTTGAAATATAAAAGAAGGAAATCTTCCAAACGATTTCATGAGGAACTAGAGGGGGCACTCGTAGAGTGCAAAACCTCCGCGCCAATACTGCTAGGTACTCAAATGAACCTGATATCCTATTCATTCAATTTGACGTCAACAGTGCCACAGAGTTATAGTTTGCAACTTTCTTTTACTTTTAACTTCTACATACTCAATTCATTCGTCATAACTAGATTCCTTGAGACAGAAATTGATTTTACGTGGGTATATCCACCTGAAGTTCCAAAATCAGCCGCAATTATAATTTGGCATGTTTTTTTGTTGGAAATCACTTATAACATGTAGAAATGCAAAAAAAAAAAAAAAATCGAAATTTTGTTGAAAAAAAGTTGCAAAAAATTTTTTTCTCTAACAAATTTTTTTTTGGGGGGGGTTGGAATCACTAAAACATGTAGAAATGCAAAAAAAAAAAATTAAAATATTTTTTCAAATGGCCGCCATAGCGGCATATGGATTTGGACCAAGTCCAAAATCTAATGGCATGGTCCTTGGACCAAACCTAATCACCCCACCAAGTTTCGTCGAAATCCGTCAAGGAGTTTTCCGTAATACTGTTCACAAAACAAACAAACAAACAAACAGAAAGGGGTGAAAACAGTAACCTCCGATCTTCGATGGCGGAGGTTAATAAGTCATAAAAATGAAATCTGAGATTAACACATTTAAATGACAAACTGTACAGACATGTACCTCTATAAATGCTGCCTTTAGGTTATGACATTAAAATGTTGCAAACAATTGGATTGGGGAAAAAATAAAATAAATCACAATGGTTCTTAGATATATCAGGTGAAAGAAACAACTTAAAAAACAGACTATTAAACAGTCTCATGATTGCAAAAGCAAACAGTAACAGTCTCATAAGCACTCATCTCATAATAACAATCTATATTAATAACAGGGCAAGTATAAGTGATTATGTATGTATGTATGTAGTATGTATGGATGTATGGATGTATTATGGATGTATGTATGTATATCCGCTCTTCAACCATTGGTTTGACAGATGAACTGTCATCACCCACAATTGTAACCCGAAATAATTACCCTAAAGTACCCAGAAAACCCAAAAGACCCCCCCCCCCCGAGGTCCAAAGACCCAAATGACTCAGAGGACCTAATGACCCCAGGACCCAAAAGACAGCAAGGACCTGAAGACCCAAAGACCCCAAGACTGAAAAAACCTGAAATAATCCAGAGATGCAAAACACCCAAAAGTCCACGAGTACCCAAAAGACCCCAAAGACCTAAAATACTCAAAGGACCAAAACGACTTTGAGGACCCAAACACACAAAATATCCAGATGACCAAAGACCTCAATGACCAAAAGACCCAGGGATCTAAATGACCGAGGACCCAAAAGACCATGAGGACTAAAATCCCAAGATAATCAAAATACCTTAACGACCCAAAGACCCAATGGACTATCTGGGACCCATGGATATGCGCAAAATGTAAAATGTGACTCAGTCCCTAACACACACACACACACACACACACACACACACACAAACACACACACACACACACACACAACCTCAACCCCCATCCCAACTCTGTCATCCTCTTCCCTTTTCTTCTTCAAGTCCTCAACTGCCCAAAGCCAAGTAACTGACTCCCTCCCAACCCGAAGTCCTCAATCACCCCCCCCCCACCTTTCCCAACATCTCAATCTCCTCTTCCAACTCCATGCATCTCCAACCATAACTCTCTTCCTCCCCTCCCCATTTCTTCCTGTTCTTAACAATGTTACACAAAGATACACAGGGAACTTTGGCGCATGAGAAGGCCATTCGGACTGTCATGCCAAATTGTTCCTGTCCCTGTTTGTTGAGAACAATATTTAAAATAAACAAGTAAAATAGATATAAAATGTCACACCCTCAGTTGTTTTAGTAATTTTGCTGTATGGAGTTAAAGGGCTGGTTGTAACTCCAGCAATGTAACTTGCGCCAAGTTTGAACAAAATCAGACCGTGCATGTGTGAGAAATGGTTGGGGACACATTTGAGTAATAAAATGGCCACCAGTCGGCCATCATGGATCTGATCTCAAAAATCAATGATGTGCGTATGTAAGCCATCAATTTTTTTTAATCTGAGTGCCAATTTTGAACAACATCGGTAAATGCATGTCCAAGAAATGGTTGAGGACGTGTTCTACATCGGGGTTTTTTTGCAACTAAAATTACCGTCAGTCGGTCATCTTGGGTCTGATCTGGAAGAAAAATGACGTGCATATGTAAGCCATCATTCTTTATCTGTTTGCCAAGCTGAACAATATCGGTAAATGCATGTCCGAGAAATGGTTGAGGACATGTTCAACATCAGTTTCTTTACAACTAAAATGGTCGCCAGTCAGCCATATTTGATTGCATCACGAAACAAAATGATGTGCGTACATTTTGGTCCATACATTACCGAGATATGGTTGCAGACGCATGCATACACGGACATGAAAATCGAGACCAAATCCATAAACCCCCATTTTGGACCAAGTCCAATGGGGGCTAATCAAGATGGAACGTTAAATTCACAATCACCTCTCCCTTTCTTCCCTTATCCTTACTACAATTCACGGACCGGTGTTTGTGTGTTTGTTTGTCGTGCTACTCCTCCTACAGTTCTGGGCCGATTGCATCCAGACTTGCTACATAGAATCAGCGTGACCCCAATTCATGGATAGTGGTGTTTTTATCTTTGCTAGTGGTCTTGGGGAATGGTGGGAGGGAGGGTGGGACGCAAATTCTCTATGTAAATGTGTATCGTGTCGCGCCACCTCCAGGTTTTCCCTGGTATTACAATTCTCCACCATTTACAGTGCAGTATTCCTGTCCCCATGTTTTCCAGTACAGTGAGGTATTTTGAATTATAAGCAGTAGGTATGTTTTTGCTTCATGCACGTAACCTGGATTATTTATTTTTGCCACGACAGAGCTGTCAGATGCCTTTACACCACCCAAACAAAGGTATGCGTCAGAACGACATGTTGCATGTTTAGAAGATCGCCCAAAGGGTGGGTACTCTGCTAGTAATAATAATGATACTACCGAGAGAGTTCATTGAATACCTTACCCCATTGCAGTTTTGAGAAAAAGTACATGGGAATGGTCGTTTAAACTTTTCCTTATTCCGTTTCTGAGCACATTATATCCTTCCTACAACCCACCATTTTGTCTGAATCTTGATAATCCCCAATGCTGATAGCGCAAGCGGCACATTTGATTGGTCTACGTAACGTAAAATGACAATATTTTGTCCAAGTACTGTTAAACTGGACTTTATTGGAAATGACAATAAGGTGATTTGTGTTCTACAGTGTTCAAGCATATAATTCAATTGAAACAAAATTAATGTTTTAAAGGATGTATAAAAAAACACTTATTTTGGAAGTTTACCGCCGTTGATGAGCCGCCTTTTACACCACCTTATTTACACCAAAACAATTGCCTTACTCCTACGTGTGCATGCGAGCTTGAGACGAGATTCTGTACAATTTGTCAAATTCAGAGCCAAAGTACTGCTAAATTGCAGGTGTGTGTGTTCAGATTTGTGTTCTATGGTGTTCAAAGTATAAGATGAAATTGAAATTAAGTAGTTCCTCGATCATAGACTGGTGTCCATAGACAGACAGACAGACAGACAGACAGACAGACAAAGTAAACCAAATTGCTAACCCCAGTTTTCACTTCATGCGTGTCATTAATAATAATAATAACAAAACAAGGACAAATGTGTCCAAGAGCCACGTCCTAAAAGTTTTGTCTTCACCAGAAGAAGAAAAAACAAAGAAGAAGAAGAACAACAACAACGCGGAGCTTCTATTTAGAGCCAGCGTTCGCAACCGAGCGGGCTAAAAATTCATACAGAAAGTCGAAACATCAGCATTTTGATCACAATAACAATAACAACTTCCGAATATTTCGTCACTGTGCCTTGATGGAGCCAATAGCGAGACCCGTCATGGAGGCTCTCGTTCATGATGAGAAATAGTTGTATTTACGAAATTAAACACATTAAATGAATAATCTTAAAATAGTAACGTGAACTTTTCGAAACTTTAAGCAAATGTCCGAATATATTTAAAAAGTTCATGATAGACGCTCTCAAAGGGCACCCTCAATGCGAGGATGTGTACAGCTGTTTAGTATTTAAGGAGATCCGATCCTGTATGTAAAAGAGCCGCGTTCCTAAAGTTTTGTCTGAAGAAGAAGAAGAAGAAGAAGATAGAAGAAAAGAAGAAGAAAAGAAGAAAGAAGAACAGAAAGAAGAACAAGAGGAGAAGAAAGAAGAAGCCAACAAGAAGAAGAACAAGTAAGAGAACAAGAAGGAACAAAAGAGAACAAGAAGAAGAGACAATGAAGGAACAAGAAGAACAGAGAAGAAGGCAAGAACACGCGGAGCTTCTTGAGCCAGCGTTCGCTAGCGAGCGCGGCTAAAAATAATAACAATACGAGTTCCCGCTTAATGTTGTACTCATGTTGCATAAGCATATCATGTTGTACAAACATCACGTAGGACATGGCTATTATGAGATCACAATGTACTTTTGTATGAAAGTCAAGGATACAAGTTGGACAAATCAATACAGCTTACGGTTGATTTGCAGTTGGGGTCTCAGCTTATTGAGCTATTTGTTCAGATAGGAATAACAGACTAAGTTAATGTTCCAGCAACAATGATGTCAACTGTCTTTCTTGTTCACAATTTATATTTTAATCATGGGCCCAGAAAGAGGATTGGTACGGGAGGTAGTAATTGAAGAGCAAACAAGAACATGCAAGGGCTCTTTTAATATGTAACATGTAATTAATACAAAGTGCAGGGGCAAAATAAAATTTTGGAAAAAATACGCAACAAAGTACAACAAAAAGAGGATGCCATCTCTGAAAAAGCTTTTCATTCAACAAAAGCCCATCCAAGTCGGCAATGATAAACCCTCCTGA
>CM068952.1:62536248-62561248 GCA_035128595.1 Eptatretus atami
ATATCCAATCCTTTCCTTCAATTCATGACACAGATCAGGGCTGGCACCGCGCGCACCACCGCCTGTGATAAACAACTGCATACTCGATGGCGGACCCGTGTGCAACCCTGTGATTACAATGGCATTTTATAATCATACAGAACGGGGCACGAATAGCACACATCTTCATTCGGGTCTGCGCGATGATTACAATGGCATTTTTTCATCAAGCTTGTACGGGACGCGCATGGTGCATATCTTTGTTCGGGTCTGCACGCTGGTTTACAACGGCGTCTTTCCGTCGGTCTTCGCTCACCACCACAGCCACAGATGTCTCCCGCGGACGGCAGACATCCTCCCGCACCTCCGCCTCGATACAGCTGCCACCAAGCAGAGGCGTGCTGTGCAGCCCGAATCGCTTGGGCCGTATGGCGTGCGGACGAAGCGGGTGCATTGATCAGCGCCAACCACAGCGTGCCAGGGATGTCCGAGCAGGCGTGCGGGACTGGCGCAGCCCTTGGCCAGTCGCCAGAGCACGGCCCGGGAGCTCGGTGCAAGGCGATTCATATCGCGGGGTTCGGAGCGAGACGATTCCGCAGCTCGGACATGTCTTGCCGGATGTAAAATAAGGCCGGTCCCAGCCATGACGGTCGGGTCGTGTGGTGGCCGGGGCCCAATGGGAGCGCCCGATTCGGGTGACGACGCATCGCTTCGGGGGGCACCCCGCCCTGCATCGCAGGGTCTATTAAGGACGGATCGCGAAGCCATTCAGGGTCGTCGTCAGAGTCGTGCGGAGTCCTTAGAGAGTTGAGAGAGTCGTTGTAGTCACCGTCAGAGTCGTGGTAGTCATCCTCAGCTTCATTGCATGGTTTTGGATCGGTCTCTGCGTGCGCCTGCTGCCCTGTCTTCTTCTTCTCAACCGACTCACCGCTGGCTCCACCCACCCACCTGACTCCGCCTATCCGTCCACCCACTCGCTGCTGGCTCCACCCAAAGTCCCTTCCTCACGCCTGACGGTCGCACCCATTCTCTGGATCAGCGCAGATGCTTTGTGGGCACCGTAGCCAAGCAGGAGACGACGCGCCAACTATCAAAGAGGGATCGTTCCAGCAGAGCACCCCCCCAAAATGTACTGGGGGGCGGTCGGTCAATCGTGCAAGGTATGACGAGACAGTTTGCCTCATCTCCTCTTCTTCTTGCTCATTATCTCTTCTTCATCGGTGTGTGTGGTGTTGTGTGTGTTGTGTGTGTGTGTGTGTGTGTGTGGTGTTGTGTGTGTGTGTGTGCATGCGTCATGGTGCCCGTCCTCGTTCATGTTAAGAATGCAGAAGAATTATATCAGGATCGTTCTGCTCTGTCTGCTTTTGTAAGTTGTTTGTTTTATTGTCGCACCACACATTTCTTTCTATCTCTGCTTACACACAACAATACAATCTATTCACTGTGCCACATATTTTTTCCTCACCTGCCTGTAATAAATCCTTATGTCGAAATGTTCCCTGCTCGTTTTTGTCTTTCTTTCATTGATCCAGCATGGTCCGTATCCGAGCCTAGCCGGGACTTTATTCCCAACGATCCGTTCCTTTTAGCCGGTACGTTCCTTGGCAGTGTTGCTCGGCTGCATCTGATCCAGTAAGGTGATCCGGTTCGGACAAGGTATACCGAGGGCGTGTCCCCCGGTAATTCAGTCACGTGATTATTTTTAGGTCACCAATATTAGACGGAGGCCCCTAAGTCGTGGTGAGTTATTGGCGTTCACGGTCGGTTAGCAACCCGCCGTGTCACGGAGTATCTGTGTGTGACGGCCTGCGATTCCGGGGAGTCTGATGGGAACCTGAGATAGCTTCCCCCCCTCGTGGTCTTCTCACCCGACCCCCGGCCGCAACAATATACATATATATATATATATATGTGTGTGTATATATATATATATATATATATATATATATATATATATGTGTGTGTATATAATTATATATATATATATATTATATATATATATAATATGTGTGTATAACCATATACATGACAGGCAGAGTCAACCCCACCTGGTATTAATTCAACAAGCGGGATTTGAACTCAGGATCCTAGGATCCCAAGCCCACCACCCTAATCATTAAGCCAACTCCAGGCATACAGGATATCAACTGGTCACAAATCAGTAATTTACAATTCATTCTGCAGAGCCTGACCAATTATACATTGGAGAAACTGGAAGGATTTTAATCAAATGCTAGATGAACATGATAGAGCAATTAGGCTTGGAAAGGTGACACAGTCAACCACAGCATGCCATTACCTGCAATCTGACCACAAATTTGACTTGGAAGGGGTCCGTGTCCGAGACATGACATCCAACAAATTAAACATATCGATACTGGAGGCACGGCACTTCAAGAACCGAGTCGAACTGGGAGGAGGGCACTTGAAGTCTAACTATGAGGAGGTGGTTATTTCCCAGCTGAACCTATCCATCACGTTCGTCCTGCCTAGTGGCAGTGCAAAATTCACGGTCAACTTTTATTTTCATGCGGATCTCATGGAGCAGGGGGCAAGAGGGCTGTAAATGTTTCTGCTCAAATCCAACAGGCCTCTAACAGGCTTGAGAAACATGCTGAGTATGTGGTACATGCTCACAGATATATTTTCAGTGTGCTTCTCACAGATATCCCCAGTGTGCTTCTCACAATCACAGAAATTCCCCCTGTTTTCATCAAGAGAACGATGTCAATTTCTGCAACAAATCCTGTGGCAAAAATCGACAGATCTAGAAGGAAAGATTATTTGTGTATTTAACTCGTTTGGATCTGCAGAGAATATGTAAGCGTGTAGCCCTGTGAATAACATATATGCATGTCTGAATCTAAGGCTCAAGGGATTTAAATGGTTTACTGGGGAAAAGTACAAAAGTGGTGTACACGGCCAATGGCTAATTGCATACAGGATATGTGACTCAACTACCCAGCCATGTTGGGAATGTTTGTAAACTTGTGTACAAAGTGTTAACCTTCAGATGACCGTTGAGACAAAAAAAATTTGAAGTTTCAATGTGATACCTGAAAATTATTGGTCACCCAAAGGTTAAACAAACAGCCTGTATATTTATACAATCCTGGAACTCCATCGACGGGTGAATGATACATATCCAAAGTATGAGAGGCCGAATGATATAGAGTAAAATTAGTTATAGTAACCGTAAGGAGGGATAAACTGCTCGGCTGCTTCAGTAGGACCTCTAGAAATGATATCAATTAGCCGAAAAGATCAATTTGACTTCGGGTTTCGTACGATGCATATGCTCTGCGAAGCTTCCAATATTTACAAAAATACTGTATAACATAAACAAAATCATGAAAATATTGACGTTGAATTTGCTCTCAGAACTGTTCAAAAATTCCGTACCTCAATAAATAGGACATGGTGCTTTTGTTGACCAAGCAATGGATGTATGTCTTGAACAAGAAAGCATGTAACACAGAAGTTTCCCTGGCCATTTAAGGTTTTGGCATGATATACTATCCAGCTCTGTTGAGCTTTCAACTCGTAGCACTTCGGGCCTATTACACTGTTGGATGGCTGAGTTCCTTAAAGCATGCAAATATCAAACTCTCTTTTGACATTATACTTTCTATAACTCTGGAAGTTGTTGCTCCATACTGGAGCTTTTTTTCTTTACAAGATGAAGGTTCATGGAAATAGCAAGGCGGTGGAGCATGTGAACTGAAAATGGAGCAGCAGGGTAACGGTTTGACACAACAGGCAAGGGAATAAATGAACGGTAATAGAGGAAAGTGGGCAAGGAAGGAAACATGGTAACCTGCAAGTAAGAGGGTTGCATTAGGAAAGTTTGTTTGGGATAATAAAGAATGTGGGTAAGGATGGGAGTTAACATGAGATGGCAATACACCACCTGATTGCAGCCCTAGAGAGAAGGGTGTGATGGAACAGCTTCTGGAAGGCACTTCCACATATGAGAGAACAAAAGAACAAGAGTTTAAGTGTGCAGTCAGCCTCAATTTTTAAAGTTTAACCAGACAGGCTTTACTGGAAGAAAACATATATCCTGGAGTTGTTGAGGAGGGTCGGAAGATTAAGAGTAGATGGATCTAAAGTCGAAACCAGAATAGAGGCAGTAAAGAAAAAAAACCAACGATGCCACTTACCTGTCTGCAATGCAAGAACAACAGGCCTTGTGCTTTGGCTTCATGACAGGAGATGCCAATAATGTGAGAGCTTCCAACAGATTCCAGGAGAGACAGATGTGGTGCTGAGGCACCAGCAAATATTTCATTCACTGAGCTATGGACAGAGGCCATATATACAGTGCCTTCAGAAAGTGTACACACCCCTCAAATTTTGTCACATATTGTTGTTACAGCCTGAATATAAAATGGATTGAATTCAAATTTTTTTGTCACAGATATACACAAAATACCCCATAATGACAAAGTGAAAACAGGTTTTTGAATTTTTTTTTACAAATTAATGAAAAGCTGAAATCTCTTGCATCAATAAGTATTCAACCCCTTTGCTATGACACTTCAAATTGAGCTCAGGTGCATCCAATTTCCTTTGATCATCCTCGAGATGTCTCTACAACTTGATTGAAATCCACCTGTGGCCAATTCAATTGATTGGACTTGATTTAGAAAGAAACACACCTTTCTATACAAGGTCCCACAGTTGACAGTGCATGTCAGAGCAGAAACTCTCCCATTAAGTCCAAGGAACTGTCCGGAGAACGCCAAGATAGAATTCTGAGAAGGTATAGATCTGGGGAAGGGTATAAAACAATTTCTGGAGTGTTGAAAGTTCTCAAGAGCACAATGAGCTCCATTATTAGGAAATGGAAATAATATGGAACGACCCAGACTCTTCCAAGAGCTGGTCGTCCAACCAAACTGAGCAACTGGCCAAGAAGGCCAAAGCCCAGATTTGAATTCCATTGAGAACCCAATGACCACTCTGACAGAAATACAGAGCTAGTTCCTTGGCTGAGATCAGAGAACCTGCCAGAAGGACAACAGTCTCTGCAGCACTTCACAAATCTCGGCTTTATGGGAGAGTGGCCAGACAGAAGCAACTCCTGAGAAAAAGGGACATGACAACACACCTGGAGTTTGCAAAAAGGCACGTTAAAGACTCTGGGATATAAAATGGATTAAATTCTATTACTCTGGAATAGCATGAGGCAAAATATTATGTGGCCTGAGACGAAAATGGAACTCGTTGGCCTGAATGCAAATCACATTGAGCCAACCACATCGCTTCGGGGGGCGAAATCGGCATGACCTCTGGCAGAAATCGAGCACAGCTCATCGCCCATCTAAACACCATCCCTACCGAGAAGCATGGTGGTGGCAGCATCATGCTATGGGGATGCTTTTCAGTGGCAGGGACTGGTAGACTTAAATGGATAGAGGGAACAATGGATGGAGCCAAATACAGGCAAATCCTTGAGGACAACCTGCTTCAGAGTGCAAAAGACCTGAGACTGCGGCGAAGACATACGTTCTCACAGGTCAATGACCCCAAGCACACAGCCAAAGCAACACTGGAATGGCTTCAGAACAAGAACGTGAAAGTCCCTTGAGTGGCCCAACCAAAGCCCAGACTTGAATCCCATTGAGAATCTGTGGAAAGACTTGAAGATTGCTGTTCACCGATGCTCTCAATCCAACTTGACAGAGCTTGAGCAAATCTGCAAGGAAGAATGGGACAGAAAGGCCCAAATCCAGATATGCAAAGCTCAGACAGACATACCCAAGAAAACTCGTAGCTGTAATTGCTGCCAAAGGCGCTTCTACAAAGTATTGACTTGGAGGATTGAATACTTATTGATGCAAGAGATTTCAGCTTTTCATTTTTAATTAATTTGTAAGGATTTCTAAAAACATGTTTTCACATTATCATTATGGGGTATTTTGTGTGGAATCGTGACAAAAAAAATTAATGCAATCCATTTCAAATTCAGGCTGTAACATCAAAATGTGACAAAAAGTCAAGGGTGTGAATACTTTAAGAAGGCACTGTACTGTGAGGGGCTGTGGTTTTTAAAGAAAAAAATTTGAATAGAGGATGCCCAATCTGTGGATGGTTTTGGAAGCCAGATTTGCAAATAATCAGACCAGAATTGGTCATTGCTGGCAGTGAGGTCGAGAAGTTAAAGGAACTGGGCCTCTTCCAGTGACAGACCTTGGAAATATGTGGGTGAGATCGTTTGATTACCTTTCTGGAACAACAGGGTGAGACAGATTTCCCAGGATTGAAGGACATGTTGCATATACAAGACCAGCATCTAATCATTTCCATATCAGCAGAGAGTGAAATAGCTGCTCTTTGCTTCAAAATTGGATGAGGTACTGTATCACATAATGCGGTGTCATCCGCAAAAAGGAAGAGAGCTTCGAGACTCTAGACTCAAATAACCTCTCTGAGGCTCTAGAATCTAGAGCAATTTCTCGAAACAGCTCATCATGGAAAGATGATGATTTAGAAGATGATGATGATGATCTAGAAGATCATGATGATGGTCTTTCCTGTTTTCAAACAACCTGATCTCTGACCATCACTTTGGATTCCTTCCTGGTCACTCAACTCTCGTTGCTGATGTTGCTGACTTCCTGGCATGCTCTCATATCCTGCAAGAGTAGCACAGCAGGATTTCAGTGCATGGGCACTGATGATCTACATCTAGAAGATGATGAAGATGATGATTCTAGAAACAGCTCTAGAATCTAGAGCCTCAGAGAGGTTATTTGTGTAGATGAGGGAGACGATTGGGCCCAACACTGCATTGGTACACTCCGGCCTCCACTAGGATAACAGAGGAGTGGATTTCATTGATAGCAACGCATTGATGCCTGGTGTTGGCTTAATGGCTTGAGTGGTGGGCTTGGGATCCTCGGGTCCTGAGTTCAAATCTTGCTTGGCTATTGAATTAATACCTGGTGGGGTTGACTCAGCCTGTCATCCTTCCGAGGTTGGTAAAATGAGTACCAGCTTGCTGGTATCCTACATCAGAGTGGCGACCCGTCCAGGGTTGTGCCCAATAGCCCAGAAGACTGTACAGATCGTCAGTGCTGCCAAAGCAGAGTATGGTCCCAATGGATGGATAGAACATATTGACTGCATGAGTGTAGGAAGTCAGTAATCCAGGCATGAAGGCATCCTTGTATGCTACAGGCCGAGAGCTCAGAAAGCAGAAGGTGGATCGCAGACTGTAAGGGATGCCCAGAATATGACCGCAGGGAGGTAGTCCTGACCTCTTATTTGAGATTTAAGGGCTTCATTTATTTCTGAGAGGGGAGCATTGCAAGTCTAGAGTTGAGTGACCAGGAAGGAATCCAAAGTGATGGTCAGAGATCAGGTTGTTTGAAAACAGGAAAGACTTTACATTGACATCAATGATGAATTCCTTAACTTTTCTTATAATTGGAAGTAAGCCAAATTTTTGTAGTTGAGATACACGAGCCTTGACGTTGTATACAAAAATAAAAAATTCAAAATTTTCACTCTTCTTGTGGGCAAGAGTGATGTTGCTGACTTCCTGGTATGCTCTCATATCCTGCAAGAGTAGCACAGCAGGATTTCAGTGCATGGGCACTGATGCTATCTGGGCCCATTGCTGAAGCATGGGTTCAAGGCAGGGCAGAACTTCCTCTATCTTCCTGGGTGAGAAGTACATGAAGTCTAGTTGACAGTGGGTACAAGGGGGTAAGATGGGGACAAAATTGAAAGAGTTGGATATATGCTGCATTTTGTGGATATATAACTTCACAGTTTTTAATGGTACATCATATTTCACTTTGCAAAATACTTTACTCTGTAATACAGCATTATACTTCATTCAGTTCCCATCACATCACTAAAAAAAACAGGCCTGCCAAAGACTAAGATTAAAAAAAAAAGAATCTCATCATTTAACCAAAGTAAGTATCTTAAGTTCAATTATGGAATTCATCTTTCCGTGTAAATGGTTAATCCACTCGTGATGCTAACCATATGCAAGAGCGGTAATTTATATTTGCTGGCTTTTATTCTTTCCTGTTTTTTCTGTCTTTACTTATTTTCAAACTAACTCTGTCTTTCTCTACTTTCATTTTATCTTTACTTATTGCTTCCTTTTCCAGCAAAGGTTTTAGTGATCAGCACTCTTTCGCATTCTTCGTGTCCTATAGGCTGGCTGCATCGAAAAGAGCTTTTGCTTGAGATATTAAAACGAGCCAATTTACTCTTGTTGATGAAGACATCAAGTCCAAAACGAAAGCTATCCAAAATTGGTACTGGTATAAACTTGCAAATGTGCATTCAATGAAAACTGCCCATTTTGGGTAGTGGTCCATGATAATGTCCTATTTGAGATCGCTTCAAAAATAATCTGCCTTGTCACTTAATGACATTCAAAGATCAGTTATGGGCAGAAGATCAGCCACTGGAGCTGAACACTTCTCCAAAGTGGTTCCAAAGGCCAGACATCAACGACAAGGGAACTTTTGGTTTGCGCATCATCACCTTGATGCGAATTAACATAGACTCCATTGTCTAAGGAGTGTAAATGTAGTATGATATCCACGTTGAAATAAAAAGATGAGTGTCGATATAGGATTATCTAGAAAGAATAAGCATAAGAAGCTTAACATTGCAGATAATCCCCCTACGAGTGGAATATCCCATGAGGTGATGGCAATTCTGAAAAGTAGGGAAATTATGGGTAAAATAGCAAGTTGTAGGACAAAAATAAACCAAAATTGGCAGCAAGTTTGGAAGTCTTCATGGGACAGGTGATATAAAAGTACACAAAAAACATTCAGGTAGGAAGCCAGATGCAGAGAAAGTAAAGCATAATAGGAAGACCACAGATGGGGTTAGTACTAAATATACTGCATGCACTAATTTAGTAGGCAAGTACTACTATATGTCCTGTGTCATTGCCCACCTCTCCGACACTCCCCCAACCACACTTCCTTGCACATACAATATGTAAATAAGCAAATTAAGTCAGCACTTTTTCCAATGGAATACTTTTTTCTCAGCTTTATTTGAACAGTCAAGTCAGGCCAACACCAGAACAATATTCACCTTCTAGAGCAAACTCTGAACAATTATGGTTCCTGGAGGGAGGCACTAAGTGCTTAGACTTGGTGTCTGTGGTGTCCCACTTTTTGAAGGACAAGCCTAAATATTTTCAATTAAATGGGCTTGGCCTGGATTCGAACCCGGGACATCTCGCACCTGAAGCGACCACAAAGTCATATAATTTGTAAATTTTTGTTTGAACATAAATTGTATCACCCACATTTGTAATCTGTGGCAGATCGATTTACAATGACCTTTACCATTCGATTATGACCTCGAGTAAAGAAAGAAAAAAAAAAGAAGTTAATTTTCACTTAAGGATGCTATTTCATTTGAAAATAAAATGTTTGTTTTCATTCGGAGGCAGAATTTCAAATGCTACCAATTGGCTAATATTACGAGATGGCTACACCAGGAACCATCAGCGATCTCCGATTACAGCCCTCTAGTTCTGTCTGTTCTATGGTGAAAAGACATTAAAAGTAAACCAACGAGACCTCAATGTAACTTTATCATAGATTCATTCTCACCATGCCTTTGCAATATGCTGCCTGTAATACACTACCTGATACGGTTTAAAAACAGATTTATAAAACAGAAGTATAAAAGAGTTTGGGTTATCCACCAAGAAAACTTGCAGAAGCGCTGACATTTCGGGCATCGTCCTTCCTCAGAGTGGCAGAACATGAAAAGGGGAATTTATAGGTCTAACAGGTTAGTGATGTCACTGATGACCTCACTGCTGACGTAATATGGATGAGCAATAGCTATTGGATAGATATGTGAGCATCACATCTGATGTTTGGTCGAAAAAAAGGGAATGAAACAACTGAAGAAAAATGGGCGAGGAATGAATAATGGCGACTAATGTATGAACAGAAAGAAAATCTTTCATTTCAACCATCTGATGCTGATGTTCCAAGTTTAACAATAAAAACTGTTCTTTGAGTTTTCGGGCTCATTTGGTCCGTGGGAGATTATTAAACCACAAACAGACATGTGATGGATGCAATGTCCTGCAAGGTTAAAATGATAGACGACTGGTTTATGAATACCGTTATTGTTGGTTCTGACATCGTTGAAATGTTCACGGAAGCGGTCATCAAGAAGCCATCGTCCAGTTTGACAAATCCAAAGTTTATTACAGAGTGAGCATCATGTACAATAAATTACATTAATGGTGGTGCTGCTAAAATGATGGATAATGTTAATGGTGTATTTTGGTCCTGAAATCGAGGTCGTAAAGTCGATAAAATAATGGGCTATGACTTCATGAGCATCTGAATGCTCCTGGTAGGAGATTGGAAGATACCATACCTTTGAGCAGAAAATGTTGTTACGTTTTCTCAGGTTTTAAAGAAAACGTAACAACACCTCTTCCCTTATTTTAATATTCTGTCTCGCTCCGAGAAAGAGCTATGCCCGAAACATTCGTGCTTCTGCAATTTTTTTCAGCAGATAACAAACCCAAACTGTTTGCCTTCTCAACATGAATTGGTAATATGTTACTGCCGTTTATTATTTAGCTTTAAGAAAAAAAAATCTTCTTGTTGACACTAACGGTATTCAGGAGCGCTTCCTTAAATAGTTATCAGATTTTTCCTCTGTGAGCAGAAACAATGGGTTGCTCTCAATGGAATTCTGCCTGGAGATCTCCTTCGTGAAGGTGGTATGCCGCAAGGTAGTATTTTAATAGCCTACTGATCTTATTATATTTCAGTGCCGATATCATCATTGACCTCTCTGCTTCCCTGAAAATGTTTTACTGCAACATTTTACTGGCTCCTCCTCCACCCTGTGTTGAGCAGTACATCATACTTCTGAGAGGCAGGCTGCTACAATATCCGTCTCTGTAGATCCGGCCAAAAAAAGCTGTTGTTCAGCTACCTGGAACAAATATTTCAATGCACACAAATACCCCATGCTCTCACTCTGTTCCTCCACAAGAATTGGCTTTTGAACCCCACAGTTTACTTCTCCTGGAAAGGTGCAGTCCCTGTAGCTGTTCGGCCTCACAATTTATCACAACTTGTTTTGAGAGAACCATATCTCCAAATTGACCTCCAAGTCTGGCCAACACCTTAGTGTTCTCCGCAGAGCTTAGTCCATTCTCAGCTGCCCGGAGGGTACAAGGCCTTCATCTAAATGATCATGGAACATGTAGTCCCAAATGTGGGCTGGTGCTGCTGCTTCCCATCTTGCTCTCTTGGGGACTATGAAGTCCAAGGCTCTCCAGGTTATTGGTATCTCTTAGTAAGTGGCTGAGTCCCAACATCTGCTTTTCACCCACTACAGGCAGGTTGTTGGACTCCATTTTCTCATGCCTCGCTCATCCCTTTGTCTAACCCTCACTCAGCCCACGAAGGCCGCTTCACATATTCTTCCAGAATTCTCCACGTGGTTGCCCTCCCCAAATACAAGCCACGTGCTCACCTACATTCCCTCGTCCTGTTTTCTTGTCTGTTGTACCAACTCTGCATTGGTTGTCTCATGCCACTTCCTCCAGTCTTTCAAGCCTCATTGGTTTTCCCATAACATGTATCCTGCTCTCTTCCACTATCCCTTTCCTCCACCCATCCTTTCACAAAGTCCTTCAACTTTTACCCAATCCTGCTCTACGATTACCATCAACACCTCCCCTATCTTTGTGTTTCTCAATTTCCACCTTAGTCCTTTATGCTCTTGCATATAATATATGTACAAGCCTGCTGTTGGCTTAGAAGTTAATGTGGCTGGCTTAAGATCTTAAGGTCCTGAGTTCAAGCCCCTGCCATGCCAAAATATTGCAAGGTGGGTTGACTCAGCCCGTCAACCTTCTGAGCTCGGCAAAATGAGTACCAGCTTGGGGAGAAGTGAGCCATTCGAGTATCCTGCATCGGAGTGGTGACCCATAGCCAATTAAACTGCCTTGGAAGCCCAATACACACAACTGTGCAAACATGACCATCCATATGTGCACTCCAAAAACTAGATGACCCCTTGATGCAGACGTATTTGTGTCACAAACCAAAACAGAGTTGAACGAGAAAGGCACTTGGTAGAGTGCATACCTCTGTCATGTAATGCCTGATCCACAAGAACATATCGGGCCCAATACATTTTTGAAATATCTTGCTACATATTGTTTTTGGCCCGATCTCTCAATGGTGAAGAATCACTTAAAAAATTAAATAATTCTCATATCCAGATCCAGATTTGGATCTTCAACAAAATCTAATCAGTTCATCCTTGTCACACACCAAACCTGTCCACAAAATTTCATCTGAATCCGTCCACAACTTTTTGAGACATCCTGCACACAAACAAACACAGCCAAACAGACAAACAAACAAACAGACAGACAGAGAAAGGTGAAAACATAACCTCCTTCACTATTTGGTGGTGGAGGTAATTAGTCCATGTATGCACTTGCGCGCATACGCACACACACACGCACACGCACACGTGTTGTAAATAAGTAAACGACATCATAGCACACATTCATACTTGAAGATGCAAAGATGTCCATCAATGATAACCCCTTGGTCATCCAGCAAACAATGCAGTCAAACTGCCATAAAGCCTCATCATGGTTCACCAAAACACATGCAATGGAATGGCCATATTCCATCCTAATTTTCTTGTCATTGCAAGCATGCATCCTTAAAGCCCTCACTACTTTATGCAGTGAAATATAGATCCTGATTATGAGAAAATACCATTTATCATACTTGAAAAAAGTTGCAACACATTGGGATGCACAAATGGCTCATTTGGTAATCAGCAATTTCAAAACTTAGAGTGCCATAACTTTTAAAAATACACCCGTGCGGGAGTGACGGTCATCTCTGCGAGAAACAAGCATGAGTTCCTGTTACTAGGGTGTAGTGTTCTCGGGTCAGGAGGGATTTTTGGCCAACTTTGAAGTCACGTGACGCGAAAGCAAATATCGAAAATCCGGCCTGACCAAATCTAGATATTCTCCCATAGATTCATATGCCATAATCAAATTCAAGATAACTTAAGAAATGTAGGAGGAGATAGATTTTTGAAAATCGTCATTTTGCAACTACATGAAGCAGTTTTCACAAAATTCAAAGTCACGTGAGTGTAGTATTCGAAGATATCGGTATTCTTTCGAATGGACATGGAAGACAAGGTCAGCTGCTATGCAATGACACCATTCACTAACTTTTACCATGCCCAGTAGAGAATATATAGCCTCCTGAAGGTAGGGCAGTTTTTGCAAACTTTGAAGTCACGTGACGCGAAAGCGAAATTCGAAAATCCGTCCCGACCAAATTTAGATATTGTCCCATAGATTCATATGCCACAATCAAATTCAAGATCGCTTGAGAAATGTAGGAGGAGATAGATTTTGAAAATCGTCATTTTCGCATTTTTTTGCCAACTTTGAAGTCACGTGACACGAAAACAAAGCGAATATCGAAAATCCGGCCCGACCAAATTTAGATATTGTCCCATAGATTCATATGCTACAATCAAATTCAAGATCCTTGAGAAATGGCGGAGGAGATAGAATTTGAAAATCGTCATTTTCGCAACTTCAACGGCCTCGTGACTTGACCTTGACCTTCCGTGACCTTGAAAGTCAACCATCGTGTACGTCTCATCGACCTCTATCAGGATCACTAATGACCAGATCTCCCGCTTCAACTTCATTGGGAACGGACGGACGGATCGAAGGACATCGACACCCATATTATTCGGTCATGCTCGAAGAGATGACCTAAAAAGGGCATTTTACAATAGACAATAATATTTGATTGCAGGATATGCAGGGACAAACGTACCATCAGAATATATCATGGCCAACTAGAAGGGCACTCGGTAGAGCGCATACCTCTGCCCCATAATGCCTGATCAACGAGAACATATCGGGCCCAATACATTTTTGAGATATCATGCGATTATATTGTTTTTGAGCCCTATCTCTCAATGGTGAAGAATCACTTAAAAAATTCTAGTCGTCGGATCCGGATTCGGATCTTCACTAAAATTGAATCAATTTGTTGTGGTCACACACCCAACTTGTTCACCATGTTTCATCCCAATCCGTCCACAACTTTTTGAGATATTTTGCTCTATATCAGTTTAGCCCTATCTCTCAATGGTGAAGAATCACTTAAAAATTATCAGATCTGGATCCGAATCCAGATATTCACCAAAATTTATCAATTCTTCCTTATCACACACGCGTCCACCAAGTTTCATCCGAATCTGTCCAGAACTTTTTGAGATATCGTCCTACGTATCGTTTTTGCCCTACCTCTCAATGGTGAAAAATCACTTTAAAAATTCTCGTAGTTGGATCCGGAAGCAGATCTTCACCAAAATCTAATCAGTTCGTCCTTGTCACACACCCAACATGTCCACAAAATTTCATGCAGATCCGTCCACAACTCTTTCAGATAGCCTGTACACAGACAGACAGACAGACAAACAAACAGACAGACAAACATACAGAAAGGGGTGAAAAAACATAACCTCCTTCACCTCCGGTGGAGGAGGTAAAGATGTACCAAGGAAATAAAAATATAGCAACTCAAAAGTACAAATGTTCACAAGGATAAATAAGACTATAAAACTAAAACAGCTGCAAAAAAAAAATTCATTTATCATCAGGAATTTTCCAGCAAGGGATCTCAAGATTTCGTGCTGCAGTTACGCAACGGAAATGATGTCGAGCTGGATATCCTGTCTAATTGCACATCTTGGTAATAGCAATTAAATATCCCATTGTTTCCCATGGTGGAGATAAAAGTACAGGAACACAAGACTGGCCAAAGCTCATTTCTGGTTAGTACGTACTTTTTGGGGACCATCAATGAGATGGACTCAAATCCATTCACACCAAATTTCGACCATTTTTTGATTCCAAGAAAAACGTACAAATTATTCGTTCTCAAACGCGTCTTCAATTTAATTGAAACACAACACGATCAGAAAAAGACATTTCAAAACGAAGGGACGACGAACAAGGGTGGACAATGAAGCACAATTAACCTCAGAATTATGCATCAATTTCCCAGGGATGGAACACATATCATCAATGAAGTGTTATTTCCCAAATATGCACAATGTGCGTCACACGTCTCTGCAGATTTATTTAGCATGCGCTACTCTGCTGAATGCACTTGCCATTAATACACTGCACATTGAACTACTGTTCAACAAACGACTTCAAATTCATAGCCGTTGAACTGCTTAAATTCTGCTCGTAACATGTGAATGCAAGATAACAGATGAATCGGTCAGCAATCAATTGGACAGTCAAAATAAGAGGCACAAATCCAGCCGGCCAGCTAGTCCCACATCTTACTCGCACTCCCCCATGCCCAATCAACTAATGGCAGAGCCCGTAGAGGGAAATGGTCTGAGCCGCAGTACTGCTGCGCAACAGCAGAAAATGCAGAATGAAATGTTAAGTATTATCAAATATGAATCACGATCATTAAAATACTTGTTATTATGTATAAATCATATATATATATATATATATATGTATATATAATAATGTCAGACAAACTGATGCTAAATGAGTGATAAATAATAAAACTATAATAATCACCACCATCACATTTCGCATCATGATGAGCATGTTACCAATAAATTGTTGTTAGCATGCATTTGGAGGTGAAAGTTCATTCCAAATGCTGTGGATGAACAACCAGGCATGTAAGAATGATGGAGAGGAAGGCATGGAGAGATGGAGACACAAGTCCAAGGACCAACAGAGAGGCAGATAAAACGCACACGAACCCAGCGCTGCAGCGTCTCTCGCCGAGCCTTCCGCTGCTGCATGTGTCCTGAGCTCAGCTCCACAGCACAGACACCGCGGCGAAAGCTGCTGCCTCGGCAAGGAACCCCCCCCCCACCTTGTTTCCAAAATCCAGCAATCCCCCCCCCCCCCCTTCAAAAAGCCCCTTGCCATCACGCAGCTAATGGCACATTCCAGGAAAGGCCACTGCATTCTCTTGATCTCCGCCTACCCACACCCACAGATATCTGCCCACACTTGGTTTGTTCCATGCTTGAGCACGGCACAGTCGGTGTAAACATGCTATATGCATGATGCACTGACAAAATGTGCAGGAGATCATTTTATCACCTTCAACTCCAATGTTGACAGAAATTGAAAGAGCTGGTTATCAATCAAACACAACATCTAATCACAGTTATTTTGTTTCTTTCAAGTTACTCGATGAAAATACTCAAATTCCAAAACAAGACCAACACACTGTGCAAACAACACTCTCCGGAGATTATGAAAGCACAATGGCCGAGCTGAAGATCACATGGAGAAGAATGAGTTTGAAAGGTACGGAAGACAAGTCACATCCCTTCGTAAAAAAGGGTCTTGTATCTCTTGCTAATCATAACAGAGGTATCATTATGTCTACCAGGCATCCTTTCCACATATCATGATGGAACAACACCATGACATTTGCATCAGCACATAAGAGAATAAATATAACAATTGTCAGTGTTCAATCATGTCCGTCGAATGAGGTGGTGACTAAACGATAAAAAATGAATCACAGACACACGCTTCTTGATGAAGTGTAATTCATCACGATTTGGTCAATGCATTGATATATATATATATATATATATATATATATATATATATATATATATATATATATATATATATATATATATATATATATATATATACGTAATAAATATATATATGAGGTGCCGCGAGGAGGAGTGATGTAAGGGACACATCGGCCATTTTGGAGTTAATGCATATAGCACTATTTTAACCCTTACCTGATCATCCAAGCATATCATCATCATATTGTTACGGCTGTGGAAATTCGCAGAACACCATATAGGTCCTTAGTTCAGTTATGCCGATAGGTCCGTGTTCAGTTAGATTTCCCCACCGTTGTCTAATGGGAATTATTCATGTCACCCAGGCTGTGATCTTTGAGTTAGCCGTTTTTCTTTACTTCGTTATTTTGGACCAACCACAACGCCAACCACCAACCACCTTCTCCACCACGCCAACCACCAACCACCTTCTCCACGCCACCCACCAACCACCACGTCAACACACAACCACCCTCTCCACACCGCCTTCATAACAACGACATCTCCCACCATCTCCTAAACCGCATCTCCCCACCCGAATAACATCGCCTCACCTTCATCTCCGCAAACGCCACCATCTTTGCGCCAGCTACGGCGAGTTCCCAGCGAACAGCGTCGCTGCAAACAGACGCGGGGGTTTCTTTGTTGGCGCCAGCGACGGTGATCTCGCGCACGTCTGCTCTCCGAGCAAGTTTGAGTGATCTCGCGCACGTCCGCTCTCCGAGCAAGTTTGGGTGATCTCACGCACGTCCGCTCTGTGGAGGCTTCGCCACGGAATTCGGATCACAGGAGAGAAAGCGGCGGGGCCTGTGGGGTCAAAGGTCGGAGGGCGGAGGTCAGATCTCGTCTCACGAACCTATAAACGGCGCGCAGAGTCGGTCGGTCGAGAGTCGCTGAAGTCTGGAGTCGGGAGAACACAGGCGGGGCGAAGTCCAGGAGAGCGAGGACACGCGAGACGGAGAGCGTGGCTGAGCCTGCTGTGCCACGCAGACCTGCACGTTCGTGTGGAGAGAGAGCCGGAAGAGCTCGCCAGCCAGCGCCAAACGGTCTGAGGTGATCGGGCTTCGGGACAGTCCGAGCATCGCTGAGGAACGGACGGGTTCTTACAAAGAGCATCAACTTTGAAAGAGTATCAAGACCCGTTCGTTCCTCTCAACGCGTCGCCGGCTGAGGCCAGAATCACCCGGCCGCTTGGCAAGGCCTGGGCTCAACCGCGGTTACGCTAGCTGCCGTGGGGAAGGGACGCACGGGTCGCCCCATCGAGGCACCACGAGGGTGGAGGTAACCTGCAACGGTCTCGTGGAACTCCTTCGGTCCGCCAAGCTCAAAGTTATAAAGGCCTACGGGCCAGTCTGACCCCCTTGTCTTTAAGGGGGTCTTTCCTTGTTTATTTGTGTGAATGTTGTGGCGCCATGTCCGCAAGTAGAACTGTTTAAGTGCTTGTGAATAATAAATAATAGACGGTTGTAGTGCTTTGTCTTGCTCGCGTCTTGTCCCTTCCCGCCAATTCCAATGCTTTCCTGTATACGTGCCTGTTAGTGTTTTGCATACCTGACTGCATACGTGTGTGAATAAATGTGCGTGTTTAAATGTTAACCCGTTCGCTGTGTCCTCTTTCCCCATTGAACCGCCGTATTGCTTCGGATAAATAGCGGGCTTTTTAATCCCGATAAAAGAATTGGGTCCAGCGAGGTCCGTAATAATCACCGCTCGGTTATCCCAGAATGGAACGAACCGCTTAAGCGGTTCGTGTCCAAGCAGACCTCGCTGAGGTACGGTCTCTCGGTAGTCTGCCCGCGCGAATACTTAGGTATATCGATAATTCGGCGATTGACCCTGTCACGCGCATGTAGAGTGTTGACTAGGCCGTGGTGTGCGCTTGGAGCACACCCGTGACTGGTTTCAGCGTTGTTCCGGAAAGTCGTGACTGAATTGTCCGTTCAGTGGGCGAGACAGCCGCCATTGGCTAAAGCGGCTGTTCGCACGCCGGCGGGCGCAGAATTCGTAACAATATCATTAAAAAATGTCGCTTACATCACTCCTCCTCGCGGGGCCTCATATATATATATATATATATATATACAGCTCTGGAAAAAATTAAGAGACCACTGCAAAATTATCAGTTTTTCTGGTTTTACTATTATAGGTACAGTATGTGTTTGAGTAAAAGGAACATTTTTGTTTTATTCTATAAACTACTGACAACATTTCTCCCAAATTCCGATAAAAATATTGTCATTTAGAGCATTTATTTGCAGAAAATGACAACTGGTCAAAATAACAACAAAGATTCAATGTTTTCAGACCTCAAATAATACAAACAAAACAAGTTCATATTCATTTTAAACAACACATACTAATGTTTTAACTTAGGAAGAGTTCAGAAATCAATATTTTGTGGATAACCCTGATTTTCAATCACAGCTTTCATGCGTCTTGCCATGCTCTCCACCAGTCTTTCACATTGCTGTTGGGTGACTTTATGCCACTCCTGGTGCAAAAATTCAAGCAGCTCGGCTTTGTTTGATGGCTTGTGACCATCCATCTTCCTCTTGATCACATTTCAGAGGTTTTCAATGGGGTTCAGGTCTGGAGATTGGGCTGGCCATGACAGGGTCTTGATCTGATGGTCCTCCATCCACACCTTGATTGACCTGGCTGTGTGGCATGGAGCATTGTCCTGCTGGAAAAACCAATCCTCAGAGTTGGGGAACATTGTCAGAGCAGAAGGAAGCAACCGTTTCTCCAGGACAACCTTGTACGTGGCTTGACTCATGAGTCCTTCACAAAGACAAATCTGCCCGATTCCAGCCTTGCTGAAGCACCCCCAGATCATCACCGATCCTCCACCAAATTTCACAGTGGGTGCGAGACACTGTGGCTTGTAGGCCTCTCCAGGTCTCCGTCTAACCATTAGACGACCAGGTGTTGGGCAAAGCTGAAAATTGGACTCGGAGAAGATGACCTTACTCCAGTCCTCTACGGTCCAATCCTTATGGTCTTTTGCAAACCTCAGCCTGGCTCTTCTTTCCTTCTCATTGATGAAGGGCTTTTTTCTAGCTTTGCACGACTTCAGCCCTGCCCTAGGAGCCTGTTTCGAACCTCCTCGCCGTGCACTTCACCCCAGCTGCCGTTTGGCATTCTTTTTGTAGGTCACTTGATGTCATCCTACGGTTGTTGAGTGACATTCGAATGAGTTGGCGGTCATCCCGGTCAGTGGAAAGTCGTTTTCGCCCTCTGCCTGTCTGTAGCTTTGTTGTCCCCAATGTCTGCTGCTTGACCTTGTTCTTATGAACCGCCGTCTTTGAAATTTTAAGGATGGAGCAACGTGACGCTCACTGTATCCCTCTGCCAGTAAAGCCAGAATTGAACCCTTCTTTTCCTCACTCAAAACATTTCTTTTCAACTCTTTTGGCATGGTCATAGTTATTTTTTTGATTCCAATTACTTTTGAGGTACTACTAGCACTGTTTTTGCCATCCAGCTGGTCCTATTGCAAGAGGATAGTGATGATCACAGCAGTGGTTTTATACTTTTCTTGTTAAATAAGATTCGTTCAGGTGATCACCTAATCGTACCTCACTAAGTAGAATGAGGTGTGCCTGTGTTGGAATTCAACAGACACTGGAATGAATGGCTGCCATACATGTAGAGATGCTGATTTAAATTTTTTTGGGAGTGGTCTCTTATTTTTTTCCAGAGCTGTATATATATATACATATATATATATATATATATATATATATATATATATACGAGGTGTGTTCAAAAAGTATCCAACCTTAATTTTTCGTGCGAAAACAAATGAAGCTAGGGAGGTATGTTTGGTGCACGTATGTAGGCGATCCTAATCTGTATGCGTGAATTTTTTCCCGCCTGCAGAAGCTGTCAGTCGCCGACAGACCGCCGATGAGTGAGGAAGTGTAAGTGAGCGCCGTCGGATTTTCGTTTTTGACAAAATGATGGAAAACTTGAACAACGCTACTCGCATCAAATTTTGTGTAAAGCTTGGCGATTCCCAAGTGGAAACGATCCGCAAGATTCAACAGGCCTTCGGGAACGAAGCAATGGGCACCACACAGATAAAAGAGTGGTACAACCGCTTCAAAGATGGTCGCACATCAGTGGAAAGTGAAGCACGTTCTGGTAGGCCCTCAACATCCCGAAATGAGATCGTCATTGACCAAGTGAGGACCCTGCTGATGCAGGATCGTCGAATCACGATCAGAGAACTTACAGACGAGGCGGGCGTCAGCATTGGATCCGTCCATTCCATTGTGACTGAGGATTTTGGCTTAAGGAGAATCTCAGCGAAGTTCGTGCAAAGCTGCTAACGATCGAGCAGAAGCAACTCCGTTTGGAGATCACACAGGACATGCTGGAGACTGTGAACAGCGATCCCAACTTCTTCAACACAGTGATCACTGGCGATGAGACCACAGTGATCCGTCATTTTGTCAAAAACGAAAATCCGACGGTGCTCACTTACACTTCCTCACTCATCGGCGGTCTGTCGGCGACTGACAGGTTCTGCAGGCGGGAAAATATTCACGCATATGGATTAGGATCGCCTACATACGTGCACCAAACCACGCCTCCCTAGCTTCATTAGTTTACGCACGAAAAATTAAGGTTGGATACTTTTTGACAACACCTCATATATATATATATATATATTATATATATATATAACATAGAAAACATACATATATACTATATAGATATATACATATTCACATATATACATATTACATATGTACATGTACTCTATACATATATTTTTATGACATTCTTTATGACTTTTTTATGATTTTTTTATGACATCATCGGTGCCTTCATTATGACGTCATAATTGCATATGTATAATGTCACATTCGATCAGTATGAACATTTTTGAGGGTCATCTTGGGCTAAAATGGTCCGCAGAAAATTTTTAATGTCATCAGTCACGTGATTTGGAAGCCATATTGTTTTTTTTTTTTCAAACCTTCCAAAATCTCTGAAGTGGCTGAACAGATTTAGGTGAAACTTTATTCGTATGACCACCTGTCCATGAGGAAAAAAAAAAGGTTCACACATATGATGTCAATGGTCACATGGTTTGGCAGACATATTGCATTTACCTTCAAACCTATAAAAAAAAAATATTCTTGCAGAATGGCTGGACAAATCAAGAGGAAACTTCACAAAAGTGTTCCCCAAGCCATGGGTGTACAAGTGGCACATAGCAAGTACTCCTCATAGGGAATGTGTGGTATTTTTATGATGTCATAGGTTCCTTCGTTATGACATCATAATTGCATATGTATACATCCAATCAGTATAAAAATTTTGAGGGTCATCTGGGAATAAAATTGTGCACAATTTTTTATGGGATGATGTCATCGGTCACGTGATTCGGCAGCCATATTGCTTTTGTTTTTTTAAACCTTTGAAAAATCTTCTCTGAAATTGCTGAAAAGATCAAGGTGAAACTTTACACATATGACCGCCTATCCATGAAGAACAAAAGGGTCACACATATGACATCATATGTCACATTGCTTGGCAGCCATATTGGATTTACCCAAAAAACTATAAAACTACACCACTCAAAAGAAGTCCTGGCGAGGGTTTGCAATCTCTGATTGCTCTTTTTCTTGTTGGTTTTGCATTGCTTATTGGCACAATTGAGAGTTGGAATTCCATTGGGTTTCTGTATATCTCACAGACAAGCAACCCTGATGAGAAACATGAGAAGCTGAGTTGGACAGGTGACCGTGATGGTCCATGACATGTCGGAGCCATGCTGTTGCGGTTTCAATCGTGGTTTCTGTGTTCAGTGGAGGGGAGGGTTGAGGAGTTGTGGTGGAGGGAGGGAGTGAATTTGAAGGCTTGGAGTGGGGCAAGGATTGAAGCCTTAGTGTTGGGATGGGGAGGTTGAGGTTGGGAGGCAGAGCTTGAGGACTTCGGGTTTGGAAGTGGGAGTTGACGACTTGGAGGTTAAGAGGGGGGGAGGAGTTGAGGACTTGAAGTCACATTTTACATTGCTCGGATGTTCTGCCGGTCCCTGCTAGTATCTAAGTAATGTAGCACAGAGAGAAGGTGAACTCCAAAAATGTAGCACAAATTTTTGCATCACTTTGTATGAAATATCTTTGTTTTATTCATCATGTTTCTTAACCAAAAGATGTACCCATATCAGAGCAAGATTTGTTGCTTTCATGCACAAAACATGTAAATCGATGACTGCAAAGTTTGCAAAGACAAAGACCAAACTGAACATTGTAGCCATGTATCATTCCTTAAAAGGGTGCTGTCAGGAAAGGGAGAGGTGGGAGGTGATGTGAATGCTGCAAAAGGGGCTTATACACACAGCAAGCATGAGCCAAAAAAGCTTGAGGATGAAGCATCAAAATCCTCAAATGGGAATAATTAATCATTTTGACTTCCATACAGCAGTTCCTTCAACTCGCATTATAAAAATTAGGGAAAATAAAACATTAATTTCCTGTGTGCACCACTGCCACATAGATGAAGAGAGACACCAACGGAAAGAATTGTGCGATCAACTTCAGGTGAATTATCCGTTTGACGGATAGCAACACAAGCTTTGCCGACAAACACTCACAAAGCGTTGTTTCAACCTCAAGGCCTTTTCAAAAGATATCTTCATAATGCTATGCTTCATGCACAAACAAGTTGTGCTGTGCAAGCCCACTTAGCCCAACATGTGTGAAGTACTACATCTATGAGTACCAGCATGGTGTGTATGACCCATGGTACACTCACTGTGCATATTGAACCAACCTGTGAGCTCTGGAGGAACTCTCAGCCTGATGCACAAAGAAGCTTAACATAAGACATGTAGGCCCAATGAGCAAAACACGAAACAGCCACCCCAGTCCCTCTCCCCCACCCCAACTTACATTGAACCTTAAACTAAGATGAAGAATTGCATTAATATTATGTTTTGGTCAAATGTTACCATTATGCTTTTTCTGATATTTATTGCAATTATGTTAAAGACTTTTATCAGAGCTTAACAGAGAATGGCTGGCTTCAACTTCTGCAGATGAAATAGGAAGAGGTACAAGTCAGACAAGGATACACACAGAGACAGAGATGAGAAACATGAGAAAGCACAAGACACAGGGGAAAAAGAAAGATAAGCAATGAAAGAAATAGCAGAAATGAACAAGAAAGAGAGATTCAAGGATCTATGCTCTATACTGCACAGCCTTCCTATAAAGGAGCTTAATCTCACCGGCTCGCTGCATTCTCCCAAGCCCGTTGCTAGCATGCCTGCTGCAATGTACCCGGTACCAGCCAGGCTGCCTGCTGCCAGGCAAGGAGAGCTTGCCTGAGGGCGGTGGCATTGGCAGCGCGGACCGGATGAAGGAAAGTGGAAGGGGTTATGGGTGGGGTGGAGTAGATCAAGAGGGAAAGCGATAGCAGAAGAAGAAAATATATATGTATTGAATGAGACAAAAGACTAACAAAAGGAGAATGAGGTTTGCCACGTCTGACTGTTTTGATTGCGATGATCACATTTTATCAGCACAGTTTTCCATACAAAGTTAAATATAGTGCAAAAACTTGTTAAAGTATTGGAATACCGCAACAACCGGCACATACATCCTTTCATTTACAAACAAGCTCCGAACTTGAAAAAGCAAAAGTTTACATTTTGAAGCTGAGATCATGGCTACAGTAACAAATAAATTGACATACATCCAAGCATTGAAGGCCTCACCATTCGTATTGTACTTTCCAACAATAAAATTTACTGCAAAAACAGTAATCAAGTTGAAAGACTTGAGCAGCATTTTGGAAAATACCTATGGGATCCCATTTCTGCTTCCACAATTGTCTTTGTAATAACAATGAACAGCACGTAAAACATGCTCAATATCACAGCTACCACCACACCTGGCACTACTTACTGTACTTGTTTGGCACTAGATGAATATTTATTAGCCCGTCCCCCACGTAGTGGGAGATGGAGTTTTGCAATCACGTGTGTCTGTCTGTGTCTGTCTGTGTCTGTCTGTCTGTCCAGGCCATACCTGTTTTTAACCATCTGAGCTTTTGTCATCAAATTTTCAACAACACTTTATTATGAGAATGGGAGAAGATAAATTAATAATTTGGTCAAAAGATCAAGAGGTCAAAGGTACCGTTTAGCATACAGAATAAGAAGAAGTCCGAATACAAAGCGGATGGGCTTTGCATCTTCAGATGCTTTCTGGTTAAAATTACATCCACAATCATTTAAATGACAGAGTACACATACATGTGAGGTGATAGAAAATTTATCCATGCACTTTACACAAGAAAATGTGAGAACAGCTAAAAACAA
>CM068952.1:62563748-62570297 GCA_035128595.1 Eptatretus atami
GTGGAGGAGGGACTTGGAGACGGTCGAGAGCAAGTGGGGGAGTGGTAGGCGGACCAGGTGGCGGGTGGAGTCAGCGACGTGTGGATGGAGAAGGATGGAGACGTGGAGGCGGAGTCACTGCGATGACGACAAGAGGGCGGAGTCGAAGGCGATGACTAGATCCAGCGCGTGTGGGAGTAGAAGAACAGAGAGAGAGAACGGCTTCGCCATCCGCCTTTTATAAACCCCGCATTGCGGGGTGGGAGGCCACCCCGAAGCGATGCATTGTCACCCGAAACGGGCGCTCTGATTGGCCCCGGCCCCCGCGCGGCCCGGCCGCGATGGCCGGAAGCGGCTCCACTCAACTCCCAGCAAAATGGCCCCCAAGCCGTGGGATCATCTCGCTCCGACCTCACGACATGATATGCATTGCCCCGCACCGAACTCCGCGACAAGAATTGCCTTGCACGAACTCCCGGACCGTGCCTGCTCCGTGATGCGCCACGCGGCCTGAGATGCACAGCCTGCCCCTGCCTGATCGCGGCTTCGCTGGCCGGAGAGGCGAGAAGGTAAGATGTTATGGCAAACCCATGCACAGACGGTAAGATGTGTCCATTCGTGCCCTGCTCTGTACGATAATAAAGTGTCGTGAGCGGCGCACGGGTCTGCCTTCGAGCACGTTCCGCACAGTGCGCGTGGAACCGCCACTAAGCATGTGGCCAGTGCTCACATTCGCCCGATATGAAATCCAGAAATGAGTTGAAAAGAACGAGTCGCAAGTGTCTTTCACACTTGTGTTCGGTACAGTGCGCGTGGATCTACCATCAAGCACGTGACCAGCACTCGCGTTCGTCGGATATAGGGTCATTTGCTCCTGTGTTGTGAAAAACATCCGTGCAGCCTTTTTAAGAGATATTAGTTCGTATGCCTTTTCAATGCAACCAGCAATCTCATCTCAGATCATCGGAAGCTTGAGCCGATCATCTCGAGCTGCCGAACATACTCTATGACTTGTCGCAAAAGTTGGGTAGAGAGATCGCTTGAGGACGGGAGCTCTGCGCTGTGCCTCGCAAAAGTTGGGTTGAGGGATCGCTTGATGGGCGCTCTGCGCTGTGCCGCGCTATGCCGATCGGGTGTCCGAGCGCAGTACCTGCTGGCCTACGCGAGGACCCAAATTCGGATTTACCTCAGGAATAAGCAGAAAAGAAGAGTAGAAATGAAGTTAGTGGTGTAAGCAAACCTAGTTATGAGATCCCCGCAACGCACGTCCCATTGTCCCGCAAGACAAAAGGGAAGGGACAATCTAAATGTATATTAATGGAATAAGTCTTGGGACCACTATATGTTGGATGCCATTACCTTGGAGGCATGCGGTTCCCAGAACCACAACAATATATACGTACACACACACACATATATATATATATACGAGGTCCGTCGAAAAACTAACGGGACTGACTTGACAGAAATTTTATTCCAAAAAGTATATTGAAATCATAGCTTGTCCCCTTCAAAATAGTTTCCCTTCAGTCTCACACACTTGTCCATCCTTTTCTTCCATGCTTCGATGCACCCCCGGGAAGGCTTCTTCTGGAATCCTCCAGAGCTCCGTTGTCACAGCCCTTTTTATGGCCTCCACATTAGGAAATCGGGTCCCCTTGATCACCCCCTTGAGTTTGGGGAATAGGAAAAAATCACAAGGGGCCAAGTCTGGTGAATACGGGGGTTGCTTCAGAGTTGGCACGTTCCTCTCCGCCAGAAACTGTCGGATGCTCAGGGCACTGCAAGCAGGGGCATTGTCATGGTGGAGCACCCAGGCATTGTTCTCCCACAGATCCCTCCTCTTGTCCCGGACCGATGTCATGAGGTGCAGGAGGATCTCCTTGCACACTTATTGATTCACTGTTTGACCCTGTGGTAAAAACTCGAAGTGGACGATGCCCTTGATGTCAAAAAACACGATGAGCATCACCTTGACCTTCGACTTCGACATCCTTGCTTTCTTTGGTCTTGGTGATGCCGGACTTTTCCACTGACAACTCTGCCGTTTGGTCTCGGGGTCGTATTCGAATATCCATGATTCATCGCCAGTAATGACTCTCCCGTGCAGGTCTGGATCATCCTCGAGGCACTTGATAATGTCTTCGCAGACAGTGACTCTTTGCTGTTTCTGGTCCTCGGACAACAGCCTGGGGATCATCTTTGCACACACCTTGCACATTTCGAGATTTTCAGTGATGCTCCAGACAGTGTCCTTGTTGATGGAGAGTTCCTCAGCAATCACCCGCACCGTAGTTGGATGATCTGCCGGCACCATCTGCTTCACACGCTCAATGTTGTCCGCCATTCTGCTCGTTGAAGGTCTTCCAGACCATGGATCTGCTTCAATCTCCCCCTCCTCTTTGAACCTCTTTGCCATTCAAATGCACGTGTACATGACATCGTTTCTTCCCCGTAGACTTGCTGCAGCATTGCGAAGGATTCAGAAGTGTTTTGCCAAGCTTGGCAAGAAACTTAGATTGGCTCTCTGTCACAGCTCATAGCATGACGACTCAGACTAGACAACGTGTAAAGACGACCTGTAAAAAAAAAATCACACCTTGAGCGCAGTCAACCATCACCATCATATATATTGCTGGAATGTTGCGAAAGACTGTGACACAACCCATTCATTCAAGTTGTGTAAGTGGGCACACAGCAGGCTCATCCCGTTACTTTGAGACGAACCTCGTATAACATATACATATATATATATATATATTATATATAATATAACACATACATATATATACATACATAACATATACACACATATATACTATACATATACACATATATATATACACATATATATATATATATATATACTATATACACATATATATACACATACAATATATACACATATATATATACACATATATACATATTATATATTATATAATATATAATATATATATATATATATATACACACATATATACACATATATATATATATATACATACATATACACATATATATATATATAACATAATATACATTATACACATATATATACATATATTATATACATATACACTATAATATAATATATATATACATACATATACCAATAACACAATTATTAATATATATATATATATATATATATACGTACACACATATATACATATACACATATATATATACATATATATATATATTTGCAAAAGAGGGGAAGAAGAGGAAGGGAAAGAAAATAATTTCAAAGAACATGAAAAATTGAGATCAGCTCAGTTGAAGAGAATTGTAGAGAAGAGAAAGGAAATTATAAATGGTGGTGCGGAAAATGAATGAGGAGGAAGACAGATGATGTGGAGGACAAAAGAAAAGTTCATATAAATTTATGCTATTTTAGCACACCTGCTATGTAGATAATTCTCTTCACGCAAATGTCTCCTGATCGATGCAGAGTAAACGCGTTGCTAGGCAGCTACTACAGGAGGAGTAATCTGATGTGGATCTGGCATTAGCCTCCATTGGCTTTGCAAATTGATTACGTGATGTTGCATATGATGTCTGAAATACAATATAGCTGAGAGAACAGATATTGCAGTCTACAAGAAATGGAGACCCAGAGATCTTCATGGCATTCAAAAGAGGGATGTTAACATTACAGCAGCAAGGATGTCAAATTGTTTATGGAAAGAGGGAAAGAGTGATTAGGAAAGCTTGTGAAAATGAGCACATTCCAATAATATTTCGAATGACAAAGAAAAAACACTTTGCAAACCAGCTCACATTCATTTTTACACGTACAATACAAATAACTTTGCAACAAATGAACTTCTACACATGGACAATTAAATAACTCATCTTCACCATCAAAAATAAAACTCGGTGTCATGGTGAAGGGCTGTCAAGATGGCCTAGAAAATGCACATTCGCCTCTGAGCAGTTTATCCTGGGTTTGAATCTCGGCCCAGCTATAAACTGTCATCCCCGTGTTTAGCAGGCATATACATACATATATCCACTATGGTGATTCATCAATGTGTGTGCTGTCCCTCAGGTGGACGATAAAACTGGGTGTCTTATCCGCCGGCATTAGTTGGTGGGCATTAAAGATCCCACGGTGTCATTTGTGATGAGGAGATGAGCTATCGCCGGCACTCCGGTGAAATCCCAAATTCCTGCCCTGATTTCCTGTGTCAGAGTGGTGACCTGTCCAGGAATGTAACCCAAGCCAAGAAACTGCTCTGGCAGAAATGACGCTCTGTACAGAGCATGGTAAATGAATGTATTGGTGAAAAGAACTGAGATTGACTGGAGGAAAGCAATGTGATCAATGGGCAAGTTCCACGTTTTGCCTGAGTTCGAGATTTTGAAAACAAAAACCTTGCATGAAATCACCACTCTTCTTGTATGTTTACGATGACCAAGCTACTGGTGGTACAGTATCATGGATGGTGGTATAGCTTTCAACTACCAATGGTTACTACTTACCAAAGCTGCTGGTTACAACTTGCCCAGACTTGATGGCACAATGGTTAGAGCATCCACTACGAGTCTGGTAGGTCAGTGGTTAGAACTCCTGACAAGTCATACCAAAGACTAAAAATGGTACATGCAGATTTTCTTCTTTGATGCTCAGCATTTGAAGAGGATGAAACAGAAAAAACAACTATAGATTAGCAACCATTATGCAGGCTTGATGGACTTAATGGCTCCTCTTGCATTGAAGTTCCTCGTGAGGGCCACTGGTTTGGTTTAACCTCTGGTTAGGTTTTGGTTTAACCTAAGCATGAGGAGGCCATTAGGCCAGCCAAAGCCTGTGCTTGTGTTGCCAACTTATGGTTGTTTGTCTGTGCTCTATCCTTGTCTGCTCTATTGCAGAGAGGTTGATGACCTCTCTGTTTTTTGCCCGTCTCTCCGTAACAGGATTATGGTGTTGTATTATGGTGTCACTCTTACCTTGTCAGGTTGTTTTTTGGGATTCCACCCCAACATGGTTTTTTTTTTTAACGTTTTTTTCTGACTTGTAAGAATTTTGATTAAATCTCGGATGTTCGTGTCTCTATTTCCCAGCAGAGTTGAACGCTAACAGAAAGACCACCTGTGTATAATGAAGACCTTTTTTGGTGATCACTAGATTGGACTTTCAGACAGATTCGACTGTATTTGCATCAAAGTGAAAATGCCTGAATATGCACTCACAAGTTGCTCTTCCAACGTTTTTGCCTTTCGGCTGTGTCGATATCATTCAACTCTCAGTAAGCTGAATAGATAACGTTCATCATAAAAAAATTGGCTCAATGAGACCCAAGCTGTTGTTATATTTACTTAGGGGGCTAAAAGATGCATATAAATATGTAAAATTTTACAACAACAACAAAAAGAAGACTAAAAAACATGATCAAATTAATGAGAAAGTTAACGAAAAACTTGTGCTAAGTTGATAAGGCCATATCAACAGGGAAACTGAAAAAGTAGACAACACAAGCAATGTCTCCTTCCCCTAAAACCAAGCGGCGCCTTGTTAGGTCTGTCTCTAGTGTCTGCTCCCCTTCCATCCCCTCCCTCTCTTCAAGGGCACCACAAAGACTCTGCTCACGAGAAGGCCAAATGCCTCAATTCTGTGTTTGCTTCCAAATATTGTGTCCCCCAACCCCTCACTCTCGGTCGGTACCCATCCTTCCATGTTGTGCCCAACAGCTCCAGGACTCTGTGTCTTTTGCACGTAAAAAGGTGGAGAAGGTTCTTTCAACCATCGACTCTGGCTCTGCAAATGGACCAGATGGCATCAGCTCACATGTTCTAAAACCTGCTCTGATGCTCTTGCACATCCTCTCTCTGCCCTTTTCACCCTATCATTTGCCCGAGGTAATCTTCCATCTGCTTGGAGATCCACCACCATCACTGCATTACGTAAAAAGGTGCAAAAAACTGATCCCCTTAACTACAGAACTATCAGCTTACATCTAATCATCAGCAAGGTCATGGAATCCATCATCACAGTTCAAATGAAATCCTTCCTTTTCTTCAACAAACTCATCTCAGATCACCAATTTGGATTCAGAGCAGGTCACTCCACCTTGGACATGCTGCTTCTGCTCACCCAACAATGGATGGAGGCCCCCAAAATCAGACATGAGATCCACCCTCTGCCATGATATCCCTCATCCTTCAGACAGACAGGCTGGAGCCTCTTCCCTCTCTTCAGACCTTGACAAAATCACAAGCTGGTCAAACACTTGCAATATGGCTTTCAATCCTGACAAATCTCACACTCTCGCCCTCACTCTCTCTGAAAGGACTGTCTGGCAACTCCCCCCCCCCCCCCTCCCCCTCCCAACCCCTACCCCAGAACCAGACTTAGGGAAGGACCAACGGGACATTTATCCAGGGTCCAAACTCCAGGGGGCCCCACAACAAACATACTATACATTTATTTATTTATAAAGCTAATATTTATTCCCTTGTTAACTCAAAGGTAGCAGAGCCAGGGAAGGGGAATATGGGGTCTCACCTGCTATGTAAGTCTGGCAATTCAACTTTCCCCATCCAGTTTTTGATAAATTTGTGTTA
>CM068952.1:62580647-62593000 GCA_035128595.1 Eptatretus atami
GAGAGAGAGAGAGAGAGAGAGAGAGCTAGAGAGAGCTTTCTTTCTCTTGGGGAAGTTTTATGACCCAAACCCACAACAAGGTAAACCACAAGTCTTTGCCTCGCGAGGCTCTGGGGTCTCCATCCCCAGGCCTCATGAATCTCCACCCTGCTACAGATTCACGAGACCTAGGAGAGGCAACGTCATCCCAAGACTATCCCAGCCATGCCAGAGTTTTACAGAGGAAAAAGGCACGAGACCCCTTAACTTAGCCAGATACAAGTCAGACAATACCTGTCCCCTAGCAAGCAGCACTCAAAAACTCCTTACCATAAATACACACTTTACAATGCAGGTAAGAATTTCTAAAGCTACAAGCATATGTGGTATCTACAGCCTTGATCTATCAATTGCCCCCCTTCCCCTCAAATGAAACAGTACTTTGAGTGTAATTATTCCAACACTTCAAGAAAGATTAGATATGGAACCCCACCATGTATCACCCCCCCCCTCCCCACCCCTTCACCCTACCACCATCAAGTATTTTTCAAGAAAACTTGTATTGTTTTCAAATGGTGGAGTAAACATGAACTGCAATTAGAAGCACAACATTGAGACTCGAGTCACCAGTCTTGTTCGGGCACACTGGGACAACCTTAGAGTCACGTAAGATATTTTAACAAATTTGTTGAGTTGCAACTAGCCAACGATTACGCCGAGTTTTGTAATCTGGTGCACCCATTGATATTTATCGTATATATATTTATATATATATATATATACATTTTATACTACCTGTACTGTCAAAAGAAAAGTTTTACAAAGACAAGTGCCCCCTCCCAAGATCTGCCCCTTTATCAACTACTATTGCTAACCCATGTCCATAATTTACTACTTTAATGCATACGACTGAAAAATCAAGATGGTGGCAAGTGATACAACAAAGAGGGTGGAACAGTGAATAATTATGAAATCTCTGATCAATAAAAAGATCAATTCTGTTGAAATTTACAAATGATATGCGATACAGTGTGGTGACAATTGACCGTCAAGGTTACATGCAAGCTTTGTTATAAACAAAAGTCTGGTAAAATTCGAACCACCCGCATATTTCCTCGAACCGCACATTTCATGTGTGTTTATCAAGATCCTCTTTCAATGGGTGACACCACATGATGCAAGGTTCTCGGCTAACTCGTGAGCTCCAAGCAAGGCTATTTTATACCAAGTAGCGAGTCCATGCTGCTGTACATATTCCCTTGTATTCGTAGTGTACGTGGAAGCAACATGAGGAACGGTCTCCCATGGCTTATGTTTAAATCAATTTCCTTGAGCCAGCTTATTTGTAGCAAAGGTAACAACGAGCTCAACGTACATTTCAAACACAATATGCATGATGCATTTGGGCATTGCAACACTTAAAATCGTGCACAGATGAAGCAACGCCAACACTCATCGACTAAAAAAAAAACAATACAGTAACAATCTGGTTGCATCATTGCAATGCTGATGCAGTGCCCCTTTCCATAGATTTGAACATGAACTTAGACTTCTGCCAGGGTTCTGGCAACAATGATGTGTAACAAAAAGCCATAGAAACCAAAGTGTTGTTCATGCAATAAAGTTAGGCTAAAGTGTTTGAGGGATTTCTCTTCCACCTTATCCCACCATGCATTAGTACTACTTCGTAACCAACTTAAGCCACAACGACCTTTCCTTGATGACCGCAAAGGTTGTTCTTGCAGAAAATCTTACTCTTTCACGAAAATGTGCTTCGATCTTTGACTCACAGCAATCACTTAAGAAACAACGTTTATAAACAGAAAAAACAGTCAATTCATACATGGAGAGAAGGATTCTTCAAGGCTGGGAAAATAAATTACGAATCAAAGGAATAGCGGTAGAGGGAGACAGCGAGAGCTTCAAGGTTATGAATAACTACTATGCATATGATTCAGTTGCTATGGGACCCATTGCAGAGACAGCCATGGAAACAGGTCAAAAAGTGCCCTTGTGGGGTGTGGCACAGCTGCCGATCATGGAAGCCAGAGGACACTGTTTAAACGCACTTGACATCGTACTTAATGGCTGTAAGTTCCTTAAAATACAAGGTTAATGACATTGCGATACCAACCCAACCAGGAGCAAGGCACCATACAGTGCATCCAGTATTACCAACTAGCTTAACCCGATAGACCAACATTGTTTGGCTCACAAGAGGGCAGGCATTCCCCAGCTTCACATACAACAGAACTGCAGCAGGGTGACCAAGTGAAAAAAATGGCTCATGCGGTGCAATAATACTTTGCAAATGGTGGACAAAATTCAGACAGGTTTGCATGCAGTACACAGAACCCAAACCACTACCCCATCATCCTATATCACGCATCCCTTGCACCAACTGTCACGCGGCAGCCTGCTGACCCGCCAACGCCGCCTCGCGGACTCGACAATGACAGAGACATGGAGCGGGGCAAAGCATGCGCTAAGTCGCGTTCTCATCAATCAAAGCACCATTAAAACATGTTGGGCAAATGGCAATCCACAAACAAAGAAAACTTTACAGTACAACCTTTGTCATCCACCAGGCCCCATATTCATCAGGTCAACGGTATAGGTTCTATTTCTATTTTTTTAAATTATTATTTCATTTGTAAAGAAAAGTTTTGGAATCTTGTGACCGATCAGGTTGTCAGCCAGAAGAAAATTGCAGAAACATTAAGAATAGACTCTGCAGGAAGAGCTTACTCAACAATCAGGTGGAATAAACAATATACAGTATGATAAATCTTGATTCATCAAAGCAACTAGATAATCAAAAGACTAGAGTCTGGATTATTAGACTCCATGTCGTTGTGAAGACACTTTCCTTGGCTCTCACAAGTGAATGGCAGTGGGCTAGTGGGGTGCATCCAGTTTCATGAAAGTTTGTTCAGCTGCACTCCTCCAAACCAGAGTTACAGGTTAGCACTCAAGCACTTCACACCAGGTACACACAGTCAACGATCTGCTATTACGATCACAATCAATGATCATGATGATTTGGTGATCAACATAGTTGCATGATAAACAAATTTACAAAAATGACGTGGTGATGTAAACAGTATTGTTATAGTTATGCCTTCCTCAAGAAGGGCATGCATAAAATAAAACAAACATACTGCACAAGTGCGTGACTCATCATGCAGGCACACACTGATGTTCGGTTGTCCATTCTATTGCAAATTCATATGACTTTCCCTTATTTTTGTGTATGGTTAAATTCTTGAGAAATCCTGTCCAAAATCAGAATCATAAAAGTTGTTCAGCTTCTTCTGTGTATTACACTCTAAAATCTCTCCGTTCAAAACAAGAAATCACAATTACTTTTGATGATTATCAAAATTCTACAGTTCTCCGCATTACATCAAATTTGAATTTTCCACGGCCAAAAAAGCTACAAGCACCCAAAGTTTCCTCAATATGGATAAATCAATCAAAGGAAAATACAGAATATTCAGAAGTCAAACAGCATGGACAGCATACAGTCGTGTCATGTTATTGCTGGAGACTTTCCCCAACCTTGCATCATCTGCAAATTCCGATATCCACTTTTCCAAAAGTCCAAAAATTGGACTGGCTTCAGTTTATGTAATGTATTCAGTGGCAGTAAAGCGGTATTGATTCATTCAGAAAGTCCCAACAATAATTATAGTTTATCTTTTAGATTACGTTGTGCACGGAAACTTGGATTTCTGTCCGTGCCTCTTCTTCTTGTCCTGCCTGCCTGTTCTTTGTCCTTTCGTCTGTGTGTTTACCTCACAACTTCTGCTTAATAGCTCTTCCATGAACCTTGACCTCAGTATCTATACAGTAATACCTGGCTTCACACTGCCCATACAAAGCTGATTTGTTATAGAGCTCTTTGTCCTGGATAATTTTTTACTAAAGAAAAAAAGAAACAAGTACAGGTACATTCAAAGTACACCGCCCCTCTGCCAAATAAATAAATAACAAATACTCCGGCACGCGACATCACCGGGGCGCCTAAGGCGGCCGGCGGTGCTGCCGGCAGCACATGGAGATGGAATTGGGAGGGAGCGGTGTACAATAATTGATCAATTGATTTTGCATAATTGAAATAAATAAATGATAGTTGTAAAATAATTGATTTCTTAATCAATTGGCTCATAGCATACCAAAACCACCACTGTTTCATCCAAATTTGTAACATTTTGAAAATTAATTCATCGAAAAATGAATAATTATTTGATTAATTGATTAATCAATAAATCAAAAATTCCTTTTATAGCCAAATGACTTGTTCACTGTCATGTCCAAATATCAGCTTCCTAGCGCAAAAGATGCCTGAGATATTGTCCAGATGAGAAATAGAATAAGTAATTAATAGATCGATATAATAATTAAGTAATTAATCAAGTAATTCATTCATCAAAAAAATTAAAATACTGTTTTTGCTAAAGCACATCTTCACTTTAGTCCCCAAATTTCAGCTTTGTAGCTCAAAGGATGGCCGAGATATCGCCCGGACAAGAAAGCAAGAAAACAAACAAACGGAGTAAAAACTGAGTGCTCCCTTCCTTCAGCGCACGGCAATGATGTCATGAATCACCTGGATATGGAATTGGGAAGGAGCGGTGTATGAAAAGAAAAGGAAGAAAATTCATCACCTGCAGCACTCGCCAAGTAAGAGCACCCGCCGGCAATTGTGCGTACAGTATGCACACGCTCTGAGCCAATCAGCGCTGGTTATTCCGCCTTCATTTGGCAGCAGGATGAGCCTTCTCCCACCGCTGCCGTGAAGGAGCAGAGTGGAACCGATGGCATTTATTATTTTTATTGCCGTTTGTAAATATTTTCTGTTTTTGCTAATATTTACTGATATTTTTGTATTATTATTATTGCTATTTTTGTATTATTATTATTGCTATTTTTGTATTATTATTACCGTCTGTATTATTATTATTATCAGCGCTATTACCGAGACCATAATGAAGCTCTCATGTGTAAAAAAAAAATAACGCTGTCCTGAATGCATCTCCATATAAACAATGGTATATAACCATATAAACAATGAACACTCCTTTTAGGATACCTTCGACTCATGCTTTCTTCTCCAGAAATGCTTCCTTAGGCCTAAGTCACATTTGCTCTACGGCGAGGATACGGCGGCCGTACGCCCTCTGAATTGACAGAAACGTGCGGCGGCCGCAGAATTTCTGTGGTGGCCTCAGAGTGGCCCTACGCCGTTTGGTTATATTTTACAGGCCGTAGGGGTCGCCGTGGAATTATAGCGCGGAGTTATAACTTTTTTCATTTCTACGTTCGCCGTAGCAATTCGACAAGCCGAAACAAAAGAACTGGTAAAAAAAAAAAGAACCCACTCATTACCATCCGTCTGGCCGCACGTTCGCCTTAGGGCCCCCCTGCGGTCGCCTTGCGGGCACCTTGCGTCTGCCTTGAAAATTCTATGGCCGCCGCAGGAACGCCCCAAGGTCACCGTGCGACATCAAATCAAAGACCGTACGGCACCCCCACGTTTTCGGTCTCCACAATTTATAAATACGCCGTGCGGCTACCCGAAAAATAAAAACATATGTGACTGCTACATTGTGTGACCGTGGAAATACTGCGGCCGCCCTATAATTGCTAGTGGCTGTAGATTTTGTAGACCCCACGGCCGCCGTGGCAAATGTGACTTAGGCCTTAGCGCTAGGCGAGGTATTAGTGAATATTTTAAAATATTCTCCATAAATATTCTCAGACTTCACTTCTCTGGTCAGTTTACTCCCCCTGGGAGAAAAATAAACCATTTCACCCTGTAGGCTATTCAGAAGTTCACTTTGTACCCATTCGGGGATAAAATAATAAAAAGCAAAACCGACTGATCTTATCTGACACTCATCTTCTTGGTATCCCAGGTGTCCAATTACTGAACACTGAGTGAAAAAGGTAATTTCAGCACGAACAGCTCATGCAAAGGACTTGCCAAGATGACACACATCAAGGAAGGATTATGCTCTAAAAGAACATGATAGGGGGCTGTGCAAAGGTCATGGGATAACACACAAACAAAATTAGTTGCATTTCAAACTGCTCCATCAAAATGATGTAAAAACAGACAGGCTTTTTGTCACAAATCATCATGGCTCACTGCTTAGCATTTCTTATCAACGTGAAAACCACAGTGATCATGTGGTAGACAGCAAGTCCATACTGGTCGCTCGCGCAGTAGTTACTGACACAAGCTCCTGCAAGTGAACCATTATGACAGTGCAGAACGCACCTGCTTGGCAAATTGGAAATCTGAAGAAGGTGTGTCAACAAGCCAAATATAGGTAAACATGAAAAATAAAACAAATGCATGGTGTTGTTCATGGATTACTGCAAAGCCAGTGATGAACAAAATATAATGTTACATAGCAGCAGAAATGATCACATATTAAACTCAGCACGGACTGCACACAATTTAGTCATTGCCTGAGACTCCTGCAACTACATAAGGGGTGACAGTGCAGTCCCGACAATCTCTTGTAAAGTGCAGTCAATTGCTCACAGGATATTAGAGAAGATTATGCACTCGCCTTTGAGTTTTGGAGCCTGGGTTTGAACCTGGACCCAATCATACATCATGATTCATGGACAACGGGTATTACAAACTGGCATCTTAGAGAAGGCTCTGGAAGAAGCAGAGGTAGACCAAACATGAAATGGAGGTGTTAAATTGAAAAATTCATGGCCTCAGCACAATGACCTTAAATTGCATCAAGTAGAACAGAATGGACCATGTTGAGGGAGGCCTTCACCCTGCAATGAACTCAATGGCCTGGTCAAGTTGAGTCAACATCTTAATTGCAAAGTTTTATCTACTTCAGTGTTCTACCAATGCAGGATAAGAAGCCAATCCACAAAGGAATACAGTATTTAAAATATATTATGTATAAAGCCAGCTCATTTCCCATATGAACAATGCTATCCAGGGCAGGCGAGAGGCAGAATGGGGCAACATGTCCTAAATGAAGGACACCCCTTCAAAAAAATTGTTTTTTGTTTTAAACAATGGAAATGGAGGTTTCTGTATTTTCATTGACAGAAACACATGCTGGGTTTAAGGGAAATTGTAATTATTCACTTATTCCTACATGCTCATTCGTTTAACACACTTCATCAAGACGGGGTGTGGCCAACACTCCTGTGCTCATTTATTTCATTCCGTCATCACCATGATTGTGATGATCAATATATAAATTATTCCCACAGTAGTTTGTTCTACAAGGGAGGGTGTTACTCCCCATGGCAATGGCATGCTGGGGAATCGCACTGATGGCTTGGGGAGGGAGAATCAAATAAAGCTGTCCCAGTGTTTTATCATCACAAACAATCATTATATGAAACAAAAAATTGAAGGAATAATTACGGGCCCCTATTAGGTCCAGACCCTGGGAGTGTTACCCTGCCTTCCCCTTACCCCCCACCCCCCCCAGGCCTATCCCTTGGAGTAATTTGTGGTTCCAAGGAACCATGCAAATATACTAAGATTTGTATGCCATTTTTGATCGGAGTTATTTGAAAGGGACATAAAAATGATAAATGCATCATCATTTCACCCTGTAGAGTTTCAGGCTGGCTTTAACAACCTACCTTTTGAGAACACATCCAGGTTTTCACACAGTATGAGTATATGTAATTCAAAAAAACCAAATGTTGCAAAACAATCTGAAGTATACATATATTATTCCTCAAAATCCTGTTATATGGGGTTAGGCCGATTTCTACTGAGCTGCTGATTTTCTCTGTCTGCAACACTCCTCCACCACCCTCAATCACCAGCCATTTCTCTCCACCTTACTGAAATCCCTCTTCACACAATCCTTCCATCTCAACGACAGTCTACCCATTTTTATCTTGCCTTGCTCTTTCAACACAGCTGGTCTCTTCGGAAGTCTATCCTCCTCCCGACACACCAGATGTCCTGCCCAATTCAGCCAGCGCTTTATCAATCTTCCAATCAAGCTCATCTGCACACCGCTCTCCACTTTCAGTTCGTCCATAAGGGAATATTTGTATTTATTCTCTCTCTCGATCTCTCGCTTCCTCTCTCGATCTCTCCCCGCCCTCGCCTGCTCTCCTCTCTCTCCCACCCTCTCTCACCTCTCTCCCCCAACCCTCTCTCACCTCTCTCCCTCTCTCCCACCCTGTCTCCCCTCTCTCCCCCCCCCCTCTTCATCGTCTCCCCCCCCCTCTCTCGATATTCCTCCCCCCTCTCGATATCTCCCCCTCCCTCTATCTCCCCCTCCCAATATCTCCCCCCCTCCTCCATCTCCCCCTCCCTCTATCTCCCCCTCTCTCTCTATCTCTCCCCCCTCCTATCTCTCCCCCCTCTCTCCATCTCTCCTCCTCCTCATCTCTCTCCATCCTCTTCCCCCATCTCTTCCCCTCCCTATTAATCCATCCCCCTCCCTCTATCCCCCCTCCCTCCATCCCTCCCATCTCTCTTCTATCTCTCCCCTCTCTTCTCTATCTCTCCCCCTCCTCTATCTTCCCCCCTCTCTCCATCTCTCCCCCCTCCCTCCATCTCTCCCCCCTCCCTCATCTCTCCCCCCTCCTCCATCTCTTCCCCCTCTCTCCATCTCTTCCCCCTCTCGCATCCTCTCCCCCCCCCTCCCTCCATCTCTCTCATCCTGCCTCTCTTCTCTCTGCCTCTCCTCCCCTCTCCATCTCTCCATCTCTCTCCCGCCTCTCTATCTCTCCAGCTCTCTCCCGCCTCTCTATCTCTCCATCTCTCTCCGCCCTCTCTATCTCTCCATCTCTCTCGCGCCTCTCTATCTCTCCAGCTCTCTCTCTCTCCTCTCTATCTCTCCAGCTCTCTCCTCCCTCTCTATCTCTCCAGCTCTCTCCCACCCTCTCTATCTCTCCAGCTCTCTCCCACCCTCTCATATCTCTCTAGCTCTCTCCCGCCTCTTTATCTCTCCAGAACTCTCTCCCGTGCCTGCTCATTTCTCTTCTATTGCGCGCTCTCCCTGCCCTCTCGTCTCCCTCCCGTCTCATCCTGCCCCGTCCCCCTCTCTCCTCCCTCCCGTCTCTCTGCCATCTCTCTCCCCTCTTTGCGCATGTCTCCATGCTCTCATCTGCACCCGGCGCCCCACAATGCTGCTCCTGCCCTCTCTCTTGCTATCCAACTCCATGTCTCTGTCCATGTCTCTCTCTCTCGTTCAATGAAATTCAGTATATCAAGTGCAATTGGCATGAAATTTTTTTTTAATGCTCCATTCTGTGTATGAACCTCTCTTATCTCAGAAGTTGAATAAGTCTTTTTAAACATGTAAACTATGACAGTCTAAACCTACTATATAACCAAATCATTTCGAACTTTTCCTCCATTTTGGAGACAAAAAACATACTGTGTTGCCCAATACACTCAGAGCTAATTATCGCCCACGACACCATTAGCCGCAAGTGTGAAATCTTCAGAGGATCATCATGTTAATATCCAGGGAACAAGTCAATAATGTACAAATACAAACATATAGTATGTTCTAGAAACACCGGACAACATGGTTTCAAATTAGACCAAAATGTTCATTTGGTTATAAAAAGGTAAAACAACTGCTATATCTTTGTCACTCTCAAGATGAAAGATCTACTGATGCAAGGGACAGTGCACATATACCCTGTGTCAGCACCATCTCATCCTTGCATCTGACACAATGTAGCTTGTAAACAACTTGTTCCAAACTTCATTAGCCAATGTGATCAATTGTACCAGCTGCTGAAACAGGGATCTACCAAACACTGACTGTCCAAATTAGAGAAAATTAACTTCAACAAGCTACATCAGAATAACCAAGATTAAATCTCATCCAAAATTAATGATGGGGCAAATACACTCCTCACAAAAATCTTGAAGTGCATCATTGGCAACCTATGCACGGTGTGAATGGGTAGTCATCTACAGGGTGACCATAAAGTCTGGAAACATAGGCGAATATACATTATAAATGGTATATTGACATTACATTACAATACATAATATGTTCAATGACATTACATGACATGTTCAATGTGTTGTCCCTCATGAGACCTTCGCCGTTCCTTCTTTGGTCGGGGAGATCCAGTGCGGATTGTTCACATGTGTGCACGGGAAGGTGAACAAGCAAAACATGCGGAACTGGTCGCAGGACAATCCACACTGGATCTCCCAAACCAAACAACAAGGAACGGCGAGGGTCCCATGAGGGACAACACATTGAACATGTCATGTATTGTAATGTAATATCAATAAACCATTTATAATGTATATTCGCCTATGTTTCCAGACTTTATGGCAACCCTGTATCAAGATGAAGTTGCGAGCCTACCATTGTGCTAAAGGGATTATTACAAGCATAATGATCTCTTCCCTGTAGTTGACACCAGTCATGGAACCCCTCCAAATGATGACAACATCAGTTAGTTGGCCAAATGTAATGCCACCCCATAACATCAGGCTGCTCACACCAAAACAATCATACTGCCGAATGGCACAATTAGGAAAGTGCTTCCACCAAATCTCTAGACTCAAGCACATCCATCATTGAAGTATCAGCAGAATCTCGAGATGTCAGTGAAAAGAACATGGCATGAACAGTTCACCCTTGTGAGGTTGACTTCAGGTTCTGGGTTTGGAGCGACGGCAGGGTCTCACAGGGCTCTCTGATGACTTTCTCAAAGTTAAGTTTCTGGTCGTTATCTGTCCTGTTTTAACTGTTTATTTTCTCTACATGTTACTGTGTGTTCCTAGTTCAGTTTTGTTTCAAAAATCGTGCTATTTTGTGAGTTTTCGTCAACCTTGTTTTTCCGGGTTCCTTGAGGCCTACCCATCCTTCCCCTCTTGGTGTACGATCATTTTTATTTGTATTCTCTCAAGAGAGAGATTGATCACCTACCAAACAGTAAGAATTCCGGCTCTCACAGACTGTTAGTTTTGTCTTTAAGAAGCCTCCCATTCTCCACTCATTACCTGTATTAACTGCACCTGTTTTGAACTCGTTATCTGCAATAAAAGACAGCTGTCCACACTCAATCAATCAGACTCCAAACCTCTCCACAATGGGCAAGACCAGAGAGCTGTCTAAGGACATCAGGACAAAATTTGTAGACTTGCACAAGCTGGGATGGGCTACAGGAACAATAGGCAAGCAGCTTTGGTGAGAAGGCAACAACTGTTGGGCGCAATTATTAGAAAATGGAAGAAATTCAAGATAACAGTCAATCTCCTCGGTCTGGGGCTCATGCAAGATCTCAACTCGTGGAGCCTCAATGATCATGAGAAAGGTGAGGGATCAGCCCAGAACTACACGGCAGGACCTGGTCAATGACCTGAAGAGAGCTGGGACCACAGTATCACATAAAACCATAAGTAACACACTACGCCGTCATGGATTAAAATCCTGCAGCGCACGCAAGGTCCCTCTTGCTCATGCCAGCGCATTCCAGGCCGTCTGAAGTTTGCCAATGACCATCTGGATGATCCAGAGAGGAATGGGAGAAGGTCATGTGGCTGATGAGACCAAAATAGAGCTTTTGGTTTTAAACTCCACTCGCCGTGTTTGGAGAATAAGAAGATGAGTACAACCCCAAGACACCATCCCAACCGTGAAGCATGGAGGTGGAAACATCATTCTTTGGGATGCTTTTTCTGCAAAGGGGACAGGACGACTGCACCGTATTGAGGAAGGATGGATGGGGCCATGTATCGCGAGATCTTGGCAACAACCTCCTTCCCTCAACAAGAGCATTGAAGATGGGGCGTGGCTGGGTCTTCCAGCATGACAACAACCCGAAACACACAGCCAGGGCAAACTAAGGAGTGGCTCCGTAAGAAGCATCTCAAGGTCCTGGAGTGGCCTAGCCATCACCAGACCTGAACCCAATAGAAAATCTTTGGAGGGAGCTGAAAGTCTGTTGTTGCCCAGCGACGACAGCCCGAAACCTGAAGATCTGGAGAGATCTGTATGGAGGAGTGGGCCAAAATCCCTGCTGCAGTCTGTGCACACCTGGTTAAGAACTACAGGAAACGTCTGATCTCTGTAATTGCAAACAAGGTTTCTGTACCAAATATTAAGTTCTGTTTTTCTGATGTATCAAATACTTATTTCATGCAATAAAATGCAAATTAATTATTTAAAAATCATTACAATGTGATTTTCAGGATTTTTGTTTAGATTCCGTCTTTACAGTTGAAGTGTACCTATGATAAAAATTACAGACCTCTACGTGCTTTGTAAGTGGGAAAACCTGCAAAACGGCAGTGTATCAAATACTTGTTCTCCCCACTGTATGTGTACTGTACCATCCACCAAACAGTGATGACTCCATTTACACCTCCTATCCAA
>CM068952.1:62595883-62605905 GCA_035128595.1 Eptatretus atami
TCTACCCTCAGGAGAGCCAGAAAACAACATCTTTCTGAGCTCAAGTCTGAAATCTCAAACCTCTCTCCCTCCTCCAAATCCTGGTGGCATCTAATCAAATCTGTTTCTGTTTTTTTTCCCTTCTGAGGGAGCATTTCTATGTTTCAGGGTGGACACACAGACAGACGGCACTAGCGTATTACAGTATATAATTATATATATATATATATATATATATATATATATATATATATATATATATTATTATATATATATTATATATATATATATAATGGTTGCCAGTTCTAATTTTTTTATTGGCTTCTTATTTCTCAAAACTAGTGAGTAATTTTTTTATATTAAATCATGTACGTTTTGCAACTTTTCTCCTACCGTGCTGTATGCCTCATTCCCACTGCTTGAGGCCACAAGCATATTGTTTCCACCAGGTTTCTGTACTTGCTGCAGGTTACCATGTAAGTCCTTGTCCTAACCGTGTTTCATGTCGTGTTGCGGCCACTTAACCGTCTGTTCCAACAGGCTTCCTGAGTGAGAAGGATTTAAAAAAACAAAAACCTGGTCAACACGCCGGGAAGATGCTCCTTGTGAAGCCAACGACCATCCATATCTGATGTCCAACTGTTTCTGCGGAACATCCTTCTGCAGTTCGGTTACCTTTTTCTCTAGGGAGTTGGTGGCAGATTGCACTCTTGGCCACCGTAAAACACTTAATTCCAACAAAACACACACAAAAAATGCAAAGAAAACTGAAAACCCACTCTGTGGAGTACCTTCTGTGCAAGCTGCCGTCCGCAGGTTAGCTTACCGGACGATGGGATTAGGGCTATGCTTCAGGACTCCCATTCTTTGATGATAGGAGGAAAAAGCATGGGATAACTTTCTTGGGTTGGGTTTGTGGAGTTGTTGGTCGGGTGGTGCTGATCGGTGTTCATTCCACCAGTGGCGGTCTCCTCAGGTTAAACTGAGCTGCGTCCCTTCGTGTGGGTGCCTGTGAATGTCCTGTTCCCGAGAGAAATTGATCATACCTGTCTGCTGCTATCATCTGAATCCAGTTTTTGATCATCGGTATTGCAAACACTCTCTGAGGTTGAGACAGGACAGTGGTGAGATCATTGGCGGGTGCGTTACACCTACGATTGGTTCTTGGTCACTTTGACAGTGGACCATGCCCCTTGGAGTTACCTGTAGCTGCAGTGCCCAATTAAGCTTGAACTCCTCTAATAATTGAGGGGTAAACACTAGCCAATGAATGAATTATCGAGCTGAGGATTCATCACTCCTTGGGTGTCATTTCCCTGTCTTTGGAAATTGCTTCCACTGACGGGTAATGTGATCTCACGTGTAGGAGGCATTATATGTAGCGTCAAGTCGTGTGCGTTGATTGGTGGCCCCAGGCGACTTACTCTTCTCGTCTTGGGGGAATTTCCTTGCATCGACTGGTGGCTGATAGGGGTGGTTATGAGGAACATGTGGGTTGGCCCCATTAAGGTCTGGAACTGCGGAACCAGAAAGCACGAAGTTCCTTGGAAAATTTGCAGAAAGTGATGGATTTTGGGTGGCTGGTTGCATTGGTTTCAGCGCCCGCAGCCTCATCAAGAGACTTCTATTTCCAGACGCTGGTGGTGTGGCAAAGGAGATTGATCCAATGTGCTCGTTGATGTCGCTGGCAGATGAATTCAGATCTGCAGAGCCGACCAGAGTGCTCAGTTCCTTCAATATCAACGACAGGCTTGTGGTAGCAACTTGAAGTTGCAGCTTTAAATCCAGTAGAATGGTACCATCCCAAGCCTTAGGCTGGATGTTGGGAAGCTTAAGGATGATGAGGGTAAGCTGAAGAGTTTGTGGCAGCGCTGAGTATGGATTTGGGGATCTGGGGTGCTGGGGGAATCCTGAAGAGTTTTGTGGAGTTGCCTTCAATGACGACCAATCCTTGATGGTTGCTGTGGATGTCTTGGAAAACCCACATCAGGTGAAGAAGAAACTTGTCTCCCAAAGGGACACTTGGATACCATTGACCAGAGTCACAGGCCCAGGCTTTGGTGCAGAGCTGAAGCTGTTCAGGGAGTTGAGGCATAAAACTGATACTTTGCCGCTGAGGGCCGATGGGGGACCCCCCAAGGAGGCCCATGTGCGAGGATTCTGTGAAGGGGAAGCACATCAAGCTGTAGGTTAAGTGATTTCTCATCTGCTTACAGAAGAATTTGTGCATTGCGTTCCTCCAAGCCCATCCCTTGCGTGTACTGCAGGTTAGAGTTGGAGGCGTTGGTTTGCTCTTAACGGGAGGATCTGAAATGAAGGCGCGCTGGCCAGTTACGTTTTGAGTGGCTTTACCAGGCTGACCCCACCAGCTGTTGGAGTTGGATGTCATGGGGTGTTACTATCCCTATTGCTAATCCTCCAATCACCAATGAAACCACCTTTGTTTGTCAAAACACAGGCTGCGGTGGAAACCAGTTGAAAAGGGATTAACAGCTCCTGGCAATCTTGTGGCATCCATGCTGAACTTGTTAAAGGCTGGTGGAAATCTTGTACCTCGTGTCATTTGCATGCAGTTTCTGTGTTCTGTTTGGAACACCAGGCATCCATCCCAACTGACTGGAAGATGGGTGTTGTGTGTCCCTCTCTGGAAAGGGAAGAGTAATTTGCCAGGACTGCAACAATTACCGAGGGGTGACACTGCTCTCAGTTCCGGGAGAAAGTCTATTGCTCAGATTAATTCTGATAGGGTTCGCCCACCATCTGTTGGAAGTACCAGCACCCACAGCAGTCAAGCTTACACCAAAAACGTAACCAATTGACGCATTTCCTTGCTTTTCGGGTCCTCAATGAACACAGGCAAGAGAATAAGTCAGGGGCTGCTCAAAGCCGGTTGATTTCCCCAAAGCATTTGATTCAGTGAATCAGGATGCCCTCTGGAGGGATTCTCGACCTGTTGTGGGTGACACCAAAACTGGACCAATCTTAATGGCATGAAACATATACGTGCGTACTAAGAGCTGCTGTTGAGGTGTGCGTGGTTCCATCTCCGACTTATTTCCATTTGTTACTGGAGTTCGTCCAGGGGTGTGTTACTTGCCCCCACACTTTTCAGTGTTTATATGGACTAGATTCTGGGGAGGGATGTCGAGAAGATCCACGTGCGTTGCATCCTGGGAATGTTCAAGATTTCTGACTTTTGATTTCGCAGATGATGCAGTCATCCTTGCGGGATGCTCTGGGTATCCATTTGGGGGCCCTCGAGGGCTGAATGAGGGAGTTCAGAGCCGCTGGGATTACGGGTTTCCTGGGTCAAAACTAGATCCAGGCTTTCAAGACATCTTAGATGCTGCTATTCTTGTCTGTACCTGTTTGTGTGAGGATGTTGCAGTGGTCCTGGAGAGATTCACATACCTTGGAGTGACTTATTCATGTCTCACACATATTGTGAGCCAGATGTCAATAGATGTCTGGGTCAGGCCTGGCGAGTCATGGATTCAACTTGATCATGGGGTGTAGCACTGTCGGTACCTATTCAGGAGGATTAAAGTCGAGTCTTTTAAGTCCTTGCCCGTGCTGTCCATTCTTGGCTCTATGGCATGTGAGACGTCGGGCTCTACCATGGATCTGAGATTGGAGACTTAACACTCCTCGGTTCCAGTTCTCTTCAGAGAATCCTTGGCTTCACTAGTCAGATTTTGTTGTCCAACAATGGGTTGCTGAGAGATGAGGACTCAGATGAGATTTGTTTCCTGTATAGCCCGTGAGCGTCAGCTGCGCTGTATAGACAATGGCTCATTTTCCTGATGCTGATTTCCTGCTCACCAGATTCTCTCAGGAGGGAGCCTTGTGAGTGGAGGAGGCCAATGCGGCCGACCTCGTGCATTTTTGTGGTTTCCAGCAGGTTGGATTGGCATCTCGAAGAGATGGGGCATGGGCCAGCCATCTGGCTGGGGGATTGGCCAGCCAGAGGCCCCTGTTAGTACTGCGCAGAAAGCATGGATGCAACGACGCGCTGCTGCCGGCACAATGCTCCCATACCTTGACTGACCTTTCTCCTGGGCCTGCTCCCACACATGTTCAAAAACGGATTGTCGCTTGCCAGGTTGGCTTTTAGCTTAAACAGTAGCTTAAAACCTTGCCCAGGTTGTGAAGTACCTACACTTCAAAATTTGGGCCTCTCGTGCTACGGTTCAGCCTTGAAAGAGTAACAAATAAATGGCACAAAGAAAACACAACAAACACTTGAAAATATTTACAAAGATGTCTCTGATGCGTTGATGGTGATGACTTTGGGAGTATTTTTTTGGAATACAGAACCAAAAAACAAATTGACGAATCATTTAACGGAATTATATTTTTTGCAAGAGAAATGGCACTATTTTTTACCATGGTTCCACAAGTCAATGAAAACCCATGTCAACAGCAGGTCTGTTGCCATATTAAAACACATGAAATAAACCAGGACAGCGGCTTCGAAGAAGGATGCGCTGACAATTGTCTTGAGAGAAAATAAAATACGATTGGGGATTTCTTTGTTTGATGCTTTTAAAAAAATTTTTTTTTTTTAACCTGAAGGTAAATAAATTAAGTACTGATGCGAGCAAATGTAGGTGACAGATGCATTGAATTCAACATTGTATACAGTATACCTCAGACTTGACCATTTGTTTTATTTCCTTTTACCATTGGACTCCTGTGTGAAGCCATTCTCTTGTGAACATTTCCACAGTGCTGGTTTCTTGCTGCATTTTGGCAACTACTTTAACATGTCAGCACATTTTGTGAAATACAGTACCGTAGCTGTAATTCTGCTCTTGGCTCTTATTGACATAACTGTAACTGTGCATCTCATTTCTACCAACTTTTAGCCCCGTTTGGACTTAGTCCGAAACAAGGGCTTATGGATTTGTTTCTGATTTTTCGTGGTCCGTGCGTGCGTGCTTCTGTCTGCCAACCACTATCTCGGACATGTATGAGCGATTTTTATTCGTACCTGGCCACAAAGACAAACGTATGATGGGTTGCAGATATAACATACCCACGTCATTTTTTTTTCCATTCAAATCCAAGATGGCTGACTGGCGGCCATTTTAGTTTGTAAAAAAAAACCCGGTGTCATAAACACTTCCTCAACCATTTTCTCAGATATTGACATTACCGATTGTTTTAAACTTGGCGCACAGATAATTGAATGATGTCTACATTGTGCCATGTCATTTTTTTTTTTCGACATCAGATCCAAGATGGCCGACTGGCAGCCATTTGAGTTGTAAAAAAGGAAACCTGATGTTTAACACGTTCCTCAACCATTCTCGACAAGCATTACATATTATTCCAAAGTTGGCACACATTATAACGAATAATGGCTTACATAAGCATTCATTTGTTTTTCAAGATCAGATTTCAATATGGCCGGACTGTGCCATTTTGTCCTTAAATGTGTGTCCCGGACCATTTCTCAGACATGCACGGTTCGATTTTGTTCAAACTTGGCACAACCTCAGACATGATGGCATTACACGTGCCCTATCTTTATTTTGTGATCTTGAATCAAAGATGGCTGACTGGTAGATTGGACGGGGCCATTTTAGTTGTAAAAAAACCGATGTTGCAGCACTTTCCTCAACCATTTTCTCGGACATGCATTTTACTGATGTTGTTCAAACTTGGCACACGATAATGAATATGGCTTACATGCACACCATTTCTTTTTTCGACAATCAAGGGTCCAAAAGGATTACCGACTGGTGGCCATTTTGTTTACTTAAATGTATCCCAACCATTTGTTAGACATTGACGCACGTCTGATTTTATTCAAACTTGTTACAAGCACAGTAAATGATGGCATACACATGGCACCTCACTTTATTTTTGTGATCTGATCAAGGATGGCCGACTGGTGGTTCTGGCGGCTATTATAGTTGTACATAAATAGGGCTGGCCGGTTTTTAACTCCATACAAGCAAAAGTATGGAAAAACAATGGGGCTGTGACATGTTTTATATCATTTTTACTTGTGAACTTTAATTTAGACAGAGGGAGGATTATGGGCGAGGAGCAAAACAGTGATGATGAATCGATTACAAACAACCCTGGAGGCTATTGGGATGCTATGGATTTGTTTTTTTTGGACATATTGTCAAATAATATGCATCTGGAAGAAAGCAGGTGCTGCATAAAAAAGAAGTGTTATTGAGAGTAAAATATAAATCATGGGAGGAGGTTGGAGGAATAGAAGAGACAGAGGTAAATTTTGAACTTCGAAGCACTGGTGGGAAAAAGCATAATTGGACATATACCAGGAGATTGTTCCACAGTTTGTGTATGTGGAGGTGGGACAGGAGTGCAAGTGAGCAGAGACTCTGAAAATTGATATTGCAGAGATTTAAGATGCGTCATTAATCTCAGCCAAAAATTAACCGAATTAAAATATGCATGCTTTCGACAATGAGGGAAGAGAGAAGATGCCACCAAGAGATACACATTTTTGTTGAAGTGGTGTATAAAGTTTTCAATCCAAGCATGGAGGTGGTTCTAATTTTCCTGCGGACAAAACTGTCCTCAATTGCGTTCGCGTGTATGTTTTACTATGTCAAAAACGGTGCGATTTTCTACAAAGATACTTTGCCATTGATCTGTTTTCTGTTAAGCGTCAAGATCAAGTTCATCCTTGAGAGAGGAGCCTAAGATATCTGGATGTGACCATTACAAATCCAAACTGATGGTTGATTGATCAGATCATTAAAGGAACGTATAAGGACTTTATATCAGCAGCATTATGCGATGTGTATTTTCCTTGCCTTAATTTATGACGGTAAGCAGGCTGACTGGTCTATAAGTTATGATGATAGCGTATTGGCACTTTGTGCTTGTGGATGAGCAGTGGCTTTGGCTACCTTTTCAAAAAATTCATGAGAAGGATCCATTCCTCCCCTTCGTGTGCAGCACGAGGCTGCAGCTAGCATCATTTGTCTGCGGGCGCGGCATTGCTTTCTGATGGCAATGCCTCGTTACCAGGCGCACTGGTACCTATTTTTCCGACTTTGGAAGGATAACAGGTTGGATCAACCCTAACCTGCTGTATATTAAACTGGTACACAGACCCTAGGAACTTAAGCCAGCCAGCCACCTTAAGCCATTAAACAACACCAGGTCAGGAAGGGTCCCAGTAATGTTTTTCGCCAATATGAAGAATGTTTGAATATCCTTGCTGCTCGATCTCCTTTAATTGTTCTATTTTTATTTATTATATGATTAATATGGCTCCCATTGCTTTTCTTCATTTATAATGCAGTGCATTGTGAATTTTTGAAACACTTTGTTGAGAAAACCTTGTTTGGGGAATAATAGTATGGATTCACAGTTCATACGTTTCTTAGTCATGTTTATTGAAAGCCATGCATAATTGAGGAAAGAAACAAACCAGAAAATTGGACCTGCAACAAGTTAAGAAAGTAATAGCACAGATTATCGTCACGTCAACTTGAGAGAATCATTGAATTTCCACCAGAAAAATCACATCTCTCACAGAAATGTCTGCATTGAGACCCATTGTGATATCCTCTATGAATTGGCCACCCACAATGGTTCACCTCAGTTTTAAGAATGGGCTGGCTAGGAAAATAAAAATCAAAAAATTATATCATCCGGACCAAATGAGGTTTTGTTCCACATCATTGTGATGCTTCAAATAGAATTATTCAGAATGCATTTGCTTTCCAGTACAATGTCACTGCCAAGTGTTAATTTCTAAGGCAGTGAACAGTGCACCGTCAGACGAGACAGTTCGATGAGAGACCGGCATGATCTCTCCAGAGCATGACCGACACAGAGCAATGAACTATAGAATCGTCAATCGAGACAGTTCAGAAAACAAGCCTTCATTTCAGTATATGAGGTATCCGAAGACCACTGTCCTGCATATACTTTACTATAGACAGCAGGCAGCCAATGGGTGACCACGCGCATCACAACTGGGAGGGTTTTTTTTGGATACCTTGTCAAGGTTCGTATTGAGAGCTAAACACACAACGCACAGTAAGGGGGCATGAGCACAAGAGGATTGGAGTGGGAAGGGACAAAAACCAGTGCGGGAACAGAGACATTTAGGAATCGTGGAAGGGAGAGGGATGGGGTGCGACAAGATGGACATACAGGGACTTTCAGGAAGAGAAGCAGGGAATTTGAAGGAGGTGGGTTTGGGTGGATTAACGAGGGTAGAAAAGATCGAGGATTTGGATGGGGACGATAAGAGGTGGTGTGTGAACAGCTGTTTGAAGCCTGGAGGCGAAGAATGGATTGAACAGAGTGAGGGAGTTTAATTCAAAGGTGGGGAAAAAAAAGAGGAATGAAAGATGTAAGGGTGAGCCAGTGATTCGTGATGTTTGGTAGTTTTACCAGAAGGGGCTTGTTGGCGGACTGAGCGCCCTGCGGAAAATATGAGTGGGGACAAATCACCAGACACAACAGGGAGGGGGGCGAGACTGGCAGAGGAATGTAGAAGACAGAAAGGCCCACTGACCTGCCCTGTTGGTGAGAGAATGAGAGGCCCAAAGGCCTCAGCCTCATCTCGGGAATGCCAATGATCCGAAAATGCCTTTGGTTTCCCACAGCCGTGAAGCAGCAAGAAAGGTGGTAGGCAGGAGCACCAGCCCAGATGGTATGAGCAGTACTCCATCAGTCAGCCTCACTACGGGAGATGCCAATGATTTCCGAAACTGCCTTGGTTTCCACAGCGTGAAGACCGAGAAAGGTGGAGGCAGGGAAGCACCAGCCCAGAGAGTAGAGCAGTACTCCATTCAGGCTGCCGGACGGAAAGCTTTGTAAGTGGTCAGGAGCTCAGGTGGGCCGAAAGGTACTTTGCATGATGAGGATTCCCAGTCGGCCGACTGCTTTTGCGGCCAGGTTGAAATGTGGCTTTCCCGAGAAAGATCATGGCAGATAGTTTGAGACCCAGAATCTTTAAAGAAAGGACTTCTTTCCAGAGATTGTGAGGAACGTGGATTGGGGGGGGGGGTTCAAAACGGTCCCTTTCGGAGAGAATAGTGGAGAGTGTGAAGATTTGTTCCGGATTGAAAGACAGTGTTCACGTGGTTGGACCAGTTTGTGATTTACCCAGATCTGCAGTGGAGCGAAGAAGTTGCTAGCATTGCCAGTCTTGAGGGATGACAGATCAGGCAGATGGTCTGCAGTCATTCGAGCAAAAACAGGGCCCAGAACGCTGCCTTGAGAAATTCCAGCCTGCGACAGGAAGAGGGGATAAAGAACTCCATTTAGGGACACACGTTGACTGCCGACAGGAGAGGAAGTCTGCGAGCCATGAGTGGAGATGGCCTGGATACCATAGGAAGAGAGTTTGTTGAGCAGGCAGGGTGCAAACAGTCCATGTCAAAAGCACACGATATGCCCAGGATATGACTGATTTCATGTCTGGCATGAGGACCTCCATCCATTGTTGGGAGAGCAGAAGTTAGCATATTCCAGCGTAAAAGTGACCTGGTCTGAAACCAAATTGATGATCGGAAATCAAGGCCATTGGAGAAGAGGAAGGATTTAATGTCTGAAGCGATGATGGATTTCCATAACCTTGCTGATGATTGAGAGAAGGCTGATTGGCTCTGTTAGTTGCAGGGATACTGTGTTTCTCACCTTTTTATGCAGGACAGTGATGTTTGCAGATTTCCAAGCAGGATGGAGATGACCTTGCAGCATATGAGAGGCGTGAATAGAACAGAGAGAGGTGAGGCAAGAGCAGAGGAGCAGGTTTTAGGACACGTGGGCTGATTTGCCTTTCTGGACTGAGTTTGCAAATCTGAGTCGAGGGTTTGACAGCAAGCCTCCACCTTGTCAGGAGAAAAGGACACAGAGTCCAGGAACACTGGGTGTGACTGCAGTAAGGTGGGACAGGAAAGCGGATGGATGTTGATGTCAAGATTTTCGATGCAAAAACACCGAAGGTTTAGGCATTCAGCCTTTTCACTTCCGCGTTTCAGCAGTGTGGCCATTTGAGGTAAGGAGGGATGGAGGGCGGGGGAACATTATAC
>CM068952.1:62634386-62647565 GCA_035128595.1 Eptatretus atami
AGGTCTTCAAAACAGCTGTTCACCACCATCTCTTATCTTCTCGCATTCAAAACCGCGATCTTTTCTACCCCCGTTAATCCACCCCAAACCCACCTCCTTCAAATTCCCTGCTTTCCTTCCTGAAGTCCCTGTCGTGTAAGGACCTGAAAGTCCCTGTCGTGTCCATCTTGTTTACCCTGTGTACCCCCGCCCATCCCTCTCCCTTCGACAGATCTCGTGTCTCTGTTGCCCACTGTTTTTCCTTCCCTTCCCCACCCCTCTTGTTGAGTGTTTCTACGTGTTAGCTCTCATATGAGCCTCGAAAGTGTATACAAAAAAAAAAATATATATATATATAAAAGATGTGCAATTGTGGGGTTAAAAAAATGTTTTAAAGCATTTTTAGCCATTTACCTAAATAAAAATTAATCATGGGATTTCTGTCAAAATTGGTGATAAGCTTCCTTTCAATGAAGATGTGTCAATTAAACATGGCCAGGCCACGGTGAACTACGTGATCTATTTCTTTAAAAGGTTTATAAGGTTATGTGCATGCATGTGTGAAGCTCAATACACAAACTCACATAAAAAAGCAATGTGAAATAATTATTATATTACATTACAAATGTTTACCTCAACAAATTAGCTCAGGTGTTTTGAGCTTTGGATGTTTAGCAAGTAAAAAAAATTAAAAAAAACGAACAAAAAAAAACTCGATATATGACCCAATTACTCTCGGCTAAAGATCCTGCCTTCAAATATTAGAGTTATGTGTGTGCAGGGATATAATAGAAAGTCAATAAGGAGAAAGGAGAAAAAGGAGAGGATGAACAAAAAGCAAAGACTACAAAAACCTAAGATAAAAGACAGCTGGACTTGAGTACTTACCTGAAAAGATAAGTATTCACAGAGTACCTTCCAGGAAAAATAAGTAACTAGAGCGAAGTCTATGGAGTACCATTAGAAAATCCCCACGCTTCCCACCTCAAGTAAAGTTGAAAGATGGCAAAACGTTCCACCAGGAATGATCCAATATAAAATTTTGAGTTAAAAAATAATCTTCGGTTTTGACCCCTGTGACCCTTACTCCCCACCCCGCTGGAGCATGAACCAGGGTAAAAATCCAAACAAAATGTTACATATTACATATGCGTCCTCCAATGGTGATTGCATATACAAAGTTTCATTAAAAAATGTTTTAAAATGTGGCCGTAATTGCATTTTTCGGGATTTGACCTTTTGACCCCGTCCCAGGGCCCTAGGGGCAGAGCCAAAAATGATACTGCTCTCCCACATTCTTGCCATGTGATGATCATAACTACAAGTTCAGTGAATTTCTGCACAACTGCTTAGGAGATAGCATGACAGACAGACAAACAGACAGAGAGAGACAGACAGAGCTATTTCAAGACGAAGCCCTCCTCCCCCACCCATTATTATTTTAAAAAATTTCAGCATGGGGATGAAAAGGTACAATATAAAATTCTGAATTAATCATATGGGAATGGGTTGGTGATCAAAACATGAATAAGTCAAACAAAATGAATCATTGATTACAAGAGTGGTATTTAAAAAGACAGTGAATGAAAAGATAGCTTAACGATATGCACACTCACCTCTGAGCTGTCTCGCCTGGATCCCAAGCTAGATACAGCTATAAACTATCACCTGTGGTTTCACAGGCAGGTGACGTATCCATGTGTGTGCGGTCCATTGGAAGGACGTCAAGAGGACCCGTCTGCCATCACTATAATCAATGGTGGATGTTTTCGGTCCCAAGGAGTCATTTTTGTAAAGTAGGCGATGTATCACCAGCACCGTGAACAAGTTACAAATGTCTGTCCAGCCTGACTGTTGGGAAAGCAATGGCAAACCACTCAGCATAACTCTTGGCAAGAGCCTGCGTTGACAGAATGGAGACTCTGTAATGAATGTGAAACGTTGTTGATGACGATTTATAAAGACAGCACCAAGAATCACAATCCACACGAGAAAAGGACAAGCAATTATAAATAAAGGATGAAAAAGACTACAAGAAAAAGAGCACCAGAATACTAACCAATAGACCAATAACAAACAAATGGTTTTATACTGATCAAACGTCAAATAGACTGTTCCTTTCAATGGTCCTTGGAGATGCATCAAAAATAGATACACGTACAGCAGAGGGATAGCAAAGTGGTTGCCCCGGAAACCAATGGAGGGTTGCAGTTGGAAGATGGGAACAAGGGGTAGCCATGGTAACTGGCATATCCGCATGCACATTTATGAAGCCGAAGCTTTGTTAGGCACTGCAATGCAAGTGCCTAAGATGTGACAAAAAAAAAAAACCATCAATTGCATCAAATTGTCATTTGCAGTAACACAATGTTTTTTGTTTTTATTACAGGTCCTTCGATTAAAACAAGATGAAGCAATTCAAATAAAACAAAAGACACGAGGTTTCTGAGACTAAAATTAATCGACACAGTCAGGCAACCAGCATAGTGGTCCTGGGTTTAAAAAGATCTCTAGAATTTTCAAATTTCCTTTTGTGTGAAATTTATCTCTCAATGTTTCATTGAGTAACAAATCCTCAGAACACCACCTCAAGAGAGTACGATTTCACTGTTCCTGCATTACTATCTATGAGCGGTACACCGTTTTGTGCCATCCATCAACATCGATGTACCCTCGTCTTTTCAGATCGCCAGTTCTGCTGAAGCCGTCTCTTCACAACGGTTACAATCCTGGAGGAGTGGCAAGGGCCACCACTCCGAGGCAAGATAATCGACTAAAGGGGGGGAGCGGGAAATTGTAATTAGTCAAGGGTGCCGACGATAACTGGGCTACTCTTCTTAAAATACACCGTAAGATTTTAACATCTGCTAATTAATGCTAACAGATGAGAAAACTCCGTTTAACGTCCATCCGATGGACGGCGCACAAATTGATGAATCGCCCTGCATGTGAAACATCATGGTGACCGTGTATATCTGGGTTGGGATTTGAACCCAGGTAAGACGGCTCAGAAGCGAGTGTTCATACCTCCAGGCGATCCTGCCAGACACATTCTGTTCCATTGATCAAAGACAATTCTAAAATATTCAACCACGATCAAGCAAAAGCGACAAAAAGACTAATTGATAAGAGTACAAAAACTAATTCAGCAGAATAATAAGAAATTAAATGCTTGTAAATCATTAAAGTGAAATTAAATATATATTTTTAAAAGTGACTGAATCTCATCATCATGGTTTTTTTTTTTTTATTAATTATAATTTTATTTTAAAAATTCACCTTTTAGCAGAAACTGTTACATCGATAAACTTGTCATTTCTAAATAGGCGCTCATCTCGTCAACGATTGGCTGTGAAACATCACATCCCGTGAAACTGCATGGGATGTTGAGGATACCCAAATGCTTGAGATTCTCCAGCAATAAGAAATGCCGGATAGAACGTCAAGCTTTGATTTACAAAATGGCTGATGGTAAATCAAGGAGATCCAGAGAGTGCATCTCTGTCAGGAGTTGATCATAAATATTCAACTTTGTCAGATAATCATTTTAATAGAGACAAAGGGTGAACATGAAACATCCTTGTGCCGAATGCCATATCCCACATTTTGGACAAGCATTTGACCACCATCTTGGTATTTAGGATGGTAAATCCACACAAATCAGAGTACAGTTTCTCTCAATGAGAAATAAATGGCTGTGATGAAAAGCTGACAGGTGTACAACAGGTACAGGATAGTAGCTCGATCTCTCCAACAATACTATTTATACATACGAGACTCTCCAGCACTACCAATCAACCACACACAATGTTGTGTTCCTGCATGAACAAAGAGCTGATACTCCAGATCCCCCACATTTTGGTGGTATGAGGAATATATTTGTATAATGTGAAAACTAAATCTTGAACTGTTTTTGATATATTGCATATACAAGGCAAGTCACCGAGATGGCTGCCATGGGAACATAATTCAGCCAATCACAGCCACAGATATAATCACGTTGAGATAATGTCATGAGCAATAGATATCTGCAATATGAAAGGTAAATGTTGAACTTTTTCTTTTTAAATATCACGTATACAAAAGTACATGGTCAGTCGGATGGATGGAGCTCATTTTAATGTCAGGTCTCTGACCTTGTCGGAGGGACGGGGGACAGAAACTATTTGACATACATGGAATCCAAACAAAGAGAGTGTTGATAAATAATTATAATCACAGGAAAACAATGCTTTTGGTGTTTATGTAAAGTATATGAAAAGCATCTTGAGAGGGTCTCCAGGACCTGAAGTCCATTCCTGAAACACACATTCCTGCCTCACTGTTTTATTAATTTGAACCAAATTGCTGGGTTGAAAGATTCATTATTTTAACAATAAAGAGGGAGACCAAGACAGAGCTAGTACAGTCTTGTAGAGAGGAACCTAAAGAAGGCAAACAGAGGAGGTTGAATGATCGCTATGTGACTTTTCAGTTGGGAAGATAATGCAAGATCGATTTTCAAGCCCCTGCCCCAAACACACCTCCCCCCACCCCCTAACCCACCAACACACAGCAGGTCATCTGATACTAGCTCAGGTGTAATCCTCATAGGGCCTCTGCACTGCATAAGGCCTAAGTCACATTTGCTCTACGGCGAGGGTACAGCGGCCGTACGCCCTCTGAATTGACAGAAACGTGCGGCGGCCGCAGAGTTTCTGCGGTGGCCTCAGGGTGGCCCTATGCCGTTTGGCTATCTTTTACAGGCCGTAGGGGTCGCCGTGGAATTATAACGCGGAGTTATAACTTTTTTAATTTCTACGTTCGCCGTAGCAATTCGACAAGCCGAAAAAAAACTGGTAAAAAAAAAATAATTAACCCACTCGTTACCGTCCGTCTGGCCGCACGTTCGCCTTAGGGCCCCCTGCGGTCGCCTTGCGGGCACCTTGAGGCTACCTTGCATCTGCCTTGAAAATTCTATGGCCGCCACAGGGCCCCCTTAAGGTCACCGTGCGACATCAAATCAAAGACCGTACGGCAACCCCACGTTTTCGGTCTCCACAATTTATAAATACGCGCGTGCGGCTCCCCGAAAAATAAAAACATATGTGACTGCTACATTGTGTGACCGTGGAAATACTACGGCGCCCGTAATAATTGCTAGTGGCCGTAGATTTTGGAGACCCCACGGCCGCCGTGGCAAATGTGACTTAGGCCTAAGTTGGACTGAATCAGTGAGTTATTAAGGGTCAGTATTTTGGCAGCCTGGTGTTGGCTTAGTGGTTAGGGTGGCGGCTTGGGATCCTAGGGTCCTGAGTTCAAGCCCCGTTGGCCGCTGAATTAATACACCAGGAGGTTGACTCAGCCTGTCATCCTTCAGAGGTTGACAAAAATGAGTACCAGTGTACTGGAAAGGGGGACACTGCATCAGCGGCATAGCCGCGTCCCAACCAATGATGCAACCAGCAGCCACAGGCTGCACTCGATAGAGAGAGTATTTTGGCGGCTGAGCATACTTTCATGTCCTTTGACACCCCGTAGCATCAGTTATGATTGCCATGATAACAATGTGCAATTCTCTCATTGCTGATTATGTTCAAATGTTAAACATAATTGGCAGCACTTCCCACTCAGATGAACACATTTCAATCCCTTCATCTTCAGAGAACGATTCCCACATTTTGAGATAAAAGGCTGGCATAACAGGTCTACCCTTCCGATTGAATAGGAGAAACAGTGACAATCTAAGCAGCAGAAACCATTATTTGATGATGGGTCTCCTGATGCTTTTGTCAAAATGTCAATATCAGGCAAATATTTCTCAATCTACCAGTTGAAATGTGGGTCATACATATCAGTGAACAATTAGATGAAGATGAAGTAAAAACGAGATATCAAAAACATGCATGAACAGTATGAGAATGCCACTCGGTGGAGCGCATACCTCTACCAGGCTGAACACTTTATGTTTTGTATCCCACTGATAGGACGGATCTGCATTTGGACTGTAACCAAAATCGAATTGGCTTATTCTTGTCACCTAACGAACTCATCCACCAAGTTTCATCCGAATCCGTCAACAACTTTTTGAGATATCGTGCGACACATCGTTTTTGGCCCCATCTCTCAATGGTGAAGAATCACTTGAAAAATTCTAGAAGCCGGATCCGGATCCGGATCCAGATCTTCACCAAAATCTAATCAATTAGTCCTTTTCACACACCCAACCGGTCCACAAAGTTTCTGTGGAATCCATCCATAATCTTTTGAAATATTGTGCTCACAGATAAACAAACAGGGATGAAAACATAACCTCAGCCCACCTTTGGTGATGGAGGTAAAAATGTGAGTGTGGATGTAACAAGGGGAAATAAAAATATATTTCTACAAATGCAAAAATATATTAATGCACATAAAAATAACAACAACATATGCGTAAAAAAAATTAACCAAACATTTTAAAAGCACAAGCTCTTCTGTGTTTGCGCAGGCTGAAAAAAGCAGGTCCTGCTCCTTACAACAGCCCCCAATAGAACCACTCGTACTGCAGTATTATAGGTAATGAGAACACCGCATTCTCTATCTTTTGGAACAGCTCACCCAGGGGGGGAACATCATCCACAAAAATGCATTTCTGCCTTGTTGCTAGTACACAGCAGATCCCTCACCCCCAAAGTGAGCTGTTTGTACCATCTCGAGAACATATATCAAATATAAACTTATTCGCTGTCGTGGGACAACGAATCAGATCCCACGGCAGCTATTCTTGCATGATTGCTGACCAACTGGATATCTGCCATACATCATCATATAACTGGTCCACACAAGCAGATCTGCAGAGGCAATTGAGATATTTACTCAATTAACTAGCAGAAGTCTTCTAGCTTAACAAACACAATAATTTGTGATACTGCGACTGTCGAGTTCCAAGCTGATTAATGACATTTGTCTTGTGCTTCAATTAAACTGTGAAGAGATCCCGAGCCCTTTTTGTCAATCGAAAAAAGGAAGATTTCAAAAAGGTGATAGAAATATGAAAGTGGGTAAAGTTGATGCAGCAGCATGATGAAATATAATCCATGTAAGAGAATAAGTAAAAAAAATGAATAAATAAATAAACAAGAAAAAGACGTCGTGCAGAGCACGATACTTGCAAAATCCATAAAACAAATTTGACCTCAAAAATAACTAATTGGTGGTTGAATTCAATGACCAAATGTGCAACTCCTCTTCAAATTTCAAGTCAATCGGATGAAAATTGAGGATTTTAGAAATACCACCTCTTTGAAGGACATTACCATAAAAATAAAACCACAAAGCTTTTCGTTGGGCTCTCATCGGGTGAAATTCGCACAATGTGAATGAGGTAAAGAAGAAGAACAGTCTCATCGACACGCATCAGTGATGATGATGACGCATCAGTAGAGAACGTCCGATCAGAATTGACTTTGTTGATAGGCGTCTATTAGACTGTTCTTCTTTACCTCATTCACTTTGTATGAAATACCACCTTAGTTGTTGACCTTTTGGCCAATGTTGACCTTAAAAAATAATTGGTGGTTGAATTCAGTAAGCTGATATGAAAATGCTGTTTAAATTTCTAGTCAATCGGATGAAAATTGAGGATTTTAGAAATTTGACAAATTTGTTAACCTTTGGCCGAGAGGTTGACCTTTTGACCTTTTGACCTCAAAAGCAATAGGCTTCTTGTTTATGTCAAACTCTACCATGTGGGGAAGTTTCGTGAAGATCGGTTTTAAATTGTGATCTGTAGGCGATTGACAGACAGACAGACAGACAGACAGAATAACAAAATCGACGAACCAATACACTTGAAAAATCTTCGATTTTGCAAATAATAAATAAATAAATAAATAGAAAACTTGGATTGGCCTGCCAGTGATCCCACGTCAATGACACGTTCATAAGGCAGGGGGTGCAGGTTCTATACACCATACGACTGCTCTTTAATCGACCAATGTGGAGTTACATTGATGTGAATTGTACACAAACTCTTCCATGAGCAGCAGATGAATGCAAAATAAATGAATAAATACAACTTAGGAATCACAATTATGATTTAACTGCACAGCATTCGGCGGCATAACAGTGCAATAACTTTAAGAAAGACTAGTTCAACCCTTGGATCATGAGGCAGAAATATTAGTTGCAAGTTCTGTGTACAAAAGGATGACAGGTGAGAATCCAGAAGTCATTTGAAGACATGTGGTTGCCAAAACTGTAGTACCTGGCGCACAAAGCTGTTAGTTGTAGTATCCGAAGAAGTGCTTCCATCTGAACGCTTGAATCGGCTGCGGCTGTCACCACCTTTACGGTAAACCTTGGAGCCAACGAGGGAAGGTGAGATGTAAAAAATAATAAAAATAATAAAAATAAATCAATCTCACTACAAACTGGGGAACCAAACAAATATCAAACCGAGAGGATAATTAGCAATTCTTTCACTGTTGTATTATTAATAAATAATCTGAAAGACATAACTTATCAAACTACATTTACTGACAACTGTGTAATGTATTGGGGGTGGCAATTTAGTGTATTTGTGACAATTATGTCACCAACAAATCGACATGCAGGAGTAACTGTTGCCATGCATGATGGGATTTTCCTGATCTATGACCATATGCACTGACCTACGTGACCCCATGGAAATATTACACCACTCTAAAGGTCATCAAGCTATCAGCAGGTTGCCTGAAGCATCAACTGCCATTATCTCAACCTTCCAACACGCTTAAGAGACGACCGTACTCGTACGTCGACGGTTCTCCTCAGATGAACATCAATATGGATGTCTTAGACTGACAGGTGGGCTTAGAGTCTTGCTCACTCACCTTTCAGCTGTCTCGCCTGGATTCAAATATCAGTCGAACTATATAATGTCATCCCAATGTTTTGCGTCGAGGGTGATGCATCAATGTATGTGCACCGTCCATTGGAGAAACGTTAAGCCGGAAGACAAGTCTGGTCATTAGTGGACGTTAGAGATCTCACAGTGTCTTTAAGCGAAGAATGTGCGAGTTACTGTACGACTCGCACCCTGAACAAGTTCTATATTCTGGCCATAAATTAACTGCTCGGGAAGGCAATGGCAAACCACAAATACCAAGAGACTGCTTCTGCCATACCGGCGCTCTGTCAAGAACATTGGATGGATGGATTGATGATAATGATGATGATGATGATGATTACGATGATCTTGTCATTTTCCATCATGAGCCATTGGTGAAAGCATTTCCTTTTACCTTCTGGAATAACGTAGTGTGGTTCGCCATTATCTGTGGGGCTTCCACGGATTGTGAATAGTGGATACTCTGCAACTCGACAGCTTTTGCCGTATTTACTACGTGCGCTATCTCTTTATTAGTCCTCTGTCTATACCCTACAAAAAGCAGGCAATGTGTTATTTGCTTTATTACATCGTTGCTTTTATTACCTCCACACCGAAAGTGGGCGGAGGTTAGGTTTCACCCCTGTTTATCTGTCTGTAGGTCTGAGAGCAGGGAATCTCAAAAAGTTATGGACAGATTTGAATGAAATTTGGTGGAAATGTTGGGTGTGTGACAAGGATGAATTAATTTGACTTTGGTGAAGATCTGGATTGGAATCCAGCCTATTAGTGGGATACAAAACATAAACTGTTCAGCCTGGCGGTGGTATACGCTCTACCGATTGCCGTTCTAGTTATCATCTACAGCGATACAGAAATCACATCCGTTTTTGCAACTTGTGCATTTTTGTGTTATTCACGAGACTTCTCAAAGAGGAGGTCACACAGTGTTGCTCAGTTGCATGCGGGCAGTTATCTGCCATTTTGTCCACAAGAGAATTAAAAAATGCTTAGTCAAGCGAAGCTGAAATTTGGTACAGTTTCAATGCACATCAAGGAAAAGAAATAAAATTTGGGGAATAATTCTAAAATTCATTGCCAGGTTTGAGTTTGACGATTTTTTGCTAATAGTGTAGCTCAAAAATGAGGATGAAGATGGCAATTCTCAGTCGAGTCCAGTGTGATCTATGATGGCTTCGTAAATGTTTGGTGAAATTTCATAATGGTATGGTGAAGGCCCGGGGTTTGTGTCCAGGAAAAACTGTATCAGTCAGTCTAAGACTCACCTTTCAATTGATTGTTCGTTTTTTTTTTAATATTCTATATAAATTAGTTATTTATGACACTTATATAAATCCGATATGAGCCTTTTATCAAATAAAATCCTTTACGAGCCATTTATTGAATAACGAGCAAATACAACCTGTCACTTCGCTGACAGGAATATGAGGGGAAGGTGGAGGGGGAGAGAAAGGAGGAGAGGATGGAGAGAAGAGGGTGGAGAAGGATAGAGGATGGTGACAGGAGGAAAAGAGAAGATGGGAGAGAGAGGATCGGGGTGAGAGAGAGGATCGGGTGGTGGGAGAGAGAGGGATCGGGGTGGAGAGAGAGGGATCGGGGGGAGAGAGAGGGATCGGGTGGGAGAGAGAGGGATCGGGGTGGGAGAGAGAGGGATCGGGGGTGGGAGAGAGAGGGATCGGGGTGGAGAGAGAGGGACGGGGTGGGGAGAGAGAGGATCGGGGTGGAGAGAGAGGATCGGGGTGGGAGAGGAGGGATCGGGGTGGGAGAGAGAGGGATCGGGTGGGAGAGAGGGGATCGGGGTGGGGAGAGAGAGGGATGCGGGTGGAGAGAGAGGGATCGGGGTGGAGAGAGAGGGATCGGGGTGGGGAGAAGAGGGATCGGGGTGGGGAGAGAGGGATCGGGGTGGAGAGAGAGGATCGGGGTGGGAGAGAGAGGGATCGGGGTGGGAGAGAGAGGGATCGGGGGGGAGAGAGAGGGATCGGGTGGGAGAGAGAGGCAGGGGTGGGAAGAGAGGGATCGGGGTGGGAGAGAGAGGGAGATCGGGTGGGAGAGAGAGGGATCGGGGTGGGAGAGAGAAGGGATCGGGGTGGGAGAGAGAGGGATCGGGGTGGGAGAGGAGGGATCGGGTGGGAGAGAGAGCATCGGGTGGGAGAAGAGAGGGATCGGGGTGGGAGAGAGAGGGATCGGGTGGGAGAGAGAGGGATCGGGGTGGAGAGAGAGGATCGGGGTTGGAGAGAGAGGGATCGGGTTGGAAGAGAGAGGATCGGGGTGGGAGAGAGAGGGATCGGGGTGGGAGAGGAGAGGGATCGGGGGGAGAGAGAGGATCGGGGTGGAGAGGAGGGATCGGGGTGGGAGAGGGAAGGGATGGGGTGGGGAGAGAGGGTGGATATGGGAGAGAGAGGGATGGGATATTGGTGAGAGGGGAAAGGGTGAGAGAGGGAGTGGGAAGAGAGGGAGAGGAGAAAGGCGTATTCCACCAGATGTGATACCGAGTTACTTATCCATTCAAGAGATGGGACACACATTGATGAATCACCCTGCTTGTAAATCACCGGGATGAAGGTTTATAGCTGGACGTCCCTCTCCTCTCCCTCGCTCTCGCATCCCTCTCCCTCTGCTCTCGCATCCCTCTCCCTCTCCCTCTCGCATCCCTCTCCCTGCTCCTCCACCCTCTCCCCTCTGTTAAGGGGATGGTTAAGGACTGATGGTTTAGTTTTAAATTTGGGGGGAGAAAGAGGGAGAGTGGGAAATGAGGAGGGAAGGATAGAGGCGAGCGAGAGAAGGGAGTGAGGGGGATGGAAGGGGGGAGAGACGGAGAAAGGAGAGGGGTCGGAGAGAGGCAGATGGTTCGGGAGAGAGAGATACGGATGGATGAATGAGGCATAGGGGTGGGATAGTGGTGCATTGGGGTGAGAGCAGAGGGTGAGAGAGAATCAGGGAGAGAGAGGGGAGGGGTGTAAGGGAGAGGGAGAGAGAGGATAGGGTGGGAGGAAGATAGGGTGGGAGGGATAGGGTGGGAGAGGGGTGGGAGAGAGAGAGAGAGGCAGAGAGAGGGAGAGGGAGAGGCAGAGAGAGGGAGAGGCAGAGAGAGGGAGAGGGAGAGGGAGGGTTCCGGCAGATGTGATGTCCAGTTTAACGGCACGCACTTAATGAATCACCCTGCCTGTGAAACAACGGATGACAGTTTATGCTGGGTCAGGATTCAAACCCAGGCTAAACAGCCTAGAGCGAGCATGCGTACCTTTCAGCTGTCCTGCCATGATGTCAAGGAAACATTTTTTTTTTTGTATTAAACGCGGGTCCATCGCAAGCGAGTAGCCCTGAACCTTGTTCAAGTCGATTGATATCCAGTGTTCAGTGACAGTGCGAATATTGTAGAGAGTTCGCCAAGTGGCTTAAGCACTCCAGCGACATGGTTGATAAGGCCTAAGTCACATTTGCTCTACGGCGAGGATACGGCGGCCGTACTCCCTCTGAATTGACAGAAACGTGCGGCGGCCGCAGAGTTTCCGCGGTGGCCTCAGGGTGGCCCTACACCGTTTGGCTATCTTTTACAGGCCGTAGGGTTGCCGTGGAATTATAACTCGGAGTTATAACTTTTTTCATTTCTACGTTGGCCGTTACAATGACAAGCCGTAGTTGTGACGTAGTTGTGTTCCACGTCGACCGTTCGTAGGGCGTACGGTGGACTTGCGTTATTCTGGCGGCTGCCGTAGTCTCTTATCAATGAAAAATGAATTTTGCCCTAAAAACCGAATACATTTTAAAAAAACGAACACAACGAAGCGTTCATGTTTGGTCACGTGTCTCCCCCACCTGTTCGAGCCGCATCTTCGCGCTTTGTTCATCCAGTGCGGCGGTGGAAGTCCTCGTGAAAGGAATCTCGTGAAAGGAGTCCTCGTGAAAGGAAGTCCTCGTGAAAGCATCTCTCGTGTGTCAATCGATACTTTACCTCGTGTTTTCACATTGATTTTTGGTTATTTTTTTTTTACTCATCTTGTGTTTTAATTAATAACAAAAAAGCAATCCCATCACGTGGTGTGACGGACTATTGGCAAGGACTTAATTTCACAGAAAAACCGGTTGTAATTTGGAATATCCATGATTACCTCAGCCCGATGCGTTTGATGAAAGTGATTGTGGTTCTGGGGCATCATGTTTGATGAGCTGCCCTGGGGCAGCGTTCGCAGAGTGCGTGAGCGATCGGAACCCAGGCAGAGCTCGAGCCTGTGTGAACCTTTGGATTGGTGATTGTACCAGTTTACATACAATACACCGCCACCGAAGGTCATTTACTCATCTTATTTTCCTTAAACATGGGAATTTCAGTTGAAGTGTCTTGAAAGTCG
>CM068952.1:62667675-62679194 GCA_035128595.1 Eptatretus atami
ATCTTCTCTACTTACTCAAAGGAAAAATCAAATCTCTTAAATATTAATCACTAGATCACAGAAAATTTTTTGGAGACTTCTGTGTTTCTGTGGCCATGGCTGACAGACTCACAAGGGAAACTCTTGCGTTTCAACGGTCTAAAAAAAAAATTGTCAATCCGAAGTAGAGTATTTAAGGGTATAAATTTAGTTGGTGGGCCATTTTGGGACCCCAAAGGAACATTGGGGTTTAAAAAGAAAAGGTGAAAGTGCTTGCTATTTGCAAGCACCTCATTTGCTGGCTCGCGAAATTAAATGGGGAAACAGTGGAGCAGCGCCTCTCCTATCTGATCAGCTGTCAAATTCATCGTCTTTTTGCCTTGCTTCACAGTTTACAAGCTTCAAGAGGGATTTTCCTGTTTCTTCCATTTACAAATGCTGTCTGGTTCTGGTCCTGCCCCAATTTTCAAAGCCACGCAGTAATGCGCATATCAAAGTACGAAACAAAGGTGAAATACTTGTGGCAAAGTGTTGAGGCCCGCCAAAAATATACTGCTCATAACAAAGCAGTGGTTAAAAGCCAGGGAAAGCTACGATTTCATTTGCCATAGTGGGAATCGATCAGAACAGAGGTAAATGAACATAATCAAACAGATTCGAGTGAAGGTGGCAAGTGCAGTTGAAGGAAACTGAACACAACTGAATTGAGGCAAACTGCTGTTCTATAAGTGAACACATGCAACTTTCATAACACAACTGCATAACAAGAGAAAAAAACAAAAAAAAAAAAAAAAATCAGATTGCAGACCTCGCCAGACTTGTTTTGTGCGTTTTTTGTGATACGTGTGGTGTTTGTGTGCTGGTGTGATGTAATTACTAAGAGACATAATAGAATCTTTCACTTTATAACTGTTGGCAGTGATGACGGTATTCATGATGTCCTGCTTTATGCAACCCCACTTTGATCAGATACCTGACCCTGACCATTGATGTTTATTATTATGCAATTGAATCAGAATGGGATTAAAATGAATATGAATTCAAATCAAATGGAAGACCAAATAGGAACAGTCTTACATTGGAGCATCAGAAGAAACCTGGATAGGGTTCGCATTTCAGCTGCCACTACTCTTCCTCAAACCAAGACATTCAGCTTTCAGTGTTCATTAATTTGTAAAAAATTTCTCATAACATGTTTTCACTTTGTCGTTGTTGGGGATTTTGTGCAGATTGGTGACAATTTTTTTTTAATGTAAGCCATTTTAACAAATGTAAGCCGTAACACAACAAAATGTGACAAAAGTCGAGGGTGTGAACCCTTTCTGAAGGCACTGTAGAATTTTGCTTTCCCATACTTTTGTCTGCATTTGATGCAAGTCATGGTTCACTCTTCATGCTTTGAGGGTAACTTGATATGGGTGCTATCAATGAAAATGCAGCATTGCCATATTCCTATAACCAAATATAATAAAATTACTTAGAATGGCATTTGGTGTGCATACCTCCGCCAGCTGAACGGGTTTACGGTTTGTATCCCACTGATAGGCCAGACCTTAACCAGACCTTAACCAAATCGAATGACTGTTTTTGTCATCTACCCAATGCATCCACCAAGTTTCGTCCGAATTTCTCCTCAACCTTTTGAGATATGCAATTTATCCGTTTTTCTCTCATGGTGAAGAATGACTTTAGAAATTGAAAACTCTCGTATCTCGATCCGAACGTGACCAAAATTGAATCAATTCGTCCTTGTCATGTCCTGTCTGTCCACCAAGTTTCTTCTGAATCTGTCCATAACTTTTTGAGATACCTGTCACAGACAAACAAGGGTGAAAACATAACCTATTCCACCCTCGTTGACGGACGGTAAAAAAACGAAACCGCCCCAAACTACTGGATGAGAAATCTTTGGGTTGCTCAGAATCATTTGTGTGTGGGAATGAAATCTTATCTCGTAAATTGTGTCCTGCAGGTGAGGACTCTTCTGCTTTATCTTCCCATTGTTTAGATACTTGACATGGTGTCAAATGTAAATAAGACGTCATGGCACTTATTTGTTGGAATAACTGCCATGTCTTTGACTGGATTATCCTTTGTTTATCTTGCCAGGCCTCTTTTGCCCAATTTCTGTCCTTTTGGTGAATAAAACCTCCTGATGTAATTAATGTGTGATATCTTCAATGAGTTGTAGTCGATTTTTTTTTAACTTTTAAAAGCACATTATGTGTGATGTATGTATGTATGTATGTTTGTATATATATATATATATATCTCATAAAATGTCAAATTGCAGTAGGATACGCTGCTAATGGAAGTGATTATTTGCAAAACTGTTGTTCCTCAGGACCCAGAATCCCTCCTCCAAATGTACCCTACATGGTACCCCAGGTACATTGTACCCACAAGATCAAAGCCTGAGCCAGGGCCCTCGCTACATTCCACCACTTACAGCATTGCCAGAGCAGCAGCAGTACCACGGGTCTGTGGATGGATATTTAACCTTAAATAAATTATATATAATTGAGAAAAATTTTTTTAGGGATATTTATATTCATCAGTCACTCATCCCATGTAGTTTGATTTGCTCACGAATGTGATAGATGATGAGCTGGAATTAAATTGCAGTGATGAATGTTTTTCTCCTTTCTCCATACCTCAACCCCCACCACCATGTTTTCCTCCACGATCATTCCTACATTAAAAAAAAAAATTGACTTCCAGACTGGTGACGAATGTCAGTGGAACACATGACACAGATACCCAAGGAGTGCCATCACAAACTCGTGCAAGTCTCTCGCTGCGTCAGCAAATGGAGTTCTTCCCATGTTTCGTATGACTTCAGCCACAGTCATCCATCATGTACCCCAGCCAACACACTTCCACATTCTCTCTACAGACCCCAGCTCGCTTGCTGTAGGACCTGCACAGCTAGCCTCAGGCAGCCAACTGCAGCCACTTCTATGAGGTTTGTGGAGAGTCTTCCTTGCCAAAATAAAATGGCAATTGTCGTGGTTTCAGACCTGGGCTTCAAGCCATCTGCAAATTTGAATCTGCAGTGTGCTGGTGTGGTTCTTATGTTTTTTTTTCTTAAATATGATATAAACATATTTTAATGTGTGAAGTTTACCATTTGCTGAAAGTAAATACAACCAGATGTTCATGTTTGGGTTTCATGTTACTACGTTTTTAGTCCTCATGTGCCTGCTTCGGCAATTCTTGCACATCTGTTTAGATCTGCACGAGGAGCATTACAGAGTTGATTTACTTTTGCAGATCAGAAATTCATTAAATTAACATGTTATTAATACAACCGCAACACATTATAATCCCATGCAATCTAGATTCCTTTCCTGCATGCAAATCCTTGTTCTTGATTACCGTGCTTGAGTAGACAATGATATAGCCACATTGACACGACTGGGATAAGAGAAAGGGACAGAGTGAGAAATCTATGGCTGATTAAGTTTACCACCTGGAATAAATACTCCATAATACATGTATGTGTGTGTATATGTATGTATGTGTATATTAGTGGGGCAACTTAGCTAAATATAGCATAACAATTGTGCATTTTGTGAGGAAAGCACCAAATTTTGCACACTAGTAGCCTATCATATTATATATAACAATTTGGATATTGGGCCATCTCAAATTCAGCCGCTGATGGCTGTGGCAGCCATTTTCCACTGCCATCAAAAATTTTGAGATGGCCAATATCCAAATCTGTTCATAATATGATAGCTACTTGTGTGCCAAATTGGTACTTTCCTCACAAAATGCACAATTGTTATGCTAAGTTGCCCCACTATATAGGTATATGATGTGTGTATATTAAACACACACACACACACACACACACACACACTCTGCCACATACAGAGCCTTGACCGTGAACCTGTTTGACGTTAAAGATCCCACGGTCCTTCACGAAGAGTAGGCCAGCTATCACCAGCACCCTGAAACAAATTCTAAATTCCTGCTCTAACCTACAGAGGGCACTGCATCAGCAGCATAGCCATGGCTCCCAGCAATGATGTAAACCAGCTACTACATCGTGCATACAAAATTATGATGACACAGAGCCTGATGCTGTACTGGTGTATCATGTAAAGTTATATGCCAGTTCTGAATTTTGGGGAAGGGGGCATTTCGTCTCATTAAATTTGCTTCATTACAATTGGTCATCACCCCCGTTCCCCGCCTTTGTTTCAGGATCAATTTTCTTAATCACCTTTCTGATGTATCTTTCAAGCCAATAAATGTCTGTTATTACATCATCTAACTGCTGAATTGTTTCTCATATACAGTACAATCCTTATACCCAATGATCTTTACTTCGAGGACATACCCTGGTGGCTGGAAACAGTAGTGCATCTGTTGGGGATTTCAAAATCAGGGTTAAGATGCAGTATTTGATGGGAGTGTTTGTTTGAGGAAGAGTGCAATGGTAGAGATGAGTTTTATGTTGGATTTTTTTTTTCTTCAATTGATTACTGAACACAGTTAATTGAAAATAGCTTTGCTATTTTAGCTTTGAAGATTGTTGACATCATCAAATGTTTTTGAAGGCAGTCGTGCATTTTGAAATGAATAATCCTTGAAAATTATTGCCAAGCAGCGAAAATCTGATTTGGTTGGATGTTTTCTTAGTAATTGCATTTTGGGATGTGATACACATCATGTGTTGTTTATTAAGGCATAAAAACTTTGAAACGTGGACGAGTTTACTACAACAATTGGAATAGCATAACTGTGCACGTTTTTCTTTATAGTTATGGATTCTAATCTGAAATAATTATTTTCTGTTTTATGAAATTGCTTCAACTCTTTGCTGTTTTCGAAGCTTTATAGCTGTTGTGCTTGTTTCTAATTATACTTTTTAATAAATTTTCCTTCAAATGCCCAATCACAGTGTTTCTGTTATGATGCATAAATACTAAAACTGATGTGTATTTTAATCTTGAGATGCTTTTGGTTTTTTTGATACCAAAATCGAGGCTTGAGGAGAATTTGGAAGGAAAGATTGAACGTAGAAAGAGGTGGGCTAAGGTTATTGGCAGGAGAAAAAAATCATGGTTTTGGATGGGAGGGGATATCTGAGATGGTAGTGAACAGCTGTCTTAACGACTTGGAGGGAAGAATATGATGATAAGTGGAAGTTGATGCCACAGGTGTAAAAAAAGAAGAATGAAAGAGTGGAGGTGAGCAGGCAGAGGATGTGTAACGACAGGAGGTTTGAGAAGAGAAATGACACGATAAAGAATTGTCGCAAGATGGCTGTCTACAACTGCATCCGGAGGGTGAACTAGCAATCGTCTGCAGATGCGTCACCAAATTACTATACAGGGTGCCACAAGTCTTGTTGGTTGTAATAAAATTTTTGAAACCAGAACGAGACTTTGGACACCCTGTATTAGTGACGGGATGGCTCGGAGGTCATACACTTACCTTTGAGTTGGGTAGTCTCGGTACGATCTCCTGACACAACTATGAGCTTTTGGATTGGAGCTATGCAGGGCAGGGTGTTGGCGGTACAAAGGTGCCATCCATCGGATGGACCGCTTGGTGCTAACCTTGGCTGTAGATGTTAAATATCCCATTGTTTCTTGCGAAAGAGTTGGCATTTGTTATGCATTACTGGCCATATTGTCCAGTATTGTCCTAATGTGCACTGGCACCATCAACCAAATGGTAATTTGTTCCAGATACAACTAGAGGTTGTGATCGGAGATCGCTGATGGTTCCCTGTAGAGCCACTTCATAATCCTGATTATTATTCACGGACCGGTTGTTTGTATGTTTGGTTGTGTGTGTTTGTTTGTCGTGCTACTCCTCCTACAGTTCTGGGCATTACATCGGCATGACCCCAGTTTGTGTATTGGGGTTTTTAATCTTTGATGGTTGTCTTGGGGTGGGGAGGAGGGGGGGGTGGGGTGGGGAGTCTCAAGTTCATTATGTAAATGTGTTATTGTGTAGCACCGCTCCAGGTGGAGGAGGGTATTACAGGTCCCCACCATTTACAGCACAGTACTGTATTCCTGTCCCCACGTTTTCCAGTGCATGAGATGTTTTGAATTATAAGCAGTATTTTTGTTTCACACATGTAACCCAGTTATTATGAAATTTTTGTTGCCTATACACTGCCCAAATAAAGGTATGTGTCAGAAGAACGTTTTGCATGCTGTGGACAAGCATTGCCCATAGGGTGCGTACTCTGCCTTTTTTTTTTTTTCCAAAAAATGAAAACAACCTTTTTTTTTTCAAAAAGTGGACATCATGGACACCAAGACTCAACACTTAATGCTTCCAGGAACCATAATAAAAATAAATTAATTTAAACTAGAAGGGCACTCTTCGACGTCGTGACATCACCAGGTTATTCGTCCGCCCACCTGATTCCATCATTATACTGTATTGTACCAAATTTGATTTAAATCCTTAACCCAGATTCAAAATATTAAATAATTCTGGCTGCCAGACCATATATCTGATCAGGTTGAAATTTAAAAATACCATTTCCATGATCACTAGATCACAACTGTGATGTTTCACATTGATCGATGAAGCGGTTAAGAGAAGATTAAAAAAAAAGTTTTCATTCAATCCAATATGGCTGCCAACCATGTGATGTAGTAATATTCTGAACACCCTGGTTATCCCCAAGCTTGGAAAACATCGGTGATGTTTCCCCTCAATCTGTCAAGCCCTTCTGGATAAGATTTTTTATCGCGTTTATTCTTCAAAAAAAACCAAAAGCTTCATGAAAAGGAAGTCATGTGATCTATGACGTTCATAGGCGCGAGAACTTTTTGTTTCTCATGGAAAGGTGGTCATACCTGTAAGATTTCGTCTCGATCTGTTCAGACCCTTCGAAGACGAAGATTTTTGAAGGTTTTTATGTTAAAAATAATATGGCTATCAAACCACTATCAACCCCCCCCCCCCCATACAATTTAGCCCGAGTGACCCTCAAAGATTTTCATTATGATCGGATTAAAGCATTCAACGTATGCAATTATGACGTCATAACGAAGCCACCCATGACATCTCAAAAAATCACACTTGTTTTCCATGGGGAGTACTTGACATGTGCCAAGTTTCAATTGTTCCATTGGACGGTTTGGCGATACAGACGGTCCAAAGTTGTTTTTTTTTCCTTTTTCCATACGTGCAAATTTTCTCTGTTTCTCTGCAACCGCTTATCCGATTGACACGAAATTTTGACCATAGATGACTCATCATGCAGAATTGTTTTTAATGATAATTAGGACCATCATTGGTCACATTGAGGTGCACCATGTTGGAAAAATGTAAAAAACTTTGGACCTCTCTCTCCTAAACTGTTAAGATGGAAAAAATTGAAACTTGTATTGAAATTTAGCACCTGGCAACTACACTGCATGGGGAATAAGAGCGATTTTGACGATGACATCTGTGAAGTGTATCTCTGGTCAAAATTTGACAAATAGAACGCTGCACTCGATCAGTATGAAAATTGAGGTTCATCTAGGGAATATTTCAACACAGAAAAAATTATGATGTCATCTGTCACGTGTTGGCAGCCATTATTGTTTGTTTTTTTTAAAAGGAAAAAATCTCCAGAGGTGCTATTACAGATCAAAGTGAAACTGCACACAAATGATCGACTCTCCATGCTGAATAAGTTTGAAACCTATGACGACTCTCATGTCTGGTAGCCATCTTAATTTACCCTCAAACATTCAAAAATCTTCTTTTCCAGAACGACTGGACAGATTGAGGGAAAGTTCACAGACATGTTCCCCATGACTTGGGATATTAGGATGATAAAGAATAATGATGTCACGTAGTTCGGCGGCCATATTGCATAGAAGAAAATATTAAATTGTTTTTCTGATCGAAATGAAATTTATCAAGAATCATCAAGTCATTTACGTGCATAGTCTGGAAATGACGTCATAAGTCACGTGGGTGTGGCAGCCATATTGGATAGAAAAACGACCCTCATCAAATCAAAACGAAACTCCGCACACTTGATCCTCCACCAAATCTTGGCAGAGTCCAATTTTCAACTCCATTGGTTGCATGTTTGGCAGCCATGTTGTTTGAAAACCGAAAATGAAAAAAAAACCTTTTTTTCTCCAAAACCGCTTAACAGATCAATCATTAACCATGCTGCATTACATGGAGCAAGGGCAGTGAATTACAACTGTAAAGTTTTGCATTCGATTGCTATACGGTTTCCGAAATAGAATTTTAAAATATTTTCCTTGAAACCAATGTGGCTGCCACACCATGTGACTGATGACATCATTTTAAAGTCAAATGTATGCAAGCGAAGGCAGTGGACCATTCCTTGCAAAGTCTAGTACTAATAGGTAAACAGTTTCAGATAAATAATTGTTTAATTTTTTTTAAACCAACGTGTTGCCACATCATTGACTGATGAGTCATTGTTAAATAAAATATTTGTTGCAACAGTAGTGGATCATCACTGCAAAGTCTCGCATCGAAAGGCTAAGTGTTTCAGATATATACTGTATATATACTAGCGATACCCTGGTGTGAATCCTGGTGTTGCGCAGTGGTTAGGGCAGCGGCTTGGGATCCAAAAGGTCCTGAGTTCAAGCCCCGTTGGCCCACTGAATAATACACCAGGGGTTGACTCAGCCTGTCATTCCTTCCGAGGTCGGCGAAATGGAGTACCAGTATACTGGGCCGGTGTATACCCGCCGTTAAAATAGGTGTACCATATCCCTGTGTCGAAGAGCGACCAGGGTTGCGTCAGGAAGGGCATCCGGCGTAAAACTGTGCCAAATCACTATGCGGATCATACGGATGATCGCGCTGTGCGACGCCCTAACGGGACCAGCGAAAGAAGAGAAGAAGATACTAGCGATACCCATGTGCACATGCACGGAATAGCAGTACAACATAGCTGGTAGCAACGACAGACCGTACACGGGGATGACAAAAATACGCATTGTGCAAAATGCAAGTGGTACTATGGAACGCCAAGACTTCCCAAACATTGTCGGCAGTCCGCTAAGTGCCACAGCAATTTCATTAGGATTGTGTGACGGCGAGCCGAGTTTTTAGTGTTGCAAGCTTGGTATTATAATAGAGATATATATACTGTATATATATATATTATATTTTAATATGATTGACTGGATGGGGAATATTGGTTGAAAATTTCAACATAATCAGTCACATGGTCTCGCAGCCATGTTGGACAAAGAGCCTTATTCGATCAACGCGAAACTCCAAAGACGTGATCGCCACCCGTTCTGAATTTTATTTGATAAAGAGCACTTCGGGTGGTCAGGTATCCGACGAAGCGGCTGCTTGTATTGAAGCAGGCGGCATGGTTTTGTTTTCACCATAGAAATTTCACGAAATTTCACCAATGATGCGATACTCATGTGAATGTTTTTGTGAGAACTATGATGTCATAGGTCACATGGTGTGCAGCCATGCTGAAAAAAGGAAAAACTTTGACCTCTGTATCTCCGAAACCGCTCATGAAAAAATTGAAACCGCACATGGAAGTACTCCCCATGGGAAAAGAGGGTGATTTATTTTTTGATGATGTTATACTGGCTTCCTTAAGACTCATATTTTCATGTCAAACGCTTTATCCCGTCAATATGCAAATTTTTGAGGTGTCATTCAGGGCTAAATTGTTAAATGGCAAAAAATTGATGAGTCATTGTCACGTGGTGTGGCAGCCATGTTGTTTTTAACATAAAAAGCTTTAAAAATCTTTTTTCCATAATGGCTGAACAGATTGAGGCGAAACTTTCCAGTATGATCGCCTATCACGAGGAACCAAAAGTTCTCCACATATGATGTATCAGGTCACATTGGTTTGGCAGCTATGATTTTTGAAGAATAAAACATTTTAAAATCTCTTCACGAGAATGGTTTGAAGATCGAGGGGAAGTTCACTTACACGTTCCCCAAGCCCTGGGATAGCAGATTGTCACACATAATTAATAGGTCACATGGTCTGGCAGCCATATTGGTTTTAATGAAATTCTTAAGAAACCTTTCTCTTGAACCACTTCATCAATCTATGTGAAACGTCACAGTTATGATTGAGTAAACATGTGGAATATATGTTTAAATTTTAACCTGATCGGACGGATGGTCTGGCAGCTGGAGTTATTTAATACTAGTGCGTGCCCTACGTGCAAAAAAAATAAAATAACTTTCAAACGCGCGTCCAGAAACAACAACCACACAGGCCGTTCCTTCCTCTCACGTGCCCATACGTACGTGGCCGTACGTGTAAAAATAAATAAATAAACAAGCAGTCATAGACTGTACTTACGAAATCGTTCAACTGACCTTCTGACTTTGTCGAATAAAAGCTGCTCTCTAGAGAAGGTTAGCGCACGCAAACCATAAGTTTCTACGATGATTGCTGTACCAAACCATCAAAAATCGAATGTTTGACCTCACTGTGACCTTGATCTTGACCGATTTTGACCAAAATCTAATCCAGCGTAGCCATCAACCCTCCTGAATCACGTGGTGTAATTTACATTGGTAGCCTTCTTCCGCTTCTCGAGTTATCGTGCCTACAAACAAACACACAAACAGAGACGGAAGTGTATCAATATACTTACGAAATCTTTGATATCGCTAAGTAATAAAACTATTTCAAACCGCGTGCAGAAACAACAGCCACACACGCCGGTCTTTTGCTCTCGCGTGCCCGTATGTGCAAAAAAAAAAAACTTTCAAACAACTACACAGGCCGTTCCTCGCTCTCGTTAAACAACGACTGAATTGTGGCATTTGTGTTTATCTATAAATGCGCATAAAAATCGAGAAATTATTAGAATACAGTGTCATCACTATCCCAAAGTCTGTACGTTGTAACCCTTAATGGGGAACGCGCTCTAACTTGGCCTAACTTGGGAACCACTTCTCCGATTAATTTCAAACCTTTGAAAGGCAAACAAACAGAGATTGCTGGAATTATAGATAGATAGAAGATAGATACTGTGGGTGCAAAACGCCCAAGCAACGTGTCCTGTCATTGGTAACTGCGATCTCTTCCCAACGGGGCCATGCCTACGTAGCAACATGTCCTGTTCATGTGTAACTAAATGGCGCCCTCCCCATCGGCCATGCCTCCGCAGCAATGTGTCCTGTCATTGTTTGGGTAAATAAATGGCCATAACTTGGGAACCACTCTGTCAATTAATATCAAACCTTTGAAAAGGCACATACTCACGTCCCCAGCAATATACCTGCAAGTTTCAATTAGATCGCGACAGTGGTTGGCGGAGAAAACAGCGACACACACACACACACACACACATGGAATTATATAGATTATAAATCTGGGTGAGGGATTTAAATCAAACTTTGTACAAGTATGTATAATCTATCTATAATTCCAGCAATCTGTGTGTGTGTGGTGTCTGTGACGCCTGTTTCATCGACAACCACTGGTCCGATCTAATTGAAACTTGCCAGGTATATTGCTGGGGACCTGAGATGTGCCTTTTCAAGGTTTGATATTAATCGGACAAGCTGCTTCCCAA
>CM068952.1:62709187-62724180 GCA_035128595.1 Eptatretus atami
AGAGAGATCTATGACGTCATAGATCACATAGACTTCTTTTCATGAAGCTTTGTGTTTTTGAAGAATAAACGATAAGAAAATCTATCCAGAAGGGCTTGACAGATGAGGGAACATCACCGGATGTTTCCAAGCCTTGGGGATACCAGGGTGTTCACGCGAATATTACCTACATCACATGGTCTGGCAGCCAATTGGATTGAATGAAAAACTTTTTTTTTAATCTCCTTTAAACAGCTTCATCGATCAATGTGAACATACAGTTGATCCATAGTGATCATGGGAAATGTATGTTTAAATTTCCAAACCTGATCAGATATATGGTCCTGGCACCCAGAATATTTAATATTTGAATCTGGGTTCAGGGATTTAATATAAATTTGGAACAATACAATATATAAGGATGGATCAGGTAGGCGACGAATAACCTGGTGATGTCACGAACGTCGAAGAGTGCCTTCTAGTTAAATTATTTAATTTTATTATGGTCCTGGTAAGCATAAGTGTTGAGTCTTGGTGTCCATGATGTCCACTTTGTTTGAAAAAAAAAGGTTGTTTTCATTTTGGAAAAAAAAAAAAGCAGAGTACCACCCTATGGCTAAAAATCTTGTTCCACGGATGCAAAGTTCTTCTGACACATACTTTATTTGGGCAAGTGTTAATAGGCACAAACATTCAATAAATAACCTGGGTTACATGTGTGAAACAAAAGACATACTGCTTATCATAAACATCTCAATCATGGAAAAACTGGGGACAGGATAGTACTGTGGCTGTAAAAGGTGGGACCTTGTTAATACCTACCTCCACCTGGAGGCGGTGCTAACCCAAATACAACATTTACAATAATGAAACTTGGGACCTCCCAACCCCCCCCCCCCTCCCTCCCACCACCCAAGACAACCATCAAAGATTAAAAACACCCCAATACACAAACTGGGTCCATGCCGATTGTAATCAGCCCAGAACTGTAGGAGGAGTAGCACGACAAACAAACACCAACAAACTACCAAACACCGTCCGTGAATAATAATCAGGAATTATGAAGTGCTCTACAGGGAACCATCAGCGATCTCCGATCACAAACCCTCTAGTTGTATCTGGAACAAATTAACCAATTTGTTGAGGTGCAGTGCACATTAGACAATACTGGACAATATGGCCAGTAATGCTAACAAATGCCAACTCTTTCCAAGACAATGGGAATATTTAACACTACCAGCCAAGTTAGCACAAGCGGTACCATCCATGATGCACCTTTGTACCGCAAGCACCTGCCTGCATAGCTCAATCCAAAAGCTCATAGTTGTGTCAGGAATCGTACCGAGACTACCCAAACTCAAAGGTAAGTGTAATTGACCTCCGAGCCATCCGTCTAATACAGGGTGTCCAAAGTCTCGTTCTGGTTTCAAAAATTATTACAACCAACAAGCAATGTGGGCACCCGGTATAGTAATTTGGTGACCGCATCTTGCAGACGAAATTGCTAGTTCACCTCCGATGCGTTGTAGAACAGCCATTCTGCGACAATCTTTACGTGTCATTCGCTGCTTCAAACTCTGTCGTTACCCCAAACACATCCTCGACTGCTCACCTCCACTCTTTCATTCTTCTTTTTTACACCTGTGGCATCAAACTTAACCACATTATCATGCATATCTCCCACAAGTCGTTAAAGACAGATGTTACCACCATCTCAACATCCCACATCCAAAACCATGATTTTTGTCTCCTGCCAATAACCTTGCCCCCCTCTTTCTACGTTTCACATCTTGTCCTTCCACAATTCTCCTCAAGCCTCGATTTGGTACAAAAACAAAAGCATCTCAGATTTAATCACTCAGGTTTTAGTATTTTGCATCATTCAGAGAACACGTGATGATGGCCATTTGAAGGAAAATTATTACAAAAGTATAAATATAAAACAAGCACAACAAGCTATAAAGCTTTTCGAAAACAGCAAAGAGTTGAAGCATTCATAAACACTAAATAATATTTCAGATTAGAATCCATAACATAAAGAAAAACGTGCACAGTTATGCTAATTCCAATTGTCTGTAGTTAACTCGTCCACGTTTCAAAGTTTTTTATGCCTTAATAAACACAACATATGTGTAGTCACATCCAAAAGCATTACTTAAGAAAACTCCACCAAATAGATTCGCTGGCTGCAATAATTTCAAAGATTATTTCATTTCAAAATGCACGACTGCCGTTCAAAACATTGAGGATGTACAACCAATCTTTCAAGCTAAAAATACAAGCTATTTTCAATTAACTGTGTTCAGTAATCAATTGAAGAAAAAAAAAATCCAAACATAAACTCATCTCTACCATTGCACCTCTTCCTCCAAACACAACACTCCCATCAAATACTGCTGCAATCTTAACCTGATTTTTGAATCCCCAACAGATGCACTACTGTTTCCAGCCACCAGGTATGTCTCGAAGGTAAAGATCATTGGGTAAGGATGTACTGTATATGAGGAAAATTCAGCATTAGATTGATGTAATAACAGACATTTATTGGCTTGAAAGATACATCGAAAGGTGATTAAGAAAATTGATCCTGAAACAAAGCTGGGAAGGGGTGATGCCAACTTGTAATGAAGTCAATTTTATTAGGACAAATGCCCCCCTTCCCGAAAATCAGACTGCATAGTAACTTTCATGATACACCAGTACAGCATCAGCTCTGTGTCATCATTAATTTGTATGCACGATGTAGTAAGTGTTTACATCAATTTGCTGGGAGCATGGCTATTCTGGCTGATGCAGTGTCCCTGCTGTAGGTTAGAGCAGGAATTTTAGAATTTTTAGGGTCTGGGATAGCTGGGCCTATCTTCGTGAAGGACGTGGGATCTTAACGTCACAACAGGTTCACGTTAAGGCTCTGTATGTTGGCAGAGTGTGGTGTGTGTGTGTGTTGTGTGTGTGTGTTGGTGTGGTGTTGTGTGTGTGGTGTGTGTGTGTGGTGTGTGTATATTTACACACATACATACGCTATATAGTGGGGCAACTTAGCATAACATTGTGCATTTGGTGAGAAAGTACCAAAATTTGGCACAGCAATTAGCTATCATATTATGAACAGATTTGGCATAATTGGGCCATCTCAAAAATTTTTGATGGCAGGTGGAAAATGGCTGCGACCAAGCCATCAGCGGATGAATTTGAGTGGGCCCAATATCCAAATCTGTGTCATATATAATATGATAGGCTACAGTGTGCAAATTGGTGCTTTCCTCACAAAATGCACAATTGTTATGCTAAGTTAGCTAAGTTGCCCCACTAATATCACCATACATACAATACATCACACATACATTATTATGGAGTTTTATTCCAGGTGGTAAACTTAAATCAGCCATAGATTTCTCACTCGTGATCCTTTCTTTATCCCAGTCGGCAATGTGGCATATCTTGTCTACTCAAGCACGGTTAATCAAGAAACAGGATGTTGCATGCAGGAAAGAATCTAGAATTGCATGGGATTATTATGGTGCGGTTGTATTAATAACATTTGAATTTAATTATTTCTGAATCTGCAAAAGGTAAATCAACCTGTAATGCTACCTCGTGCAAGATACCTAAACAGATGTGCAATGAATTGCCGAGCAGGCACAATGAGGACTATAAAACGTACGTAACATGAAACCCCAAACATGAACCATTGGTATTGTACTTTCAGCAATGGTAAACTCACCACCCCTTAAATATTGTTTATATCAATTTTAAGAACAAAAAACATAACGACCAACCAGCTACACGGCAGATTCAAATTTGCAGAGGGCTTGAAGGCCCAGTCTGAAACCACGACAATGTGCCCATTTTATTTTGGCAAAGAAGACTCTCCCACAAACCTTCATAGAAAGTGGCTGCAGTTGGTCGCCTGAGGCTAGCTGTGCAGTCCTACAGAAGCGGAGCTGGGGTCTGTAGAGAGATGTGGAAGTGTGTTGGCTGGGTACATGAAATGGTATGACTGTGGCTGAAAGTCAACGAAACATGGACAGATCCATTTGCTGCGACGGCAGCCGAGGAGACTTGCACGAGTTTGTGATGGCACACCTGGGTATACTGTGTCATGGGTCTCACTGACATCGTCACCAGTTCGGAGGAGTCAATTTTTTTTATAAATGTAGGAATGATGTGGATGGAAAAACGATGGTGTGGGGGTTGAGGTATTGGAGAAAGGAGAAAACATTTCATCACTGCAATTTAATTCCAGCTCATCATCTATACACATTCGTGAGCAAATCAAACTACATGGGATGAAGTTGAACTGATGAATAAATAATATCCTAAAAAAATTTTCTCAATTATGACTATTTAAATTTAAGGTATAATAATCATCCACGACACCGTCGTACTGCTGCTGCCCTGGCATGCTGTAAAGTGGCTGAATGTAGCGCAGGGCCCCTGGCTCAGGCTTTGATCTTTGTGGTAACAATGAACCTTGCGGTACCATGTGGGTACATTTGGGAGGGATTCCTGGGTCCTGAGGAACAACAGTTTTGCAAATAATCACCCCCATGAGGCAGCGTATCCTACCTGCAATTTGACATTTTATGAGATAAATATATATATAACAAAATAGCATACAACATACATTACACACATATGGCTTCTTAAACGTTAAAAAAAATTCCCGACCCCTACAAACTCCCCCATTTGGAAGAAAATATTTCCCAAACAACAATTAATGTACATCAGGAGGTTTTATTCACCAAAAGGACAGAAAATGGGCAAAGAGCCTGGCAAGATAACAAAAGGAATCCAGTCAAAAGACATGGCAAGTTATTCCAAAAAAATAAGTGCCATGACAAGTCTTATTACATTTGACACCAATGTCAAGTATCTAAAACAATGGGAGATAAGCAAAAGAAAGTCCTCACCTGCAGGGAACACAATTTACGAGATCAGATTTCATTCCACATCACAAATGATTCTGACACCAAGATTTCGTCATTGCCATAGTTTGGGCTTTCGTTTTTTACCCTCCGTCAACGAGTCGTGGATAGAGGTATGTTTTCACACCTTGTTGTCTGTGAGCAGGTTATCTTCAAGAAAAGTTATGGACAGATTCAGAAGAAACTTGGTGACAGAAAGCGACAATGACAAGGACGAATTGATTCAATTTTGGTTCACCGTTCCGGATCGAGATACGAGAGTTTTCATTTCTAAAAGTCATTCCTTTCACCATGAGAGAAAAACGATAAAATGCATTATCTCAAAAAGGTTGAGGAGAATTCGACGAAACTGGGATGGTGCATGGGTAGATGACAAAAACAAGTCAATTCGATTTTGGTTAAAGGTCTGGTTAAGGTCTGGCCTATCAGTGGATACAAACTAAACCGTGTAGCCTGGCGAGGTATGCACACCAAATGCCATTCTAGTAATTTATTATAATTTTGGTTATAGGAAGTATGGGCAATGCGTGCATTTTCATTTATAGCAACCATATCAAGTTACCCTCAAGCATGAAGAGTGACCATGATTGCATCAAATCAGACAAAAGTATGTGAAAGCAAATTATTCCAGTGCCTTAGAATAGGGTTCACACGCCCTCGATTTTGTACATTTTGTTGTGTTACGGGCTTACACTTGTTAAAATGTGTTTACATTAAAAAAATTGTCCCAACTCTGCACAAATCCCAAAACGCAAGTGAAAACAGTGTTATGAGAAATTTTTTACAAATTAATTGAAAACTGAAAAAGCGTGAAATGTCTGGTTTGAGGAAGAGTAGTGCAGCTGAAATGCAAACCCTTATCCAGGTTGTCTTTCTGATTGACTCATTGTAAGACTGTTTCCTATTTGGTCTCCATTGATTTGAATTCAATTCATTTTGAATCCCATTCTGAATCATTGAATAATAATAAACATCATGGGTCAGGGTCAGGTATCTGACTCAAAGTGGGGTTCATAAAAGCAGGACCTCATGATTACGCCGGTCATCACTGCCAACAGTTATAAAGTGACAGTTCTATTTATGTCTCTTAGTAATTACATCACAACACCAGACACAACACCACACGTAACTACACGAAAAACAGTCCTGGCGAGGGTCTGCAATCTCTGATTGCTCTTTTCTTGTTATGAGTTTGTGGTTTATGAAAGTTGCATGTGTTCACTTATAACAAAGCTTGCTCAATTTAGTTGTGTTCAATTCCTTCAACTGCACTTGGCCACCTTCACTCGAAATCTGTTTGATATGTGCATTCTCCTCTGTTCTGCATCGATTCCCACTATGGCAAAGTGAATCGTAGCTTTCCCGCTGGCTGTAACCACTTGCGCTTTGTTATGAGCAGTTATATTTGGCGGGCCTCACACTTGTTCACAAGTATTTTCACCTTGTTTCGTACTTTGATATGCGCATTTACTGCGTGGCTTGAAAATTGGGCAGGACCAGAACCAAGACAGCATTTGTAAATGAAGAAACAGGAAAATCCCTCTGAAGCTTGTAAAACTGTGAACGCAAAGGCAAAAAGACGATGATTTGACAGCTGATCAGATAGGAGAGGCGCGCTCCCACTGTTTCCCAATTTATTTCGCGAGCCAGCAATGAGGTGCTGTGCAATAGCAGCACTTTCCACCTTTATTTTTAAACCACAATGTTCTTTGGGGTGTCCCAAAAATGGGGCCCACCAAAACTAAATTTATACCCTTGAATACTCTACTTCGGATTGAAATTTTTTTTTTAGACCGCTTTGAAACGCAAGAGTTTCCCTTGTGAGTCTTCCATGCCAGTGAGCACCGAAACAACAGAAGTCTCCAAAAAAAATTTTCTGTCTCTTAAAATTTTGAGTTCTTATATCTTCATGAAGAATGCAATTAAACCTGCTTTGAGGAAATGGGCTCATAAAAAAATGAGAAACACTCATGGCTGGGGCATGTCATAAGATGTCATGTTAAAGATGAATCAAATAAACGAGCAGTGCGATCGGCTGAATAGCGTTCAGGTGTCAGCCCAATGGCACCTGCTCGTGTTTCCAGTGTTCTGCTCATACAATTTCTTCTTCGCCAACGATGAAGGAATGGGAGGTCCTATACGATCCGTGTCAACTTCTTCCCCAGTGTAGGAGAGTGTCATGCCATTGGAAAGAAAGGTCACATATTTGGTTCCAATGTTTTTGAAAAGGGGGAAGGGAAAAAAAACCAAAACTTAGACTCCCCTCCACAAGAAGACTGTGCCACCAGTCTCCAGGAGGTTTTCAGGCCAAAGAACTTCATATTCCATTGAATTGAGCAATTGGAAGTGCTGCATATCGATGACATAAACGGTACAGAATGGCCATTCTCATTTGTTTTTGATGAAAAAAATGTTTGGGGTGGGGGGGAGGGGTGAGTGGCGAAGGAAGGACCATCAAGCTTCGACCTTATTTATATTCCTTCCTCCTGGACAGGAGAACGCGATTTAGGGCAGGAATTTGGAATATTTTGGGCCATGGTGCCGATGAATAGCTCGCTACTTCTCGCGAACAGACACAATGATATTAACATCCCCAACATATCTGGCCACTCTGGCAGATGAGATTCCCGTTACAGTCCTCCAGCGAGGGACAGCACACACATTGCATGAAATCACCTGCCTGTGAAACCACCAGGGATGACAGGTATAGTAGCTGGTCAGTGTTCAAACTCAGGCGAGACAGCTATACGAGCGAGTGTAGGTAACTATAGGACCCCCTTCCAGCACAGGGGGGAAAGCAGGATGGAGAGTGAGGGGGTGGGGGGGGGGAGTGAGGAGTATAAAAAGTTGTTGTTTTTTCACAAATATAAATCTGTTCATCTCCAACAACAAGTGCAAGTTCTATATCACAACCTGACAAGACCCATGCTTGGCGTGATGGAAGCCGGTTCTTTTTGTAGTCTTCATACACCGAAGCTGGCTCATCAGTTGACTCATACAAACTCCATGGCTGTCCATCAAGCTTGTGTTCAGTTGCTGCAGCTCTGAGTGCTACTGTTTGAAAATAAAACATTCCCAAATTCTAGTTCGATAGTAGTCCAATAGCAAAACCTCCCCAATTTTTTTTCTGAATCTTCAATATTCATGCTCACGTGATTCCGTATACCTTCCATTTTTCCTCAAAAATTCAATGAACCCAATCCAAATCTCTAGACTAACAGTAACACAACTCAATCTGTATAACAACCTGTCAATTTCCATCCAGCCTCTTGTCGATAAGAGGGCCCATCTCATGGCAGCCTCTCTGCAAGACCAGCAACATATATATTGTATTATTAAATTAATATTTCCTGTATTAAAAAAATAGTAATTAAAATCAACTACACACAAAAGAATGCATCGCATGGTTATACACTCACAAGCAAAAAAAAAAGAGCTAACGGACCAACCTGTGATATCATGCCACAGCATCTCAAAAAATAAAAACAATAACCTGGGTCAATGGTCATGCCTTATACAAATTTAAGAGCTTGTTATTCGCCACCTGTGATGGCCACTGACCTCTCATTCATTCATTTCCTCTGGTGCTCTCCTACATATCATAGCCAGAATTGAAAGGATCAGACATCATCTGGGAAAAATATGTATTATGACGGATAGTTCATTTAGACGTGAAGGCAAATGCAATTTTTGTTTTTCATGAACGTTCCATCGACGACTTTATTTTGACCCAGTCCCTTGCACTTGCCCTCAAGTCAGTTTTCACGTGGATTGGGAACTCTTGAATCTTATGATTGTCAGGTTGAAGTGGTAAAAATTCAATGGTTGCTGCAGAGAAATCAACCCCTTAACGGGTAATTAACAGGGTGTTGTCGAGAATTGAAATACAAACTAATCTGGATCAAGGGTACTCCTCTGCAAATGAATTAAAAGTAATGCCACAGAAATAACCCGTGAGGTAAGTTGTGCAGACAATACGCCAAGTTATTACAAGGTCCCTTCCATATTATATACAGGCATGTTCAGTGGTCCACAGCGATTATAAAACTCTATGGCATCCTTTGGAAATTCAGAGTTTATTACAATAAAAAAAAAAAAAACATTTGGGTGATGTTTATCAAGAAATTTGCGGAGATGGTAGCTGTGCGAATACGGATAGTGGCAGCCAATTTATATTGAAGTCACTATTCTGTGATGCAATCTCCTCCTTCTCAATGCCTTCTTTAATCCCAGCACAGATTAACTTCCTTCTAAGATCTCTTGTATACCAGTCTGGCCTCATCATTACACCCCATTCTTTCTATGTGGAGTATGGTTATATCAAGCTGGTCACCATATACTCCATCGCTTTTGTGGTGTGGTTAATGATGCCAGAATGGTGTGGAGGTGTATGATGAGCTAAACTGGTGGGTATACCCATTCAGTCCATCTGCTTGTTCAAAAGAGTGTCTGATAGAAGATGTTTAAGATACGAAGTGATGTCAACAAAATAGTCGAAAAAGTTTTGCAGAATGGGAGAACAGAAACAGGCACCGACGCCTGAGAGTAAAATTAATTTAAAAAAATTAATAGAGCTTCAAAAAGGTTATTAAGGCGGGGTATTACACCAAAAGAGTAGACAATGCATGAATGCTAGTTGCTCAACACACATATGAAAATGCATGGCGCGCCACCACATCTGAGCAACCAATTACTTAACCCCCCCCAGTTCTTATAAATTCTCACCACTATTAAAGAATGTGCCACCATCCCCAAAATGAGTTCAATCTCATCGTGGTCCATGTCCAAAAAAAGCAACGGTAAGCTTTTGCGATGGTTTGAGTAAGACAAAAAAAATCCAGATGCCAGCCACCACTGCTCACCAGCACAGTAGTGCGTACAAAGCATTGTAATACACCAACAGCAGGGCAGAAGGAGAAAGTAAGATGGTGATGACAAACAAGGATGAGGTAACGACTAGGGTAAGGAGAACACAATGGATGGACAATATGGATAATAAGCAAAATTTGGGGGTGGGCGTGGTTTAATGGTGTTGAAAAGATCATGATTTTGGATGGAGTTACTTTTGAGATGGATGACCCTCCTTCAAGGTAAACCTCTGCTTTACCTCATCAACTGCACAGTAAGTTCGTCAGCAAGAAAAGAGGAAAATAAGAGTAATATATTTTACGTGGGTGAAAGCGAAAACTTTGCAGTTGTTGTGATCATCATGATTAGCTGCGTTGAGGTATCTCCCTGAATTAAGGTACTTCTGGAATAGCAAACATGTATAAACCACTTTTAAAGAAACAGATGCAGAGGGATCAGTAATGTACAGAAAATACAACAATTGATTTATTCCAGTGGGAAATTATTTTGGGGTCTAACATGGTACAGTACTCAGAGATGGGTTTAGCAACTGACTTGCTGCACTTGTTGCATGGCAGAATATCTCTATAATGTGCTGTTACTACTGCAAATCAGCTTGGAGGCAGCTCCTACCACCTACAAGGCTTGTCATTCGCAGCTCGATGGAGTCCTCTCTCCCCTGTCTGGACTGGTCCCTGGCTCACGATCTTGTTCAGCTGTGACATTGTAGAAACAAAGGCCTCAATATCAATGAATCTCTCGTTGATGAAGCTGAGTCTCTGGGCGTATCACTTCGCACAACGCGACAGTGGACAGTGGTCTCTCTGTCTTCTGCCGCCTCATTTCTGGACTTTCTACCCTCTTAGTGGGGCAACTTAGCATAAATTGTTGCTTTTGGAGGAAAGCATGCGCAAATTTTGGCACACTAGTAGCCTATCATATTATGAACAGATTTGGATATGGGCCAGATGCTCAAATTCAGCCACTGAGGCATGTGGCAGCCATTTTCCACTGCCATCAAAATTTTTGAGATGGCCCAATTCCAAATCTTGTCATAATATGATTGGCTACTAGTGTGCCAAATGTTGGTGCTTGTCCTCACAAAATGCACAATTGTTATGCTATATTAGCTAAGTTGCCCTCACTATCTTCCTCTCCGTGCTTTGTCACCCCCCCCCGCCCCACCACCCAAGTATCTGCGGAACACATGCGACCACCAGCAACCCCCTAGTGAAACTGCCTAATTCAGATCACGCTCAGGTCCACTCAATTTATCCTCTTTTTCCCCACCCTGTGGAACTAATCTTCATCCTCTTCATTCATTCATTCTCCTTCAGTTCTTCAGACAGCTGTTCACCACTTTCTCAAGTCATCGCCCATCCAAAAATTCATGATCTTTCACACCCCATTAAACACCCCACACCCCTCCCAAATTTTTTGCTTATGTATCCCATATTGTCCACTCGTTTGGTGGTCTCCCTTACCCCTGAGTCGTTACCTGCATCCGTTGTTTGTCCATCTCCATTCTACAGTTTCTGCCCTTGCCCTGCTTGTTTGTGTTTTCCTCTTTCTCCTGTGTCCCTTGTGTTGGTCTTGGTGCCTCTGATTGTGTTGTGTGCAAGCTCTTCCACGAGCCTAAGAGCATGTATATATTTAAAATAATAATTGATTTTTTTAAAAACAATAACTGTAAATAAAGTTGTCCTTTTTCAACAGATGTCATCTCATATTTGCAGTGTTTTGAGCAGTTCACCTTGCCTTGAGAACATGAAACAGGTCAAAACTGGATTAAGCACAGTAACCAAGGGAGGAAAGCAGGAATTAGTTTTTAACTCTGGAGCATAATGATTGGAGAAAATCTGCTCCAAGTCTGGAGGTCACATTTGATTCCGACGCTGATGAATTCCATACCAAGACTTAAGAATGCACATGCCACTCCTTGCTTGGTGCATAGCATTTAAAAGATAGAGCACAGAAAAAACCCATAGTTTGGATTCATGGTAGGAGGAGAAATACTTTCAATTGCACCACAGTGTGTGGATGAGAAAAAGCAGTCAACAGATGTTTCGGTGCTGGTAAACCAGAGTGAGCTGGGAAGTACGTCACTTCCCCAAGCTCAGTAGCTGTGTTTGTCTGAAGTCAACTGGCTGCTAATTCTCAGTGTATTTGTGTTGCATTCCTCCACGAGTCTTAACACACCAGACCTTACCCTGTATGACAAAAGAAAACACCCTTGTATTAACGAAACCCACTTTGCTGAATAAAATAGACACAGTGTGGTCATACTAAACCGGAGTTTGTCGTATGTGCTTTTGCTATAACACAAATTTTAAGGACAACTGCATTCATTAGTAACCAACCTCGAGGTCGTAGGCATGTCAGGGAATCAGGCTGTTCAACCGTTGGATCTACAGTCTGCAGCGTTTCCTCAGAACCCAGTCCATGCGTTCCTCTACAAACACCTAAAAAGCGAATCGTACATAGGTTTTTTTATAGATCTTGGATTTGTCAACTTCACAATACTTCAAAGGAACTCAAAAAAATAATTTTATAATGATTCCCAGCACAAGGACAAAGTTATGTTTGCATATCAACTTCACAAGCAAAAATGCAAATTCATAGTGGTTATTCAACCACCATTTGTGCAAGAATTTTTACATTCAAGTCATGCGAAGAAGGCAATGCAGACACAACCCAAGAACAAGCGAGGGAATGTTTTTGGGTTTAAAAAAAACAAAATGTATCCACAAACACATCTACCTTTGTAAACAAGGAACATTCAAACCATAAATTGGGGACTTCTATCGACACTGCGGTGAGGTGAGTGCGTGGCGGGGAGGGCTGCCGTTTCGTCCTTGGGCCTGTGGACATGGCTCGCGTGCAGTGAGGTGGGAGTAGTTCTGTGGAGCTGGCCTGCGTTTCACCCTTTCGCTGTGAACTCGTTCGGTTCCCTATGGGTCAGCCCTGCTCGGCAGATTACTAATGACAGAGTGTTGAGGCTTGCGAGAGAGTCGAACAAGGAGAATTGCACGAGGGAAGTGAGCATGATGGAATAGCAGTCAAACTGAGCGGGTGGGAATGAAGTGTTAAAAGCTTGACTGTGTGTTGAATGTGTATTACGTTGAAATATACCTGACTTTAAAAAAATTATTTTAACTTGGTGAGGGGAGGAGTGAGCCAGGTAGAGGAGTGATTCGTGGGAGAGAGGGTTGACTGTTGAGGGTGAAAATGAGAACGGCGGGGGGGGGGGTGGGTGAGGAGGCAAACGGCGAAAGAAGTGTGTGATGGCATCGCGTGCGTGACAGCAGGCTCGAGTAGTCGGTCACGACGCAAGCGTTTTTCACCAGGGCACACGCTGATGATGACACTGAATGTTCCCAAATCTATCAAGATGGTACAAGCTCTGTCAGATGGAGCGATTCAGAATGAGGTCTGGCCTAGAGTTTGAATATGGGATCAATGGGGGAGGAGAGGGGGAATGAAGTTTGGACGGATGAATGTAGAGAAGGATGGAAGTGTTGTGTTTGTGATGGTGCAGGAGACCAAACAGAAGGAGACAGGCGAGAGTGCGTAGGGATTAGTCGAGGTTCCTTGTGTAAGTTCGTTGGAATTTTTTGGAGGAGTAGCCAAACCTATAGATTTTTTGAGAAGTTAAAATCTATTTAAGATAAAAAAAATGATGTTCACATTTTTCAATTTTTGGAAGGTCGTTTTGGGGGTGAAAACGTTTTTTTGAATTCCATTTTAAAAATCTGAAACAATACAAAATAACCAACTGAGATGATTACTGTTAAATAGGCTAACAATGGATTTTATAAAGATAATAAAAATTGTGCTTTGACTGTCGGTTTGCCTGGAAACAGATTTTGTGGAAGTGGAATTGCCATTGTTTTAATATATATTTTTTTTCAATTATATTTTCCATCGGATGGCCTAAATAATTGGTTAAATATCTAGGTGCCATTGACCAAATTACACATAAGATATTATGATTTTCAAGTATTGGAACAGTTGGTTGCCATGGGGAAACGGCATTCTGTGGACAATGAAACATGGTGTGTCTGTTGTTCAATATCAGAAGGTTGTTTCGCACTTCAAGTAAAACTTTGATATTTAAGTTTTGTAGTTTGATGTATTGTAAGTGTTGATCGTTTAGTGGAACATAGTGACGCACGTCGCGACGCCATTGCCATCGCCTCAGGTTACGGTTGCTGGGCGTGGCATGACTCGTTGATGTGGCGCGGCGCGCGTCCAACAAGTTTGGCACTATACGTCATTTCAGTCACTTCGTTTATTACTTCGTCTCGATTTATTATGACAGTTTACTTCGGAGCTTCGTTTCGTATCATATTCGTTTCAACAACCTTTCTCTTTTTTCGGTAAGTTGTGAAGTCCCTTTTGAGGCGCTATGTACCTGTTTTGTCATTTTATGTTCTTCGTATGGGTAGATTATGGTTGAATTGGCACGGGTTTGGAGGTTTTAATGTGTTTCCTGTTGTAGGCTTATGGAGTTGGAATCGGGCGTTCGTTCATGTTTATAGCATAGTGTTATCTGTTTTTCTATTATTTCGGTTGATCTTTAATATTGTCCTTATGTGCTGGTTTTCGTGTTTTCATTTCGGAAAGAAAGTCACCATCAATGTAACAGTCACTGAGTTTTTTTCAGTTAATTAATGCTGTATAATAGGAATAGGAATTAGGTTAGCTTTGGCCGTGGGGTTGAAATTTACAGAGGAGTTCATTGGAGTTTCTATTAGTTTACTGGCAGTAGTTAGCGGCCATGTATTTAGGTAGCGCGTTTTGTTCGATTTCCCACTCATCTCTGCTTTTATTTAATTCAGGTAAATTTTTACGTTCTTAGATGCTTTTATTTTGATCCAATAAAGTTCTATCATTGCGACATACCCGCAATCTTCCGTTAAATCACATAAGTTATAAGGTCAATAAAGTTGTCAAAAGGAAAATATGGTGCTTGTTTTTCTCATCTGTTTGCTTTTATGGTGTGAGAATGTTATTGTGCCCTTGATAGGCCCTAACATGGCAACAGCCGAGTTTTTATAGGCTGTATCACTATGATATAGATTTGACATTCATGAGCTGACGATTTATTTTTATATTTGCAGGACCAACAACATGATGGATGAAGTAGTGGCAAGTGGCAAGTGGCAACTGAGTGGCAAGGATTCATGCCAGACGAAAGGATCAACGAACTGGACAAAATGTGTCCTGTGCCAAGAT
>CM068952.1:62724474-62738559 GCA_035128595.1 Eptatretus atami
GTGTTTCTCCGCCAAAAACCTAGCCCACCTCATTTCTACCGTTTCAATCTTTCCTTCCAAATTCTCCTCAAGCCTCGATTTGGTATCAAAAAAACCAAAAGCATCTCAGTTAATACACTGCAGGTTTTAGGTATGCATCATTTACAGAGAACACTGATGATGGCATTTGAAGGAAAATTATTACAAAAGTATAAATATATAAACAAGCACAACAGCTATAAAGCTTTTCGAAAACAGCAAAGAGTTGAAGCATTCGATAAACACAAATAATTATTTCAGATTAGAATCCATAACTATGAAAGAAAAACGTGCACGTTATGCTATTCCAATTGTTGTAGTTACTCGTCCACGTTTCAAAGTTTTTTATGCCTTAATAAAAACAACAACATATGTGTTATCACATCCCAAAATGCAATTTACTTAAGAAAACATCCAACCAAATCAGATTCGCTGGCTGCAATAATTTCAAGATTATTCATTTCAAAATGCACGACTGCCGTCAAAACATTTGATGGATGTACAACCAATCTTTCAAGCTAAAAAATACCAAAGCTATTTTCAATTAACTGTGTTCAGTAATCAATTGAAGAAAAAAAAATCCAAACATAAAAGCTCATCTGCTACCCATTGCACCTCTTCCTCAAAACACAACACTCCCATCAAAATACTTGCCATCTTAACCCTGATTTTTTGAAATCCCCAACAGATGCACTACTGTTTCCACACCAGGTATGTCCTCGAAGGTAAAGATCATTGGGTAGGATTGTTACTGTATATGAGAACAATTCAGCATTAGATGATGTATAACAGACATTTATTGGCTTGAAAGATACATCGAAAGGTGATTAAGAAATGATCCTGAAACAAAGCTGGGAGGGTGATGCCAACTTGTAATGAAGTCAAATTTTATAGACAAATGGCCCCCCTTCCCAAATCAGACTGGCATTATAACTTTCATGATACACCAGTACAGCATCAGCTCTGTGTCATCATTAAATTTTGTATGCACGATGTAGTGTGTTTACATCATTGCTGGGAGCATGCTATTCTGCTGATGCAGTGCCCCTCTGTAGGTTAGGCAGGAATTTTAGAATTTTTAGGGTCTGGTGATAGCTGGGCCTATCTTCGTGAAGGAGCGTGGGATCTTAACGTTCACAACAGGTTCACGTTGAAGGCTCTGTATGTGGCCAGAGTGTGGTGTGTTGTGTGTGTGTGTGTTGTGTGTGTTGGTGTGGTGTTGTGTGTGTGTGTGTGTGTTGTGTGTATTTACACACATACATACGCCTATATAGTGGGGCAACTTAGCATAACATTGTGCATTTGTGAGGAAAGTACCAAAATTTGGCACACAAGTAGCTATCATATTATGAACAGATTTGGCTATTGGGCATCTCAAAATTTTTGATGGCAGTGGAAAATGGCTGCACCAGCCATCAGCGGACTGAATTTGAGTGGGCCAATATCCAAATCTGTTCATAGTATAATATGATAGGCTACTAGTGTGCAATTGGTGCTTTCCTCACAAAATGCACAATTGTTATGCTATATTTAGCTAAGTTGCCCCACTAATATCACATACATAACATATACACACACATACATTATTATGAGTTTATTCAGGTGGTAAACTTAAATCAGCCATAGATTTCTCACTCGTGATTCCCTTTCTTTATCCCAGTCGGCATGTGGCTATATCATTGTCTACTCAAGCACGGAATCAGAAAAGGATTTGCATGCAGGAAAATCTAGAATTGCATGGGATTATATGTGTTGCGGTTGTATTAATAACATTTAAATTTAATTATCTGATCTGCAAAAGGTAAATCAACCTGTAATGCTCCTGCGTGCAAGACTAAACAGATGTGCCAAGAATTCCGAGCAGGCACATGAGGACTAAAACGTACGAGTAACATGAAACCCCAAAACATGAACCATTGTTGTATTTACTTTCAGCAATGGTAAACTTCACCCACCATTAAAATGTGTTTATATCATATTAAGAAAAAAAACATAACGAACCCACACCAGCACACGGCAGATTCAAATTTGCAGAGTGGCTTGAAGGCCCAGTCTGGAAACCACGACAATGGCCCATTTTATTTTGGCAAGAAGACTCTCCCACAAACCTCATAGAAAGTGGCTGCAGTTGGTGCCTGAGGCTACTGTGCAGTCCTACAGCAAGCGGAGCTGGGAGGTCTGTAGAGAGATGTGGAAGTGTGTTGGCTGGGGTACATGAGGTATGACTGTGGTGAAAGTCATACGAAACATGACAGATCCATTTGCTGGACGAGCCGAGGGGACTTGGCACGAGTTTGTGATGGCACACCTGGGTATACTGTGTCTGTGGTCCACTGACATCGTCACCAGTTCGGATGGAAGTCAATTTTTTTTTGAATGTAGAATGATGTGGATGGAAAAAAACATGTGTGGGGGTTGAGGTATGGAGAAAGGAGAAAAACTTTCATCACTGCAATTTAATTCCAGCTCATCATCTATCCATTCGTTGAGCAAATCAAACTACATGGGATGATAGTTGAACTGATTGAATAAATAATATCCTAAAAAAAATTTTCTCATATATGAATTTATTTAAGTATAATAATCATCCACGACCCGTCGTACTGCTGCTGCCCTGCATCTGTAAAGTGGTGAATGTAGCGCAGGGCCCTGGCTCAGGCTTTGATCTTTGTGGTAACAATGTAACCTCTGCGGGTACATTGGGTACATTTGAGGAGGGATTCCTGGGGTCCTGAGGAACAACAGTTTTGCAAATAATCACTCCCCATAGCAGCGTATCCTACTGCATTGACATTTTATTGAATAATATATATATATAACAAAATAGCATACATACATTACATTACACAATTGGCTTCTTAAAGTTAAAAAAATCGACACAACTCCATTGGAAGATATCACACATTAATTACATCAGGAGGTTTTATTCACCAAAAAGGACAGAAAATGGGCAAAAGAGGCCCTGGCAAGATAACAAAGGATAATCCAGTCAAAAGACATGGCAGTTATTCCAAAAAATAAGTGCCATGACAGTCTTATTTACATTTGACACCAATGTCAAGGTATGGTAAACAATGGGAGATAAGCAAAAAGAAGTCCTCACCTGCAGGAACACAATTACGAGATCAGATTTCATTCCCACACACAAATGATTCTGAGCACCAAAGATTTCGTCATTCCATAGTTTAGGGCTTTCGTTTTTTACCCTCCGTCAACGAGTTGGATAGAGGTGTATGTTTTCACCCTTGTTTGTCTGTGAGCAGGTTATCTCCAAAAAGTAGGACAGATCAGAAGAAACTTGGTGACAGACAAGGACATGACAAGGACGAATTTGATTCAATTTTGGTTCACGTTCCGGATCGAGATACGAGAGTTTTCATTTCTAAAAGTCATTCTTCACCATGAGAGAAAAACGTATAAAATTGCATTATCTCAAAAAGGTGAGTGAGAATTCGACGAAACTGGGATGGCAATTGGGTAGATGACAAAACAAGTCAATTCGATTTTGGTTAAAGGTCTGGTTAAGGTCTGGCCTATCAGTGGGATACAAACTAAACCGTTCAGCCTGGCGAGGTATGCACACCAAATGCCATTTAGTAATTTTATTATATTTGGTTATAGGAAGATGGGCAATGCTGATTTTCATTTTATAGCACCATATCAAGTTACCCTCAAGCAGAAGGTGACATGACTTGCATCAAATGCAGACAAAAGTATGTGGGAAAAGCAAATTACTTACAGTGCCTTCAGAAAGGGTTCACACGCCTCGATTTTTTGTACATTTTGTTGTGTTACGGCTTACATTGTTAAATGGCTTCATTAAAAATTGTCCCAATCTGCAAACAAATCCCCAAAACGCAGTGAAAACAGGTTATGAGAAATTTTTTACAAATTAATGAAAACTGAAAAAGCGTGGAAATGTCTTGAGTTTGAGGAAGAGTAGTGCAGCTGATGCAAACCCTTATCCAGGTTGTCTTCTGATGACTCCAATTGTAAGACTGTTCCTATTTGGTCTTCCATTGATTTAATTCAATTCATTTTGAATCCCATTTGAATTTCATTGAATAATAATAAACATCATGGTCAGGGTCAGGGATCTGATCAAAGTGGGGTTGCATAAAAGCAGGACCTCATGATTACGCCGGTCATCACGCCAACACAGTTATAAAAGTGACAGTTCTATTTATGTCTCTTAGTAATTACATCACACACCGACACAACAACCACACGTAACTACACAAAAAAGTCCTGGCGAGGGTCTGCAATCTCTGATTGCTCTTTTTCTTGTTATGGTTTGTTATGAAAGTTGCATGTGTTCACTTATAGCAGCAGTTGCTCAATTTAGTTGTGTTCAGATTCCTTCAACTGCAACTTGGCCACCTTCACTCGAAATCTGTTTGATATGTTCATTTCCTCTGTTCTGATCGATTCCCACTATGGCAATGAAATCGTTAGTTTCCCGCTGGCTGTAACACTTGCCTTTTTATGAGCAGTTATATTTTGGCGGGCCTCACACTTTGTTCACAAGTATTTTCACCTTGTTTCGTACTTTGATATGCGCATTACTGCGTGGCTTGAAATTGGGCAGGACCAGAAGCCAGACGCATTTGTAAATGAAGAAACAGGAAAATCCCTCTGAAGCTTGTAAAACTGGAAGCAAAGGCAAAAAGACGATGAATTTGACAGCTGATCAGATAGGAGAGGCGCCTGCTCCCACTGTTTCCCCAATTTATTTCGCGAGCCAGCAAATGAGGTGCTGGCAATAGCAGCACTTTCACCTTTCTTTTTAAACCACAATGTCCTTTGGGTGTCCCAAATGGGGCCCACCAAAATAAATTTATACCCTTAATACTCTTACTTCGGATTTGACAATTTTTTTTAGACCGCTTGAAACGCAAGAGTTTCCCTTGTGAGTCTGTCCTGCCAGTGAGCAAGAAACAACAGAGTCTCCAAAAAAAAATTTTCTGTCTCTAAAATTTTTGAGTTACTTATATTTCATGAAGATGGGCAATTCAAACCTGCTTTGAGGAAATGGCTCATAAAAAAAATGAGGAACACTCATGGCTGGGGCTGTCAATACGATGTCATGTTAAGATGAATCAAATAAACAGCAGTGCGATCGGCTGAATAGCGGTCATGCGTGTCAGCCCAAATTGCACCCTGCTCGTGTTTCCAGTGTTCTGCTCATACAATTTCTTCTCCCAACCATGAAGAATGGAGTCCTAGTACGATCCGTGTCACACTTCTTCCCCAGTGTGGAGAGTAGTCCATTCCATTGGAAGAAAGGTCACATATTTGTTCCAAAGTGTTTTTGAAAAGGGGGAAGGGAAAAAAAAACAAAACTTTAGACTTCCCCTCCACAAGAAGACTGTGCCACCAGTCTCCAGGAGTGTTTTCAGGCCAAAGCACTTTCATATCCATTGAATTGAGCAATTGAAGTGCTGCAATCGATGACAAAACGTACAGATGGCCATTCCATTTGTTTGATGGAAAAAAATGTGGGTGGGGGGAGGGGTGAGGGCGAGGATAGGACATCCAAGCTTTCGACCTTTTTATATTCCTTTTCCTGGGACAGGAGAACGCGATTTAGGGCAGGAATTTGAATATTTTGGCCATTGGTGCCGATGATAGCTCGCTACTCTTCGCGACAGACACCATGGATCTTAAACATCCACCAAATATCTGGCACTCTGGCAGGGATGAGATTCCCGTTAAGTCCTCCAAGCGAGGGACAGCACACACATTGATAATCACCTGCCTGTGAAAAGCCAGGGTGACAGGTATTATAGCTGGTCAGGTTCAAACTCAGCGAGACAGCTTAGAGCGAGTGTAGGTAACTATAGACCCCTTCCAGCACAGGGGGAAGCAGGATGGAGAGTGAGGGGGGGGGGGGGGAGTGAGGAGTATTAAAAAGTTGTTGTTTTTTCACAAATATTTAATCTGTTCATCTCCAACAACAAGTGCAAGTTCGTTACACACCTGACAAGACCCATGGCTTGTGCGTGATGGAAGCCTGGTTCTTTTTGTAGTCTTCATACACCGAAGTCTGGCTCATCAGTTGACCATACAAACTCCATGGCTGTCATCAAGCTGTGTTCAGTTGCTCAGCTCTGAGTGCTACTGTTTGAAAATAAAGTCATTCCCAAATTCTAGTTCGAGTAGTAGTCCAATAGCAAAAAACCCCTCCCCAATTTTTTTTTCTGAATCTTTCAATATTCATGCCTCACGCTGATTCCGTATACTTCCATTTTCCTTCAAACAATTCCAATGAACCCAATCCACAATCTCTAGATCTAACATAACACAACTCAATCTGTATAACAACCTGTCAATTTCCTCCAGCCTCTTGTCGATAAGAGGGCCCATCTCATGGCAGCCTCTCTGCAAGAACAGCACATATAATTGTATTATTAAATTTAATATTTCCTGTATTAAAAAAATAATGTAATTAAAATCACTACACAAAAAGAATGCATCGATGGTTAGTACACCTCACAAGCAAAAAAAAAAAGAGCTTTACGGAAACACTGTGATATCATGCCACAGCATCTCAAAAAATAAAAACAATAACCTGGGTCACTGGTCATGCCTTATACCAAATTTAAGAGCTGTGTTGCACCTGTGTGGCACTGACCTCTCATTCAGTTCATTTCCTCTGGTGCTCTCCTACCTATCATAGCCAGAATGAAAGGATACAGACATCAATCTGCGGAAGATATGTATTATGAGGATAGTTCATTTAGACGTGAAGCAAATGCAATTTTTGTTTTTCTGAACGTCCATCGACGACTTTATTTTGACCCAGTCCCTTGCACTTGCCCTCAAGTCAGTTTTCACGTTGGATGGCGAACTCTTGAATCTTATGATTGTCAGGTGTGAAGTGGTGAAAAAATTCATGGTTGCTGCAGGAGAAATCACACCCCTTATAACGGGTAATTAACAGGGTGTTGTCGAGAATGTACCAAACTAATCTGGATCAAGGGTACTCCTTGCAAATGATTAAAAGGATATGCCACAGAAATAACCCGTGAGGTATAGTGTGCAGACAAACGCCAAGTTATTACAAGGCCCTTCCATATTTATACAGGCATGTTCAGTGGTCCACAGCGATTATAAAACTCTTATGGCTCCTTTGGAAATTCAGTTTATTACAATAAAAAAAAAAAAAACATGTTGGGTGATTTTATCAAGAAATTTGGCGAGATGGTAGCTGTGCGATACGGATAGTGCAGCCAATTATATTGAAGTCACTTTCTGTGATGCAATCTCCTCCTTTGCATGCCTTCTTTAATCCCAGCACAGATTATTCCTTCTAAAATCTCTGTATACCCAGTCTGGCTCATCATTACACCCCATTGCTTTCTGATGTGGAAGGGTATGGTTGTTACCAACCGTCTGGTCACCATATACCTCCATCGCTTTTGTGGTGTAGGTTAATGATGCCAGAATGGTGTGGAGGTGTATGATGAGCTAAACTGGTGGTATACCCATTCAGTCCAATCCTTGTCTCAAAAGAGTGATCTGATAGAGATGTTTAAGATAACGAAGTATGTCAACAAAATAGTTGCGAAAAGTTAATCTGCAGAATTGGAGAACGTAGAAACAGGCACCCAGCCTGAGAGTAAAATTAATTTAAAAAAATTAATAGGAGGCTTCAAAAGGTTCATTAAGGATGGGGTATTACACCCAAAGAGTTAGACCAATGCAATGAATGGCTAGGTTGCTTCAACACCATAGAAAATGCATGGCGCAGCCACCACACTGAAGCAACCAATTACTTAACCCCCCCCCATTCTTATAAAATTTCACCACTATTAAAGAATGTGCCACCATCCCCAAATGAGTTCAATCTCATCGTGTCCATTCCAAAAAAAGCAACGGTAACTTTTGCAGGTTTGAGAAGACAAAAAAAATCCAGCATGCCAGCCACCACTGCTCACCAACATGTAGGCGTACAAAGCATTTGTATACACCAACAGCAGGGCAGAGGAGAAAGTAGATGGGTTGATGGACAAACAAGGGATGAGGTAACGACTAGGGTAAGAGAACACATGGATGGACCATATGGATAATAAGCAAAATTGGGGGTGGGCAGTGGTTTAATGGTGTTGAAAGATCATGATTTTGGATGGAGATACTTGAGATGGATGGACCCCCTCCTTCAAGGTAAAACCTCTGCTTTACCTCATCAACTGCACAGTAAGTTCAGTATCAGAAGAAAAGAGGAAATAAGAGTAAATATTTTACGTTGGGTGAAAGCGAAAACTTTGCAGTTGTTGTGATCATTCATGATTAGCTGCGTTGAGGATTATCTCCCTAGAATTAAGGTACTCTGGATAGCAAAGCATGTTATAACCACTTTTAAAGAAACAATGCAGAGGGATCGTAATGTACAGGAAAATACACAATTTGATTTATTCCAGTGAAATTATTTTGGGGTTCTAACCACTGGTACAGTACTCAAGGAGATGGGTTTAGCAACTGAGCTTGCGCACTTGTTGATGGCAGAATATCTCTATAATGGGCTGTTACTACTGCAATCAGCTTGGAGGCAGCTCCTACCACCTACAAGGCTTGTCATTCGCAGCTCGATGGGTCCTCTCTCCCCTGTCTGGACTGGTTCCCTGCCTCACATCTTGTTCAGCTGTGACATTGTAGAAACAAAGCCTCAATATCATGAAATCTCTCGTTGATGAAGCTGAGTCTCTGGGCCGTATCACTTCGCCAACCGACAGTGGACAGTGGTCTCTCTGTCTTCTGCCGCCTCATTTCTGCGACTTTCACCCTCTTAGTGGGGCAACTTAGCATAACAATTGTGCTTTTGTGAGGAAAGCATCCAAATTTGGCACACTAGTAGCCTTTCATATTATGAACAGATTTGGATATGGGCCAGTCTCAAATTCAGCACTGATGGCATGTGGCAGCCATTTTCCACTGCCATCAAAATTTGAGATGGCCCAATATCCAAATCTGTGTCATAATATGATTGGCTACTAGTGTGCCAAATGTGTGCTTTCCTCACAAAATGCACAATTGTTATTGCTATATTTAGCTAAGTTGCCCCACTTATGCTTTCCTCTCCGTGCTTTGTCACCCCCCCCCCCGCCCCCACCACCCAAGTATCTGCGGAACACATGCGACCACCAGCAAACCCCTCTAGTGAAATGCCTAATCAGAATCACTGCTCAGGTCCACTCAATTTATCCTCTTTTTTCCCCACCTGTGGAACTAATCTTCATCTCTCTTCAATCTCATTCTTCTCCTCAGTTCTTCAGACAGCTGTTCACCACCTTCTCAAGTCATCCCCATCCAAAATCATGATCTTTCACCCCATTAAACCACCCCCACACCCTCCCAAATTTTTGCTTATGGTTATCCCATATTGTCCACCTTTGGTTCTCCCTTACCCCTAGTCGTTACCTGCATCCCTTGTTTGTCCATCTCCATCTACTTTCTCCCTCTGCCCTGCTGTTTGGTGTTTTCCTCTTTCTCTGTGTCCCTTTGTTGGTCTTGTGCCTCTGATTGTGTTCAGTGGCAAGCTCTTCCACGAGCCTAGAGCATGTATATATTTAAAATAATATTGATTTTTTAAAAACAATAGACCTGTAAATAAAGTTGTCTTTTCAACAGATGTTCATCTCGAATTTGCAGTGTTTGACAGTTTCACCCCTTGCTTGGAACTATGAACAGGTACAAAACTGGAATAAAGCACCATAACAAGGGAGGAAAGCAGGAATGTATTTTTAACTCTGGAGCATAATGATTGGAGAAAACTTGCTCCAAGTCTGGGAGGTCACATTTTGATTCGACGCTGATGAGTCATTACCAAAGACTTCAAAATGCACATGCCACCTCCCTTGCTTGGTGCATAGCATTTAAAAGGATAGAGCACAGACAAAAACCCTATAGTTATGGATTCATGGGAGGAGGAGAATCACTCTTCAATTGCACCACAGTGTGTGGAGAGAAAAAGCAGTCAAAGATGTTGGTGCTGGTAAACCAGAGTGGAAGCTGGGAAGTACGGTCACTTCCCCAAGCTCAAGTAGCGTGTTTGTCTCGAAGTCAAGCTGGCTGCTATCTCGTGTATTTGTGTTGCATTCCTCCACGAGTCTTAACACACCAGACCTTACCCTGTTGACAAAAAAAAACACCCTTGATTAAAGAAACCACTTTGCTGAATAAAATAGACACCAAGTGTGTCATTACTAAACGGAGTTTTGTCGTATGTGCTTTTGCTATAACACAAATTTTAAGGACAACTGCATTCAATTTATACCAATCCCCTCGAGTCGTAGGCATGTCAGGGAATCAGGCTGTTCAAACCGTTGGATCTACAGTCTGCAGCGTTTCTCAGAACCCAGTCCATGCGTTCCTTACAACACACCTAAAAAGCAATCGTACATATTTTTTATAATTCTTGGATTTAGTCAACTTCACAATACTTCAAAGGAACTCCAAAAAAAATTTTATAATATTCCCCAGCACAAGACAAAGTTATGTTTGCATATCAACTTCACAAGCAAAAATTGCAAATTCATAGTGTTATTCAACCACTCATTTGTGAAGAATTTTACATTCAAGTCATGCGAAGAAGGCATGCAGACACAACCCAAGAAAAGCGAGGATGTTTGGCGTTAAGAAAAAACAAAATGTAGTCCACAAACACATCTACACTTTGTAAACAAGAAACATTCAAAACCATAAATTGGCGGACTCTATCGACATGCGGTGAGGTGAGTGCGTTCGGCGGGAGGGCTGCGTTCGTCCTTGGGCCTGTGGACATGGCTCGGCGCTGCAGTGAGGTGGAGTAGTTCTGTGGAGCTGGCCTGCGTTTCACCTTTCGGCCTGTGACTCGGTTCGTCCCTCATGGGTCAGCCCTGCTCGGCAGATTTACTAATGGACAGAGTGTTTGAGGCTTGCAGAGAGTCTGAACAAGGAGGAATTGCACGAGGGAAGATGAGCATTGGGAATAGGCAGTCAAACTGAGGGTGGAATGAGTGTTAAAAGCATTGACTGTGTTGATTGAATGTGTATACGTTGAAATGTATACCTGCTTTAAAAAAATTATTTTACTTTGGTGAGGGGAGGAGTGAGCCAGGTAGAGAGTGGATTCAGTGGGAGAGAGGTTGACTGTTGAGGGTGAAAATGAGAACGGCGGGGGGGGGGGTGGGTGAGGAGGCAAAAGGCGAAAGAGTGTGTGAGGCATGCGTGCGTGACAGCAGGCTCGAGTTAGTCGGTCAAGCAGCGTGCACCAGGCAGCACGGCTGATGATGAACTGAATGTTCCCCAAATTATCAAGATGGTACAAGCTCTGTCAGATGGGAGCGATTCAGAAGTGAAGTCTGGGCTAGTAGTTTGAATATGGGTCAATGGGAGCGAGAGGGGGAATGAAGTTTGAGATGATGTTAGAGAAGGATGAAGTGTTGTGGGTTTTATGTGATGTGCAGGAGACCAAACAGAAAGGAGACAAGGCGAGAGGCGTAGGGATTAGGTCGAGGTTCCTTGTGTAATTTCGTTTGGAATTTTTTGGAGGAGTAGCCAAACCTATAGATTTTTGAGAAGTTAAAATCTATTTAAATAAAAAAAATGAGTTTCACATTTTTCAAATTTTGGAAAAGGTCGTTTTGGGGGTGAAAACGTTTTTTTGAATTCCATTTAAAAATCTGAAAACAATACAAAATAACCAACTTGGAGATGATTACTGTTAAATGGCTAACAATGGATTTTATAAGATAATAAAATGTTGCATTTGACTGTCGGTTGCCATGGAAACAGATTTTGGGAGTGGAATTGCCATTGTTTTAATATATATTTTTTTTCAATATATTTTCCATCGATGGGCCTAAATAGATTGTTAAATATCTAGTGACCATTGACCAAATTACAACATAAGAGTATTATGATTTTCAAGTATGGAACAGTTGGTTCACATGGGGAAACGGCATTCTGTGGAAATGAAACATTGGTGTGTCTAGTTGTTCAATATCAGAAGGTTTCGCACTTCAGTAGTAAAACGTTTGATTTTAAGTTTTGTAGTTTGATGTGATTGTAAGTGTTGATCGTGTAGTGGAACATAGTGACGCACGTCGCGACGCCATTTGCCATCGCCTCAGGTTACGGTTGCTGGGCGTGGCATGACTCGTTATGTGGCGCGGCGCGCGTCCAACACGTGAGCACTATGACGTCATTTTCAGTTCACTTCGTTTATTGACTTCGTCTCGAATTATCATGACAGTTTACTTCGGAGCTTCGTTTCGTATCATATTCGTTTTTCAACAACCTCTTCCTTTTTTCGGTAAGTTGTGATAGCCTTTGAGGCGTAATGTACCTGTTTTGTCATTTATGTTCTTCTGTATGGGGTAGGTTAATGGTTTGAATTGGCCACGGGTTGGAGGTTTTAATTGTGTTTCCTGTTAGGCTTAGGATGGAATCGAGGCGTCGTTCATGTTATAGCAGTAGTGTTTATCTTTCTATTATTTCGGTTGATTCTTTAAATATTGTCCTTATGTGCTGGTTCGTGTTTTCATTATCGGAAAGAAAGTCACCATCAATGTAATCAGTCACTGAGTATTTTGTTCAGTTAATTAACTGCTGTATAATAGATAGGATTAGGTTAGCTTTTGGCCCTGGGGGTTGAAATTTACAGAGGAGTCATTGGAGTTTCTATTAGTTTACTGGCATGTAGTTAGACGGGCCATGTAGTTTAGGTGCGCGTTTTTGTTGATTTCCCACTCATCTCTGCTTTTATTTTATTCAGGTAAATTTTTACGTTCTTAGTATGCTTTTTATTTTGGATGCCAATAAAGTTCTATCATTGCGACTTTACCCGCAATCTTTCCGTTAAAATCACATAAGTTATAGGTCAATAAAGTTGTCAAAAGGAAAATATGGTGTTGTTTTTTCATCTGTTTGCTTTTATGGTGGAGAATGTTATTGTGCCCTTGATATGGCTAGACATAGGCACAGCCCGAGTTTTTTATAGGCCTGTGTCACTGTATGATAGATTTGACATTCATGAGCTGACGATTGTATATTTTATATTTGCAGACCCAACAACATGATGGATGATAGTGGCAAGTGGCAAGTGGGCAACTGAGTGGCAAGGATCATGCCAGACGAAAGGGATAACGAACTGGACAAAAATGTTCCTGCTGCCAATGATAATTCTTCCCTGAAAGCGTCCTTCGTGTTGCAACCAAAAGTCGAGTCGTTCTTGCCGTTGATAGAAGACCAATATAGGAGCCAGCCACTTTACAGGATGGTGATTATGTGTACAATTCATAAACGACTTGAGGGGGTGTCAGGGCCCAAGAACTGGGTTTTTTGCAAAAAAGGAGAAGGCGTCTGGCACTGAACATTGCGAGTTCCAACGCAACCAACAAGGACCAAATTCTTTGATTGCCAGGTTCGTTATGATCAGGCCACTATCATCAGGTCGCATATCGCGAAGGGCCAGTCGAAAGAGAAAAATGCCGAAGTATGTCTTTGGAGTCGTCAAGGCTCCTCCACACCATTCACTCTGTCATCCACAGACCCCTATTGACAAGCTTTGTGCTTCTTTTGCCGAGGACTGATGGTCAACCTATTACCTGTACGGAGTGACGTCGGGCAAATCGCTGAGAGAAGCTGTGATGTTGCATCAGAACCCTGTTTTATGACTCGCATGAACACTGCTATAGCGCCAAGTGCCCATGCACATGGCAATTGACGTTATGTACCCAGGTCTTGCTGACGAAACATGTCTTCCATGTCTTGCGAGATCACGCACCAAAGGAGAGAAGGATAAAGCTCAATGACACAAGTTGTGAGTTAATTGAACTGATTAACTTGGTAGATGTCCTAACAAGCAGGCAAAATCAACTCCGTTATGGAGGACATCGAGACACTTATGTTAAACCTTCTAAGTGGTAAAGGTGATGCCTTAGAACATCATGTACCCACGTTCAGTAGAAAATGGCTGAAGAATAGAATCTTACAGGCGTTACTGTTCACCTGAGATGTAAGGTCAGTGCTCCAAAAGAACAGACGGAAATCTTCTATTCTCTATTCACCTGAGACATGCGAGGA
>CM068952.1:62762950-62773093 GCA_035128595.1 Eptatretus atami
AGGTTCGCTGATTTCACAGTCCAGGAGCTCACCCCATTTTACCGGTTCACGCGGCTGGAGTCCGGCATCATGTGACCTGAGAGCAACTCAACGGTGGTGGATCGCTTGGTTAACCGTCAGACGGCCGGGGCTTACTTCGTATCCTCTGTCAAGAGCCCACCGCCCTCTGTTCTAAGCAGTACACGAGTGACGGGTTGGAGGATGCTATGGATTTCCTGTAAGCAGGCGAGAATCACTTGACAACAGGTTGATGCCAATGCTAACTATTTAACAGGTAATGAACAGAACTGACCAAATCAACACCTTTTCGCGTGAGGAACCATCAAAATGACAGCAGGGTTGGATAGATTGTTGGCGGGGTGAAATCGATTGTGGTTAGAACATTTTTCTATGGTTTCTTGTTTCAATAAACCTTTTCTTATTCCAAAATATTTTTGCAGTGCGTATGTACATCATGCTTGCCAGGTTCTGTGCATGAGACAGGATACGAACAACTCGAAAGGATTTGGAGAGTGAATACTCGTAGACTGAACATTTTACATTTTGTACACTACTGCTAGGCCGGATCTGGATCCGGACCTGACCAATCTCATCGCTTTGTCTCGTCACAGACACAACTCGTCCACAACTTTTTGAGATGTGGTATATACAGTATCGTTTTTGGCTCTATCTCTATGGTGAAGATCACTTGAAAATTCAGTACGCTCCATATCTTCACAAAAATCGAACAATTCCTCCTTGTACACATCCAACCTGTCCACATTTTTGAGATACCCTGCTCACAAACAAAAAAGCGTCGTGCGAGCACGATACTTGTGGAATCCGAAAAACAATTGACCAATAAAAATAATTGGTGGTTGAATTCAGTGACCTTATAATGCAATCCTCTTCAAATTTCAACTCATCGATGAAAATTGCAATTGTAGAAATCTTGTTGACAATTTGGCTTATGTTGACCTCAAAAATAATTGATGGTTGAATTCAGACCTGATGGCAAATTCTCTTCAATTTCAAGTCAATTGGATGAAAATTGATAATGGTGAGCTTTGGACTATGTTGCCTTTTGACATCAAATCAATAGGCTTTTTCCTTATGACAACTTACCATTTCATAAAGTTATGAAATCTGTTTCAATTGTGACCTGTAGGTGATTGAACATACGGGCAAAAAATAGACAATCGACCAGCACAACCATACTACGAATCTTCAATTCCACAGTCAGTAAAAAAGATAAACAGATGGGTGATAACACACCTCCATCCACTTCGGTGGCAAAGTAATTACATTACACACAGAGAGAACAAATTAATATTCAGCTTTTGAGGGAAAGAAAATGGGTTTACTGTTGCAATAATTTGTCATTATAGAATGTCAGTAATAAACCACAATTGATGAACAAAAGTCACCAATTCAGCACAAGCAAACTATTACAGATGTTGATGCTTTCACAATTACGAGTTTACCATAAAGTTGTCAAATCTGTCTTAATTGCCAAGGAGTAGTTCCAGTTATAATACTGTAAGCGGTATAATGTTTGACTTTCAGCACAGAAAGTAACCAGCAGCAGAGACATGCATATGAGGGCTAATTAATAAGTAAATCACGACGAACCATACATTCTGTAAATTATATGGCCAAGTGCCCGTTACATGTCCGAATTATTCTAGAAAAACAAACAAACTTTGTCCTCATTGATCGGTTAACTCCCTGTCAAAAGCCTAAATAAATAAATCCCATGGGGGACTGAAATTATTTACCCAACGGTGGAGCAAGATGAGGTTTGGAGAAAGGGTACTGCCCCCCTTTTCCTGAAGTGGTATGGTCATGGGCAAACTTAAGTTAACGGCAGTCCTCATGTTTCATGAAAGGTTGGTCTGCATTTGGCCATCGGTTTCTGAGAATATTTTAAAATAACTACCTGAATTTGAGGCGAAGCCCCATTTTCAACCTTATAGGGGTAGATAAGGACGGGGATCACAACCTCATGAGACCTTACTGTTCTGTTGTATTGTACCAAATTTGGTCTATAATCGGTCATGCAGTTTGTGAGGAAAATATGTTTTAGTGTATGAGGGATTAGGGGGGTGGCCGTGGCCCCTTTCCGGGTAGATATGGCCATGAGCGACAACTTAAGGGTAGGGATGGTCACGATGCAGCATGGCAGTTTGGTCTGGATCTGGCTATCGGCTTTTGAGAAGAAGATTTTTGAATTAAATACCTATTTTGGGCAAAAACCCCTTTTACCCCCTTCAATAGGTGGATCAGATGGGTAGCACAAACCATGATCCTTACTGTCCTGATGCATTGCACATTTGTCTGTATCGCTCAGGTAGCTGTCGAGAAGATGTTTTCATGAAAATTATGGATTCAGGAAGGGGGGCCTGCCCCCTTTCAGGGGAGATATGGCCATGAGGAGCAAACTTAAGGTGAGGCATGGTCACAATGTCTCGTGGCGAGTTTGGTCTGGATCTGTCTGGTGTTTGAGAAGATTTTTGAATAAAATACCAATATCTGGGGCAAAACCCACCTTTTTACCTCCTTTATAGGGGGTACATACAGATGGGGAGCACAACCCCATGAGACATTGCTGTCCTGATGCATTGTACCAATTTTGTCCATAATCTCGGTAGTTTTCGAGATGTTTTAGTCAAATGTTAAGGATGTGATGTCATACAGACAGACACAGGACCTCGATCAGGTTATTCCGAGAAATATCCTAATCACTAGTTATCTGTTTATGAGAAAGTCATCAGGCTGAAAAGCATTGCCGTGTCAACATTAATCTCTGGTGTTACTTTCTTCTCTGTCTCGCTCCCTCTCTCAGCCCTCCTGGTCACACATGCTCCAGGACCCAAAGTGTTTTTTTTAACCTTGCTTCCCAAGCCCTTTTGCTCTGATAGTGTTCATTCTGCTTTGCATGGCGGTTAAATACTTTGATCAATGCTCTGTTATTCATCGATTGTTCTACCATCCGCTGATGCAGACAAACGCTAGCCTTCATGAAGACACTTTCCATTCTTCCCAAAGTCAGACTTGCGTAATTCTTCCAGCTTTATTCACTCTTCTCTCAACTGGGAATTGCCTCCCAGAGTCAGTCTACTCATGTTCTTACCTACAGTCCATTAAGAAGGCAACCCACCACAATATAATTCCATGTTCGTCACACATCAGCTCTCATCTCACAAACCTTTTCTTTTTTTTTCCTTGCACTCTGCCCTACTCCACCCTTATTGCCAGCTTATTTTGGGATCAGCCAGAACGTTTTTATCCAAGTCTTTCACAAACAGGCTGTCCAGGCCAACATGAGACCAAAGGTGAAAGGAATTTGCAATTTGTCAGTTGCCGGTGATAACTTGCTTACTCTTTGCGAAGTACACCATGAGATCTTTTACGTCATAAATAATTCTCGCATTCAGAACACCCAGTTAAACGGCTATCCGGCAGAGACACAATGATGAATTACCTTGCATGCAAACAGCAGGTGCAAGTAGCTTGAGCTGAGATTTGAATGCAGGCTACACAGCTTAGAGGAGTGTGCCACTTTAGGTCTCCTGCCACCCCCGACAATGCAACAAGAATACCGATGGCATACTATATGGATTAATATCCTGGGCATACATAGCTCTAAGCAGCTCTAGAAGCACTGAAATTAGAAAGAAAAACTCGGAATGAAATTCAGGTATGATGTCTCCAATGAACAAAGATGAAAGACTTGATGAACCGAGATAAACAGCTATGTACTATAATTGCGTGGTGGGAAAAATGTTTCTAAAACTTTCCAGCCTAACAAAAATGTTTTTCATTTTTTGATCAAGTTCAAGTAAAAAAAAAAAAAATAGGAGTTCCATTACAATAAAATTCAACACAGGAGGCCATTAGGCTCATTAAGCCTGCACAATGGTTGCCCCTTGAGCTACTTACACACCGAAGGTAAGGGAGGGTTATGTTTTCACCCATGTCTGTCTTCTTGTAAACAAATATCTCAAAAAGTTGTGGACGGTTCAGGAGAAACTTGGTGGGCAGTTGGTATGTTACAAGGAAGAATTGATTCGATTTTGGTGAAGATCCGACCAGATCCGAGAATTTTTTTAATAGTGATTCTTCCCCATTGAGTGATAGGGCTAAACGATGTACAACATATATTCAAAAACGTTACAGACGGATTCGGATGAAACTGGGGATGAGTTGGTTATGTGAGACAAGCAGATTAAATTTTAGTTCAGTCTGAGTCAGATCTGGCCTATCAGTGGATACAAAACGTAAACTATCAGCATGTGGAGTATGCGCTCCACCGAGTGCCCCTCTAGTTTTGTTTGTGATTTCTACTTTTTAAATTCTGAGCTTCAACAGAGGAGCAGCATTATATGGTTTTTATGTCTTTGATATGACTCAGCCGGGGCAAACCACCAACCTCCAGACTCAGAGCGTATGCTTCGACCGAGTCAGGTAAATTAGAAAATTTATCAAAAATATGTATAAATTTAATAAAAGCATAATTTTATATTTATATCACAGAATACATGTAGAACCTTGAAAACCAAATAATGTAGCATCCCTTCATGGAAAAAAAATAAAAACATAACATAGAAGGGTATTAAAATCCAATAGCAAGTAAAAGGTGCAATGTCATCACAGACAGTGATGATATCCTTGTGTGAAGCTTGTTCATTATCTTCAGCTGCTTCAAATCATACAGGTCGAACTTACGCCGTACAGTGGTTGGTACGCTTGGTGCTGGAAGCTGGCTCAATGTCATTACTTCACTGCGTTGCTGAGCCTGGCAGTTTGCAAGGAAAGTCAATAGCTGAAGAGTAGGTTCGTGAAGACAGTAAAGGTGGGGAATAAATCCTGTCATCTATCACAGTTAGAGCAAAAGCTTTATTTAATTTATTTGTGTGGGGTTGAGGTGCTACTCCCTGAACAAGAGATCAACACAAAGTGTGGATTATACATATGTATTCAGACCAGACAAGTTACCACTTCTTATAGAGGTCATTAGCTCTGACCAGATATCTATAATTGAGGCATCAGGTTGTTCTCTATTTCTACCATCTCTGTTGATATTTAGCTATTTTGTTATGTGCAAACCTTACAGACTTTTGAATAATAGTGTAGATTATTTCTTCCAGGACAAAAAAAAGTGCTTTCTCATGTCCACATTCAGGAATTTGGCCCAAAGGAACATTAAAAGAAAAAAAGGATGATGGTAAACAATTGAATCAGAACTAGAGTTCATGACCAGGATTTTTTTGAGGAAGTGTACAGAGAACTAGTAATAGCGTCCATAACCGTCTTAACCATAGTTGTTGGAACTTGGCCAGCGCTGGAATTTTTTTTTCTTCCGCCTCACTTTTTCACCTTTATTTGCTTTGAAATTCGTTTTCTCCGCAAACCGCTTATCAATTAAACAAAACTTTCATAGGGAGAACCTACCATGGATAATTTTTTTATGCCTCGCTGACGAAATCACGGAGCATTATGTTTTCATGTTGTCTGTCCGTAGCATGTTCGTGCTAATTTTCTGTATTCTCTGCAACTGCTTATCCAATGAAAATTGTTTCACATAGGTGCAACGACTCATGTAGATGTTTTAAAGATATTATGACGTCCGTATCATGGTGTGGCAGCTATGTTGGAAAAAAGGAAAAACTTTGGACTCCAAAACCACTCCATGGAAAAAAATTTGAAACTTGGTCAAGTACTTGCCAGGGAAATAAGTGCAATTTTTTTGGATGTCATTTGCGGCTTCGTTATGACGTCACAACTGCATATGTCAAATACTATATCGATCAATATGAAATTTTTTGATGATCAGTTTTGGGCTAAATTGTGTGTGGGGGGGGGGGTGGAATTGATGTATCATCGATCATGTGTTTGGCAAGGATTTTTTTTTTTTTAACATTAAAAGCCTTCAAAAAAAAAATCTTCTCCAAAACAGCTGAACAGATCAAGGTAAACTTTACAGGTACATCGCCTATCCATAAAAAAAAAAGGTTCTCCACCTAACATCACAGGTCACATGGTTGGCAGCTATGATTTTTGAGAATTAAACCTTTTAAATCCCCTCCAGAACGGCTTGACCGATTGAGCGGAATCTTCACCACATGTTCCCAAGCCTTGGGGATATCAGGGTGTTCAGAATAATTATTGGGTCACATGGTTTGCATCCCTATTGGATTCAATGAAAATCTTAAATTATATTTATCTTGAACTGCTTCATCAATCGGCGTGAAATTCACAATTATGATCTCGTAGTCAATGGGAATATAGGTTTTAAATTTCAACCTGATTGGATGCATGGTCTGGCAGGCAAAATTATATAAGTTTTGAATATGGGTTCAAGGATTTGCATCAAACTTCATACAAGTATGTATAATGATGTAATATGTGGCAGAGCAGATCTGGCGACGTCACGATGTCAAAGAGTGCCCCTCTAGTTTAACAAAGTTACATGATGATTGGATGGAAAAATCGCGCCAGCATTCCAAAATAAATCCGTTTACTGCAAGCATGGTTTGCTGCGTGTATTTATGTTGCGGAACAATGGCCTCAACTCATTTCTCTTGGCCTTGGCCGAATTAGTAAAAAATTTCAAAACTATTAATTAAGTTTATAAAGGTGAATGTGGCTTGTGAAACGATCTCCAGGCAATGATTTGCTCTCAAACATTCACCCAACATGTCTAAGAAGTTTGATCTTCTTTGTTCTACTGCATAGTGGCATGAAGAAAGTGTTCCATTTTGTGTAGAGTTAGACTGTTATTAACAAAAATAAATAAATAAATAAATAAGAGTGCACATTACACTTTTATATGTCCAGTATCTCCAGCTTCAGAACACACCAGACCTAAGTCACATATGGAAGAGCAACAAATCTTTATAAGCAGTTCCCCCATTGCACACACCATTGCATATGACACACCCTCAAGGATAAAAGGAACATTTATGCCCTTTTATTTTAAAAAAAAAACATAATTGCTTACATTTTCTCTCACCGAGCAACATCTTCCTTCTTCTACCTTACATCTCCTTCTGGCACAGTTGTCAGCAACCAAAGAACAAGGAGCCATTTTTTTCAAATTCGGTCACAACGCGATTTTAAGAGCCGCAATGCACTAAACCCTGTTTAAAGAACTGAATAACAGGACAAACACACATTGATTTGTAATGCATTATGTTTATAGAGTTGGTTTCAATGAAAGGGCCATTAAATTTTCTTCAGTATATCGAGTCAGCTTACCACATTCACCTCCACACGAAGGTGGAAGGAGGTTTGTTTTCACCCTGTGTGTCTGTTTGTTACTTGCAAATTGAAGATTTTCAAGTACATTGGTTTAGTCGATTTTGTTATTCTGTTGAGTCCGAATATGGTGCACCCTTTCTCAGTAATTCTGTCTGTTTGCTTTGTGATGTTTGTTCGTTTGTCATCAGCCTGAATTGGTAGTAACGTGGCGATTTTACCAATTCCGGTGGTATTTGTAACAGTCTTATGACCTAGTTGCTTTGAAATTGTGGCATGGTTGCTAGGACGCTTTGGTCCTAGCAACAGCCGAAAAACCCTTTCAAAATCGGTTACCGTTGCACGCGAATCATTCGAAGCTTATCCACGTAGGCTTATGAAATTTGGCATGATCCTATACAAGGTGATGCTTACAATAAATATTTCCAGTTTGTGATATATAATACTGTTACCCGCAGCGCCCCTCAAATGGGTATGCCCCGAAATTTGGGAAATTAGGCCCCTAACGACCAGGTGAGTGCTATCTCCCAATGAACTTTGCAGGTTCATAAGCGCAATGAGTACTTACGAATCTTTTCTTCAGGACCTACTTGCGTAATTTCTTAGCGTCAGGGTCAAATGCAAAAAATTCAGGATCAATATGCGAGAAGCTGAGGTGGTCTTCTGCGCCAATGTTATTCCTCCTAAGGTTTATGTCATGAAATTATTATCATCTGGATCATGCCATTGTGCACAATACGCACGAGTCGCGGATTTTCGATTTATATCTTTGTTCACCGCACGACCCCTCGACTTGGGGATTCCGATTCAAAACGCATTTTCGTATTTTCATCAAATTGATTACCGAGTAGTTATCAGTAGATTGGACTCGATGATTGGTATGCACATAATTTAGGTGATTCATATCGCTTATTATGACATCATTTTTTTTCTATATCTTATTAGTTTCCCAAAATGGTTAACCCTCTCAACTTGTGTGTCCGAGGGCATTGGCAAGTTCTCTGAATTCGAACTAGCAAATCGATCGAAGACTTTACTGCCTTAGGTACCATTGTAGTCTTAACGTTTGACCGTCACGATCTTGCTATGACCTATGTCTCACGACTTTGTCATTATGCCAGTCTGGGTTCAAAGGTCTCAATACAAGTGATTTTTTGTGCGGCATTACTCAGGGCCCCTTGCTCCTCTCACGGATTACAATCTGAATGAAGTTCATAGGTAATAGTACTCGTGAGAACTACAACTTTGCTTCAGGATTATATTGACCATCTCGGGCTAGTCAGGGGTCAAAGGTCGAATGAGTGCATTTTTGCGGCAAAATGACCATTCAAATGCCCCTTGCCTCTACATGGTTACCGTCCCGAATGAAAGTTATAGGTAACAAGCTACTCATATGGGTAGCTCACAACTTTGGCTCGTGATATTGACCTATCTTGGCCTAGTAGGGTCAAGGTCCAAGAGTGCATTGTTCGGGCAAAATGACCATTTCAATGCCCCCGCTCTAGCATCGGGTTACGTTCGATGCCATTTGCAAGACTTGAGTACTAGATAATCAGATCAGGGGTCAAAGGTCATTCGGTAGTGCTAGGCGACCGATGGCCGCACGCTTTCTGTTCTGTTTTCCTACGTCCGCTTGTCTGTCTGTCTGTCACCTACAGGTCACAATTTTCAACCAATCTTTACGAAACTTCACCACATGGTAGAGCTTGGAATATGGAAGAAGCCTATTGTTTTTGAGGTAAAAAGGTCAACAACTTAGGTGAGATTTCTAAAATCCTCAATTTTCATCCGATTGACTTGAAATTTGAAGAGGGAATGTATTGCAGGTCACTGAATTCAACTAGCCAATTATTTTTGAGGTCAACATGGACCAAAATGTCAACATAGGCCCAAGGTCAACAACTAAGATGGTATTTCTAAAATCCTTAATTTTCAATCCATTGACTTGAAATTTGAAGAGGACTTGCATTTCAGGTCACCGAGTTCAACCACCAATTATTTTTGAGGTCAACATCGGCCCAAGGTCAACAACTAAGGCGGTATTTCTAAAATCCTAAATTTTCATCCGATTGACTTGAAATTTGAAAAGGATATATATTTCAGGTCATTGAATTCAACCACCAATTATTTTTTGAGGTCAAATTTGTTTTATGGATTTTGCAAGTGTCGTGCAGAACACGATGTCATCTTCTTATTTATTTGTCGTTTTGTGTGCAGGACATCTCAAAAAGTTGTGGATGGATGTGGATGAAAGTTGGTGGCCAGGTTAGGTGTGTGATAAGTACGAAATGATTAGATTTTGGTGAAGGTCCGTATCCGACGACTATAATTTTTTAAGTGATTCTAAAGCTAAAAACGATATTGCATATCTCAAAAAGTTGTGGATGGATTCGGATGAAAGTTGGTGGACATGTTGGGTGTGTGACAAGGAAGAATTGGTTCAATTTTGGTGAAGATCAAAATCCAGATTTGGATAACAGAATTTTTCACTTTTTAAAGTGATTCTTCACCATTGAGAGATGGGGCCAAAAACTATTATATATACATTAATATATATATATATACTTATTAGCATTAATATATTGTATTATATGTAGCAGATACCCGTCTACGATGGTTATGGGGACAGGACGGATTACAATACTCAGTTACGGTAGTTTCTTTGGATGTTTTGCGCCACATCAACAGCTCAGTTCATATGCTGGGCGTGTCTGGGTGCCCATGTTACATTTGAGAACGGTGCTTTAGATTGTTGCCTTGACACAAGTGCTGGATGAGTAAACGATACGAAGTTTGACATATTCATCGTTTCTATATGACCTCCATCAACAGATTACAAACATGGCAGGTTAAAAGTCGTGAATGCCGAGTTGAACAAACGTCCTGAACTCATGGACTTTGTTA
>CM068952.1:62789067-62799361 GCA_035128595.1 Eptatretus atami
GGAAGTCGGGAAGTACAATTCTTTATACATCGCGGACACTCCCGGCGTACATTTCTGTCAGCATTGGAAGTTTGCGAGGATCAGTCCAGTACTTCAGTGCATAGGTCACCAAGAAAACACACAGACACTACTTTACACTTATATATATATAATAATATATATATACAATATATAATTATACAGGGCTGCAAAAGTAGTATACATAAGGATTACAGTATTATAATAGTGGTGCTAGATTCATTTTAATACTAGAATTCATTTATTTGAACATTGAGATTAATAGTTTATATATTGTATGTTATTAATTGATATGCTGTGTAAATCAATAAATACGTTTATGTGCGCACTATTTTGTTTTCATTTCTGCTATACCTACTTTTGCAAGCCCCGTGTATATATATTATAATGAAGACCACAAGGGGCAAAACCAGACGATGTCAGGAATAAGGTCAAATTTGAAGAAACTGAAAAAACAAAGTTCAAGACTTTGTGTGGACTGTTTAATAACGTCAAGATTCTTTTCCACGTAAAAGGAGAGGATCATTGCTTGATCAAATTAAGCAGTTAGCATTTGCCACAGCTTCTTTATTTAATTTAAGAGCAAAGAACGAATCAATGTTTGCAAACTGACAATCACTGGTATTCCCTTGTTTAATAATTGCCACTGCGATTCTAACCCAGGATGTGTAGCAAAAATTCACTGCTTGTGTGCGATTAGCAATACATTTACAGACTTTGTGATCACAGATTATTTTTTCAACATTATAACGCGTCATTTTTTTGTTTTTGGTGTCAACGCCATACCTCAAGGATATTTCGCTTATAATGATACGGATTCTCCATTTCTTTACTCCGTACTACTAATACGATGGAAAACCGGGGAGGAACCAAGGATAAACCACCCCCGCATAGCGAAGTCCCACCTCAGTGACTCCCTCACTATACCTAAGGGCCCTGTCATCACCTTGACGTTTTAGCAGCAATTGCAACGTATAAAAATTATGTAAAACGTTGGCTACGCGAAATTTTGATGTTTTTTTTTTTTTTTAGTTCTTTGGCGTATCATAACGTGTTCGTCGTATGATAACATATTAGTAATGGCACAGAACGTTTCGTTGTGTTATGATAACTTTTTACCAACGAGAATGCTTAGCCTGTTGTCGCGCGTTCACAACCTTATGGCCCAACGATAGTTAACTTACGCATAGCGCCCGCTAACGTATATCGCCGCAAACTCATGGCGTAGCCTGTTAAAACCTGCCATACGCACTATTTAATCATAACCGCCTATGAGAAGTTGACGAGTGTTCAAATCGCAGTCCCACCATTGACGATTTTTCCAGTGTATCGCCAACTATGAAAAATGTGTCTAAAACGCTGGCACACGTCGAATATCATAGTTAAGTTGTGTATACGTTAAGAGTAGCTGGAAAACAATGAAGTACGCTGTCATATTACGTGGTACGTGTAATACGTCATTAAATTTCAAGCATGCTGAAAATTTACGACGTACTCGGCGTATGGCTAACACGTTCCGCATGCATTTCATATGTTCCTGGCACGCTCCGCGATTGTTTACACACGACGGACACACGGTACTTGTAGGTTACTCATAAGTCGAAACACGTCAAGGTAATATTAACAACCCGCAACCTAATTTTCAACCAATGGTTAGCGTCCTTTTAACCTATGAGTAGCGTGCTCTGAACCTATTAGTAACGTGCATTGAACCTATTTATAAACTTGCTTGAACCAATGACTAGCGTGCTATGAACCTATGAGTAGCGTGCGTTTTACCTATGTGTAGCATGCTTTGAACCTAAGTATAACGTGCTTCTAATCTTTGAGTAAACATGCTATGAACCTATTTGTAACGTATCTAAAACGCACATTGTCGTATGTAGACGAATTAGATTGATGTCTCCGGACGACCACAGCACTTACTGAACGTGTTCTAACTTACATCTACCGTGTAATGGCGTATTGCATGTTTAAGGGGAATGTATATTACAAATGGCTTCCACAGAGCAACCCATCATTGTTCCAGACTCCATGTTGAGTAGATGTCAATGCCAGTAGTATCAGTTAGTAGTATCTATTAGTAGTAGTTGTGTGCGTGACAGTAGTAATAGATAGTAGTAGTTGTAGTAGTAGCATTGGTATTAGTAGTATGTCCATGTCAGTAGTAGTATGTGTGCGTGATGGGGAGGGTGGGTGATGATGGATCCTCTTATCGTCACGAATAGGAGGACACTACTTTGCACCATTGTCGATGTTCTTTTCGGCTAATTTTTTTTCTCATTCCCACGATGAAATATTTTTTGTTTTACTTTTTAAAGTATTAAAAACGACTTTGACAAATGCATAATGCACTAGTAATGAACACAGAACGCTTCGATAACTTATAGATAAGTTATACAACGATTGTTTATCATGTTTTGGTCGTCCACAACCTATGCCCAACGTAGTCAGGCGTATGCATAGCGTAATAATCCAAGCACGTTATTCATAGGTTATAAATAAGTCACGGGTACCCTAAACATTACTTTGATGTGTTTCGACGTATGAGGAACTTTCAAGTAGCGGTGTTGCGAAGTGTGAACAACGTTCGTGTTAGCGTGCTTACAAAACGTTACTCATAGGTTAGAAATAAGTTCGGGTACGCGAGTACCTCTACGTGTTTCGACTGATGGAGTAACATACAATTAACGGTGTGTCAACGATCGCATTAACGTGCTACAACTTATGGCCAGCGCAGCAGAAACGTGTGAGCAAACGCCGAGTACGTCGTTAAAATTTCAAGCATGCAAAATTTTTTTGACAACCAAAAAGTACAACGTCTTTAAACCAGCGTAATACGACCTATGGTAGTGTTTTTTCAGCGTGCACCTAACGTACACATAACGTATTCGACAAATTTTCATAAATCGGCATACGCTGCTAAATCGTCGGAGGTGTGACAGCCCCTTAAGCAGGTTGAATGGGCGGTGGTACCTCGAATGAGGATTGGACTCAGACGCGCTAACCATTAAGCCACGGCGTGGGCCCATAAAAGTCACAATAAAGGTTTTGACCAGGCTTGAACCACGATATGCACCAACTGCGGAGCCCATGATATAACCAAATAGGCCATTGTAGTGCTCAGAGTTTATTGCTGTGAAAGTTTACAACCTTTCATTTTTTTAGTTTCTCAACTCTGAATACTATGGTGGAACAGTTAACATGAATGAAAGGGAGATAACCAGGAGTAAAGTACTGACAACTCTGGGGTTCTACTTGTTCAGCTTGACAACAGTGGTTTTTCATTGCACGGCTAAACTTTATACCATATAAATTATGGACACCCCTGTTATTTGTTAAAGTAATATGTGAGAGGAAACCTTATGTTGCCAACTATATGGCGCAGTGCAATAACCCTGAAATTTATAAAAAGTGACATCTCTGTTTTCCCCTTGTGGTCTTCATATACATACATCATTATATTTCGAAAATTTCTTGGGCCCATATGTTCTACTTGATCATGTATTGTGTAGTGGATGTGTATGCCCTACCAAGTGCCCTTCTAGTTCATGTGATTTCTGCTGCAGAGTTTCTTTGGAAAGTTGTTTGATGTTTGGACAGTGTACTGTCGTATTTCATTTTCAAGCAGGATTTAAACTCACTTCATTCAATTGGTTTCTCACGGTGCTTTTTATGAAATTCATACATGTAAACACTTTCTCGCACAGTAAGTCGTCCGAAGATGGACAGAATGCCAAATGCATATCTCTTCACGTTCCTGCCGGTTTCCGGTAAGAATTCCAAACTTCAAAACACTATTTGTTCTTGTTTTTCAAGATCATGCATTTCAGTCCATCTGTGTTGAAGTGCCAGGGTAGATCTGTGCCTTTCTAGATTTTCGAGTTTGGTCACTAAGCCTCTGAATTAGAACTCCACATGTCCTGTCCTGCAAATCAGCCAGTTCAAGTTCTAGTTCTCCTCCGTCTACTCCTGCAAATGCTGAAAAGTTGAGTGCATAAGTATCTGCGTCAAGGGGTTTCAACACAAATGAGAAAGTTGCCTTTCCCCTTCTGAATTCCTGAAATCACCCTGCAAAGCTGCTCTTTCATTTCCAGTATCACATTTTTTATGTATTGTGTCAAGTGTTCATAGTTGTCTCCTCTTTGAATTGTTTCAGTGATGAGAAATGAGCCGCAAACCCATCTCCATGTCTCTCGCCAAACAATGCTAGTTTTCACTCAAATGATAGCACCTCTTCTAAAAGCAAGTGAGCTGTGTTCCCTTTCCTTGCAGCTTTCTGTTCAGGCCATTTAAAAGTGAGGTGATGTCCACCATGAAGTGAAATCTACACCACACACACACACACACCACACACACACACACACACACACACACACACACACACCACACCACGCACGCACGCACGCCACGCACGCACCACCACCATATTCACAAGCCCTTTTCCTGCCATAAACACGTTCACTTCTTTCAGAAAAGCTGCAAAACACACAAGAACTCTTCCCCTGAAGAGCCATCATACCTTGTGCAGAAAAATGGCCGAATATTGAACAGTTGACCTCCCCAAGAAGTTCACAGGACTGCGCCGCTGCGTTGAACCCGTTTTCCATTATTTTTTGAAGATTGATAACCAGGTCATCACTTCTGTGATCTCTGGTGGAAACGTTTTGCACAGAGGCTTATTGATGAATGATGCAGGTGAAGCATAGCAAATTACGCATCCATGTTTTTTGCCAACAAAATAACAAACCCCTTGTGTGCCCCTTTCATATTCGGTGCCCCATCGGTCATGACAGATGATATGGCCAGTGCTTATTTCTTCGTCTTGAGCCAGTCAATAATAGTTAACAAAAAATCTTCTCCCTTGTTTGCCTTTGATGGGCAGCAATTCAATCAGCTCCTCTTGGGTCCTTTGGAATTCACGTACCTGCCGAGAAGAGCAACCTGTGCCATGTCATCAACATCACATGACTCTTCACAATAGAGAAGCCCAGAGCTGAATTAATGTCCTTAATCGTGACTGGCAATGCCTGTTGCCATTTTTACTGTTCTGTCCCTCACAGTCTTGCAACAAGGGCATGTCTAATTTTGTGAACAATTTCGTTTTGTTTTTGAAACCAAGAACAGCTGCTCTGATACTTGACAAAGCACTCTTTTATAATATTCACCATCTGAGAAGGCTTTCCTCATTTCACAATCTCTTGAGTTGCCACATAACTAGCGGTAGTTGTGCGACTCGGTATGTCATCCATTTCGTGAATGTGTTCTTACTTTGGTCTGCTTTGTGCTTCAGCTCCTCTATGCTCTCTTTCTGCACTCCAAACTGATACTTTTCAGCAAACGTTGTGTGCTTTCTTTATTTTAGAAAATGCCTCTTGAGATTGGATTGTTTGTTGTGGCGAATTTTCTCATGGCAAATGAGACATAAAGGAGCCCAGCCGAAACTTGATGTGAACGCGAAGGATTCCAGTCCATTCATTTAAATTCTCTTTTTCCTCTTCAATTTCCTCTTCTTTAAGCTATTTCACAGTACCACTGATGAATGTTGCCAAACTTCTGTTTTCTGAAAATAATGAAAAAGACTCAAAACACTGATGCAGTATCAGTATCATCAACAGTTCAGATATGGAACACACACACACACACAACACACACACACAACTGAAGTGAAGATATCTGGAAGAGAAGAGTACCAAAGCTGAGAGTACTAATTGTAATTGAGCAATGTGAATGATAAAGACGAAATTATAAAGATCCTCCAAACCATCTTTGGGAACATCACCACAAGCGAATTACAGTCGGAGGCTGTCTCTTGGCTCAGTGACGATCCTGAAAAGAGCCCTCGGAACAAAACTCCGAGAACAACAATAACTTTACACAAACTTGGTCCATGAATCACGATGCTTCACCGAAACGGAGGTGGATACTCCGTGTCATGGGAGGACTCTGTTCTACCTTCTGAAAGTCGAATTATGCGAGATAACAATGAACGACGACACACACCACACACACACACACACACACACAACACACACACACACACACACACTCTTGGACGTGAGAATCTCATTCCGAATCCCTCTTGAACATCCCTCATCACTCGCAAGTCAAGCCTCCAAGTTAAAATCCTTGGATTGTTGTGCCGGAGGCAGTCTATGATATGACAACCAATCCTTCCCATCGGCACAATTGCCACAACAAAATAATGAGGCAACATCACCATTTTAACTCCTATTTTATGAAATGTATATACAATGATGCAGTGCACGTGTAGTTTCGTTTTGTTTGTTGGTACTCCAAGATGCAGACAGCAAACGTGGCCGACGTCACATGCACGTGATCCTCTACTGAAGGCGGGAGTTACAAAACAACATCTTGTTTGTTATTTTAAGATACAATTTGTTACATTACGGATTCCTCGCTTACCTGCCCAATAAGAATCAGGCGTCCCTAACCTTTAGTACAGGGGGTTCGAATGGTGTAAACTGATGGCTGCGAAACGGTTGAAGCAGTGATATTACAGGATGGTTGAAAAAACACTAATGGGAAAAGGTGGCGCGGAGCACAGACGTGTGTAAGTCTGCTCACAGGATTCGCCGGTAACGGATGTATTTTCCTGTTTAGTCACTGCCAAAGTTCTCCAAGTATTACTTTATTCCTTTACGATAGTCACAAAATTTTTCTGAAAATTATTTATCTGAGAAAAAGGAAGATTTTATCATCAGGCTTGGTCGAGCACACTCACAGTCCGTAATGAGCCGCAGGTTGCACCCCCGTTCTGGGTAGGTTCTCCCATCTCAGCTGAGGAACTCTGTAGTTATCATTGGGTTCTTCTGTCAGAGTGGTCAATTGGTTCTTTGGGTCACCTCCCTGACCAAGGTCCTTCTTGCCTGGTTTTCAGTTTGAATCGGTTGACCAGCTCTCAGAAAAGTTCTCCGGAGTTCCATATTCTTTTGTTTCCTAACGATGGAGCTTCACTTGCTCTTGGGAACTTTTGAACACTCCAGAAATTGTTTTATACCCTTCTCCAACTAATCTCCTCACATCTATGTTGGAGTTCTACAGACAGTTCCTTGGACATCATGTAGAGTTTCTGTTCTGACAGTGCACTGTCAATGTGGGACCTTATATAGAAAGTGTTGTTTCTTTCTCAATCATTTAATTGGCCACAGGTGGACTCTAATCAAGTTTGTCGAGACGTCTCAAAATATCAAAAAGAAATTAGATGCACTTGAGCCTCAATTTGGTGAGTTCATAGCAAAGTGGTGAATACGTATGACAAACATTTTCAGCTCATTTTTAATTAATTTGTAAAAACATTGTTTCACTTTGTCATTATGGGTAGTTTGTGTGGATCAGGCCCAAAAAATATTTAAATTAATCCATTTTAAATTCGGCTGTAAACACAACAAATTGTGAAAAAGTCAAGGGGTGTAATACTTCTGAAGCCACTGTATTCATATAGAATTCTGTGACAAGTCCCAATGATCTTGTCTGGCAATGAATTTTAAAGCAGGCATTTTCCTCGTCCTCCATATACACCAACAAATCACACCCAATTAAGGCAAGCAGTCCCAACAAGCCTCCTAATCTTACCTAAATCCTTGTTTAAAAAAAAAAAAAATTTTAACGTCTCTTCCAATGTTTCAAACTCCTCTTTCACACGTGTGTTCTCGGCATTGTATCACAATTTCACTACTACTCTATTTCATCAATTGCGACTTTCCTTCATTCCCATGTCTAAAAAGTCGCAACGGTTACAACATTCATTTGTCTCCATCTATCTATATTCCAGCAATGTGTGTTGTTGTGTTGTGTGTGTGGTGTGTGTTGTGTGTGTGTTGTGTGCTGTGTGTGTGTGATTGTGTGTGTTGTTGGTTCATGTGTTGTTGTGTGTGTGTGTGTGTGTCCGCTGTTCTCGACAACCTCTGGTCCGATCTAATTGAAACTTGCAGGTATATTGCTGGGACCTGAGGATGTGCCTTTTCAATTTGATTATAATCGGACAAGTGCTTCCCAAGTTATGCCAGTTTAGTTAACCAAACAATGGCAAGAACACGTTGTTGCGTGGGCGTGGCCGAATGGGGAAAGTGAAGCTCAGCCGCGTTCCCCATTACGCGGTTACAACGTACGGGCTTCCGGAGAGTGATGACTTCGTGTATTTAATAATTTCTCGATTTCTTATTGCGCATTTATAGATTAAACACAATGCCCCAAAGTTATGCATCGTTTTCATATAGACCGTTGCTATAGAATTTCGGAACATCGAGGTGGTATGCCTCCGGAACCAGGAAGTAAATTTTTTCTCTCTTCTCTTCTCTTTTGTGTTTTTCCTTGCCACGACATTGCGAAAAGGTAAAATACGTTGGCGCTAATTGAATATTAAAAAATAAATTGCGGAATAATCGTAACTGCCGAATAATATCGAACTTCCGGGATCACGCACGCACGGCACGTGAGAGCGAAAGAAACGGCCTGTTGTGGTTATTTATTTATTATTATTTTTTTTTTATTTTTTACGGGGCAAGTACTGAGTGCTATCTTAATTCCAGCAATCTCTGTGTGTGGTGTCTTGTGTGTTCTGTGTGTGTGTGTGTGACCGCTGTTTCTCATAACACTGGTCCGATCTATGAAACTTGCCAGTATATTGCTGGGACCTGAGGATGTGCCTTTCAAGTTCGATAGTATCGGACAAGTGCCTCCCAGTTATGGCCATTTATTTACCAAAAGCCCAATGTAAAGACACGTTGTTGCGATGTGGCGTGGCTATGTGGGGAACGGAAGCCACAAGCCGCGTCCCCATTACGGGTTACAAGCGTACGGGCTTCCGGAGAGTTGACGACTTCGTGTATTCTATAATTTCTCGTTATTCTTATGCGCATTTATAGATAAACACAATGCCCCAGTTATGATCCGTTTCATATTAGACGGTGTATAATTTCGGTAAATCAGAGGTGCTGGTATGCTCCGAAACCAAATGGAATAAATTTTTTTTGCACGGTTTTTTTTCGTGTATTCTAATAATTCTCGATTTAGTTATTGCGCATTTATAGATAAACACATGCCCAAGTTTCGATCGTTTTCATATTAGACGGTGTATAAATTTCGGTATAAGATCAGGGAGTGCTGGTATTTGTCCGAACCAGGAATAAATTTTGTTTGCACGTTTTTTTTGTCGTGTATTCTAATATTTCTCGATTAGTCGATGCCGCATTTAAGATAAACACAATGCCCCCAAGTTATGATCGTTTTATATTAGACGGTGCATAAATTGGGTAACATCAGCAATGCTGGTATGCTCCGAACCAGGAAGTAAATATTTTTTCTCTCTCTTCTCCTTCTCTTTTGTTTTTCCTTGCCCACACATTGCGAAAAGTAAAATACATTGGCGCTAATTGAATATTGGGTATTAAAAACTAAATTGCCGAATAATTCGTAACTGTGAATAATATCGAACTTCGCGGTCACGCAACGTACGGGCACGTGGAGAGCGAAGAAACGGCCTGTGTGGTTTATTATTTATGTATTATTTTTTTTTTATGGGCACGAACTATCTATCTATAATTCAGCAATGTGTGTGTATGTGTGTGTGTTTGTGTGTGTGTTGACCGCTGTTTCTCGACAACCACTGGCGTCCGATCTAATTGAACTTGCCAGTATATTGCTGGCGAACCTGAGGTGGGCCTTTTCAAGAGTTTGAATTAATCGGACAGTGCTTTCCCAAGTTATGGCCATTTATTTACCAAACCAAGAGCAAGACACTTGGGTGCGTGGGCATGGCCATGAAGGGAAGCACAGCCGCGTTCCCCATTACGGGTTACAACGTACGGGCTTTCGGAGAGTGAGACTTCGTGTATCTAATAATTCTCGATTTCTTATGCGCATTTATAGATAAACACAGATGCCCAATTATGATCTTTCATATTAGACGGTGTATAAATTTCCGGGAACATCAGTGCTGGTATGGTTCCGAACCAAAGTAAATTTTTTTCTCTCTTTTTGTTTTTCCTTCCACGACATTGTGAAAAAGTAAAATACGTGGCGTATGAATAATTGGTATTAAAAACTAATTGCAATAATCGTAACTGCGAATATCGAACTTCCGGGTCACGCACTACGGGCACGCGTGATCTCTCTCTTTTCTGATAATGCACTAGTAATGAACACAGAACGCTTCGATAACTTATAGATAAGTTATACCAACGATTGTTTATCATGTTTTGGTCGTCCACAACCTATGCCCAACGATAGTCTAGCGTATGCATAGCGTAATAAT
>CM068952.1:62824576-62840097 GCA_035128595.1 Eptatretus atami
AATGAAGCTCTCTGGCTGGAGAGGCCATGGTTGATCAATCTTCGATTTTTTTTTTCTACATCCGCCATTATGTCCAAAGCACAACACCTCATCATTGTCCACTGACTTTGGTAATTCCAGGTCAGCTGGCATTCTAAGATAGTCTTCGATAGTTTGTCTGGTGTGAACACGATTTGCCTTTATAATCCGATATAATCTCAAGGATGTTACAAAATTCACCTGCAACGTTCACCGAATGTTTTTGCTTGTGGCTTATATAAATCGCCAACACCCCACCCCTCCACAACATATTTGGCATTTCTAGAAAATAAATACAATTTGCATGTCATTCATTTTAGAAAACAAGTAAAGGTATGCACACCCACAGCCTTTAAAATATGGACTATGTAACTTCTATACAAGTGTATTGTGTGTCAATGGAAAATGGGAACACCATGTCATAAGCAGACTCCAGATATAAGCACACCTTTCCTGCTTACCGAAGATGTGGTTACGAGCGGAGACTATTTTTACGGGAAAGGTCAGTTCTTGCAGACATGAGACATAACAAATGGCATTACAGTTCATGATATACTATAATATAAAAGCATTACTCAAGATGTTGTAGAGACCGTTGTGCAATATGCCTGATAGGGAATCGAAGATAACCTCTCGTCAAATTTTCCACAATAAGAATAAACCACAACAGTGAGAATGCTTTGTCCCTCCTGCATGCATGTCCCCTCCTGATGTGATATTTCTGTCTAAAAAGGGATAACAGTGAAAAATTGATGAAACGCCCTGAAACTCGAACTTATCCTATTAAAGCCACGTATCAAGTTTCAGTTGAATATGTTAAAGGGTATGAGGAAAAAAAAAAAGTCTGAAAAAATAAGAACAAAAAAACAGGTAGGACGGATGGAGAGACAGACAAGGGCAAGCCTATAATCCCCTCCGGTGAAACCGGTAGGGACAAATAACCAACATAAGCCTTTACTATTTAGTTCATTTTTTTTATATTAAGCTCAACTTTAGTATTAAGCTCATTTTTTGGGGCCTGGTATAAGACAAACTTTATTAACTGGTAGGAAACGATAATAATAAATCTTCCAGTCAGAAACATCTGTCAGAATTTCTATCTGTCGCACTTCGATGTTTTTTAAAAACGATTTCTTGACAATTACAATCAAACAATCTTTGAGAACTGTTTAATTTACACATTAAACTGATTAAAGCATTTGCACCAGGAAGTCGCTCGACTTCCCATGCAGGGATGGCATGGACACTCCAATATAATAGGTTTAATACAACATAAATGCCTGGTGTTGGCTTAACGGTTAAGTGGCTGGCCTAAGATCTTTGGTCATGAGTTTGAAACCCCTTCCCACCGTTTAATTAACACCAGGTGGGGTTGACTCGGCCTGTCATCCTTCCAAGGTCGGCGAAATGAGTACCAGTGTATTTGTATTGTAATAGGGGCACTGGATGCCCTCTGCATCATTGGCACAGCCACGCCCCAGAAAATGATGCAACCAGAGCCACAGGCTGCAACAATGGCTAAACATAAATCCCGAAAAATTTTTTTAAGTACCAACCAGTCATCTCTAGAGGATTTCACATCCAATAACTTTCATGAAACTCGTGGACAGCATCTCTGAGCTACAAAACTGACCAACCCAAAACAGCCCATTTGTAATTCTTCTTATTATTATTATTTTCAGACAGCCCAACTCAAAATTGAGTGAAGCTCAATAGTTGGTTTAAACACAATTCTACTGCATTTTACAGTGGAAGGTCCATGACAACTCCAAAATTTAATAACTTCATAGGATTCTACAGAATAAGCATTTCAAAGTAAGCATAGCTGCATACCTCAGCGTAGTGCAATGAGGATGGGGTGGACCACCTCTGTCAATCAGCCTGGTGGGGGCAGGCCTATGGCAACAATTGCCTGAAGGCTAATCACACCTAATGGGTGTGGTTAATGGTGGAATATTACGGACAATGCGACAACCATTGTTACCAGACAAATGACAATCGTATAAATACGATAATTAATCACAAGGTGTGACAGCATGTGCACAAAGTGCAGGAACTTCTTCGACCATGAAGCACGCGTGTAGGTATGCACAGTTCATCGTCGACTTGTCGTCATTGAAGTACGACAGATTTCAAACAAAGTTGGTAAGGCCTTAGTTATTTTATAACTGTTTACGCAGTTCTTCAGCTAAAATGTAGGGTCGGTAGGTTGAAATATAAATATGAATATAATTTCAATTTTTAGAAATTATATATTTTATGATTTTTTTCGGATGTTCCATGGAAAAGACAAGGGTAGGTTGGGGGGGGGGAAATATAAATCCCGGACCAGGAGATCTAAGAAAACATTGAAGATGGAAACCCATTCAAATGCAGGATGCCATTGTTCACTGATCATCTGATGTGAAAAACAATAAAGAAGGATTAAAACTTGTTTTACAATATAGTCTGGCATGTTTTTATTATAGGAACCTGTTGGATCATCAAACAAATGGAAACAATGCTGAGAAAATTACTGTCCAAGTCGTAGATGTGTGCGTGGACACCAGTGCATAGTGCTGGATATGGTAAAAAAAAAAGGTGTCTACTCAGAGTCAACCATGAGCTTTTCATGGTATATATATATATATATATATAGTTACGGTTGTGGAAATTCGCATTACACCATAAAAGATCCTCAGGTGAGATATCTCGATAAGTCCATGTGTTAGTTAGCCCAAAGCCGTTGTATAGAGGAATTTATGTGATCCATCCGGGCTGCGACGCTTTGAGTTAGCCATTTTTCTGTTCTATCTTTTTATTTCAAACAAACAGCATCTCAACAACCACGCCATCCCCACCACAGCACCAACCACACTACAACCACGCCACCTCCACCACCTACGCTACCACATCTTCGCCACTCGCCATTCAATCAGCACCGTGCGGTCACGATCTCCGGGAGAACAAAAACCACCAACGATGCTCGGGGTTTTTTCCCGCCCGTTTCTCCCGTATAAATTCTCCGCGCTCGGTGTGGTGGAAGTGCGATCCGAGCCGGGGGTCAAAAGGTGAGAAAAGGTGGGGCGCTCTTTTTGGGGAATAATTCCCTGGCCCTGAGCCAAAACAGACTCCCCCGCCCCCGCACGGGGCGGGGTGGAGGGAGAGCGAAGGGTATGCCCCCTTCGAGAGGCTTCTCCAAGGAGCTCGAAGGGAGGCGGGGCCGAAAACGGGCGGAGCGAAGGGCGGACCCCGCGCTACAAAAGGCGGACAGCATGGACCTTGAGAGAGTTTGAGGCTTCCTGTCTCCTTGTCTTCGAGAGTTCCTGTGTTCTTCGGGTTGTTTGAGCTTCTGGGCTGGACGTCGTCTTCTTCTTGGCGCTGCTTGTCTTGTCGGGGGAAGAGGTCCTGCGCTCGCGGCTGGGCGAGCGGCCTGTCAACGGAGGCACGGACGGGAGACACGGCAGCGCCGGTTGTGAGGTGGACCTGCGCGTCCGGAGAGGAGTGCCGGAGAGGGTTCGTCGGCCGCGAGAGAGAGGTCGGGGCCAGGCGCGACCACGCTGACGCTCGTGGGAGAGGGACTCACCAGCCACGAAAAGGGAAGTCGCGACTTCTTTTCTTTTTCCTTTGCTTTTTGTGTAAATGCTTGTGGTGGCGCCGTCCGTAAAGTAGAACTGTGTAAGTGTTGCCGTGCATGTAAATAAATCCTTGCTTTTATTCGGTTTTAACTCTGCATTTGCTTTTGTTGCATTATTATTGTTGCTGTGACTGAAATACGTGCTTGTTTTGTGTCCGTGTGTCGCGCAATAAAATGCTTGCTTGTTGAACTGTCCCGCTCTGCTTCGTCTTTCTTTTTATTGACTCTCCATCCTACATCGCGTAAGAGATTGGTAGTGGGTGTAAGTTCCCGGTAACTAATCTGAACCGTCGAGGTCGACGATAACTCAGCTCGGTTATCTCTGCAGTACGGAACGAACCGCTTAAGCGGTTCGTGTCCGAGGTCGACCTGCGGCGAGGTACGATGCCCGATTAACCATCCGCGTAGGTACTTAGTAGGTCGAGTTTGGCGAACAACCCTATCCTACGCGGTGTGCCGATTGGCACGATTGTGGTGAGGTCGAAAGGCCCACCCGTGACTAGTTCCCGGCGTTGTTCCGAAGGGTCACGACAGAATTGTCCGTCCGGTGGGCAACGTGCCGCGATTCGAGTTATGTGGCCGTTCGCACGCCGGCGGGCGCGAATTCGCAACAATATATATATATATATAATCTATATTAATATTTCGGCATGCCCCTTTTTTGTTCCACCATCAGATTTTTGTTACTGCATGAAATGAAACAAGCTTTGACATATATAGTAATGATATTATTGTCTTCCTTAAGAGGCCCTCAAAATTCGTTTTGATGATTATGGTAGTTAAACAGTTCATGTTCTCCATTTGCAAAATGGGAGGAATTATTGCACAAAAAAGAAATAAAAATGTTTCCCATTTTTTAGAGGACCACTAAGATGAGTTTGTAAAACCTTTTGTAGAGTATGTTATTATTAATCACTATACGCCATAGTAAATTGCTCATGTTATTGAGCTGTCAATAAGCTATCAATCATAGACATATAATAAACTCACTTGAGTATTCATATCTCTATTTCAATGCGTAATATCAAGCGGTACCTTCATGATGACCTAATAAAACCGGTCTCGATGTCCGTCCGTCCGTATAGCTGTTCACAATCAAACCGATCGTGATGCATTTTAAGGCTTTCCGAGAGCTTTGGAGAGATTACCTACACTCCCGCACGGTGCTGTTTTTATTATTCCTACTGCACTTCATTAAAACATAGATCGTGGATGGATGCGCAGATCCCAGGAGAACAACTATAGCTGTACAGAACAATTCATATATCGATGGATAAAAATGATATTTAATTGATACTAGCAGTAAAGCCCGGCGTTGCTCGGATAGCAATAAAGCCCGGCGTTGCCCGGGCTTTCTTGCAAATTTCCTGAATAGCTGTTAGGGTTAGGGTTAGCTACCCTAACCCTAACCCACAGCTAACCCTAACCCTAACAGCTTGGCGTTGCGGAGGTAAACGGCGCCCGGGGCAAAGTGGAAATTTGCGTCCCCCGTAGGCCTTAAACTTGAGTGGATTTGAATGGAAAATCCATAAGGGATATCGATTTATCGATTTTTTCGAATATCGGAAGTGTTATGGAAAAAATTTATAGCCAACGACCTAAGTTGGACCAAAAGCCATAATCGTACCGAATTTGAATGGAATCGGTTGAGTTTGTGGAAATGCATAACGACCATACACACACATTCTCAGTTTTATAGAATAGATGATAATAAATTGTTTATTTAAAATATCTTCAAATTTTGTGAGTTTTAGTTTGTTGTGAAATATTAGGTCCTCGGGTCTCCGCATAGTGGCGTACAGGCTTAAGTCGTACTTCTGTTTACTACCGTAGAAAATCACAGAACCATCCGATCGACATGCTGTTAACAGTTTCAGAATCAGCTAAAATCTACAAGATATAATATGTAGACGAAACTGATCCGGCCAGCTAAAATCTACAAGATATGAATATGTACACGAAACTGATCCGACCTTTTGGATCACTTTAAAGTAGGGTGCCCTGTAATTTTGATGCGCTCTATGGATCCTCCGGAACTCACGAATGGTACACGTTGTGTAGTCACTAAACTACTGCGGGACAGTCGAAGGGGAAAACCTGAATGATAATCAATGGATAAAAATGATATTATATATTGTTTAAAATACATTCATGCTATCTGTCTTGTACCATATGTTGCCAGTGATGCCGTCGAAGACGGGCACCTTTACTAATATAATATATATATATATATATATTACATACACCAACCCTACCTTGTTTCATACTTTTTGGCATACCATCCCTACATCCTTTTGCATTTTTCAGTATTTGTATATTCAGAAAGGCCACTTCCTAAAGATATACATACGAATGAACATACCACTGCACAAAAAAATAAATAAATAAAAGCTCATCATATAGTGATGCAATAAGATGCATGATGTCCCAGACGATGGACTTAAACCACATGCATATTGCACAAGTCAAAAGGGTCGCTTCCAGAACAGTCATTAGAACAAGACAATATACTGGCAGAGACATTAAACTCCACATGATTTTTAAGAGTACGTGACATGAAAGGTGTGAATAACTGTACTAAACGATCAAACTCATCGAGATTAGATTAAAGCATTCATTATGGGGAAGGCCATCATGGATGATGGGCACAGCCACAGTAATAATGAGACAAATCACTCTGGATTTTCATGGACAAAATTACTTGCAGTGTATGGCCAGATTAAAGAGCGACAAAGATTTCTTACCTTTTGCAAGATCTTGCTCTTCTTGTTCACAAACTTTCTGATTTGGCAACTCATTTCCATCAAAGCCTGCCTTTGCATCCTCCAGCTCCTTAAAACCACAAAACACACCAAACAATGATGATTCCTAAATCTCACTGATGCTGGCTGTTCTTTGCTCAATGCTCCAATGAAAAGCAGGAACAAATTCAGAAACCACACTGAATGTAAATCGCCCGTTACACCCAACTCGGATGAATAATAAGCGTAAAAGAGGGAGCATTAATGAGATTTGAAGCGAGCTCGTTCTTTGAATGTGTGCACCCTGTACCTTCGAGCCTGGCTCTGGAAATTCGATGTCTTGTTCCTTGAGCCTCTGGATGATGAAATAGAGCAGCATGAGATGCGTATCTTTGGTAAATTCCCCACACCATTCCACCATGTGGGCCTTGAGCTTAGCACCGACCTTGGGATGGGCCTTGGAGGAGCAAAACAGGAAAGTTTAACAAGGCAAAGTAGTGTCATTACTTATTTATAAAGGAAAAGATAACGTACAACAAAATAATAAACGAGCAGAGCTTTCAAATGGTTTTTAAGAGTGCATGACATATATATATTACATACACAAAGGTTTGATGTAGTTTCAGTGGATGAAGACGATGATGAGAAAGCAACCATTCTAAATGAATAAGTAAAAGAGCAATATTATTAAGGAAATGTAAAATCAATAAAAAGGCATGACAGGTTGTGAGAAACAGTCATGGCTTGGCCATCTTTCAGAGTCTACTAGGTTCTGAGCGTGCGATAGTAACACAAGTATGGTTGAGTCCATTCCAGATGTTGCAGTCCACATGACAATTATGTACAAGACAGTGAAACAATAGTGACAAATGACAATCCAAATGTATTCCCCAGAATGATTTGCATAAAATGTTTTAAATTTTTTTGTGAATTTGAACCAACTGCAAATGAGACGGTACAAATCATCTCATACTTTGCTCTCTGGCAGAGTGGTTACCAACCTTTTTGGGTGTACAGACCCTTTACCGAAACTCCAATATTTTCCAGACCACCATGTAAACCCACCATAGTGATAATATTACTACAAGGAGGATGAACCACGACCTTCCACAAATGGTTACTTCTGAAGTGCGTCGAGATCACCACCAATGACCTCACAGGTGCCCAAGTGTTAGTTGGCAACCACTCCTCTATAGCATTTCAACAATAAAGCACATTACTCAAATGGTGACCAAATTTGACGAATTATACATGATATTGCACATATGGATATAACAGGCCGAAAAACAATTATTATCCATTCCTGGTTAAAAAATAAAATACTAGAACGGAACAGCACTCAGTAGAGCACATACCTCCACCAGGCTGAACATTTTACATTTTGTTTCCCACTGATAGGCCGTATCCGAATCCGGACCTTAACCAAAATCTAATCAATTTGTCCTCGTCACACACGCAATCTGTCCACAACTTTTTGAGATACAGTTTCCTTCTCAAAGACAAACAAACAGAGGTGAATGTATACATAACCTCGGTCCACCTTCGGTAACGAAGGTAAAAATGCAATTTACCTTCTTCAGTACATTTGTAACTTCTTTCATGAACTGCTTGCTACAAAGTTCCAACTGAAAGGGTTTTCCACATCTTTGTACACACTCATCCAGCAACTAAAAAGGACACAAAAATAAAAGCAGTGATCACTCGTGCATCATTTCGATCGTGGTGATATGAATATTGTCACAATACTCATGCATCAGTACAAGACAGGTGTTCACACTTGCTCAATGGAACAGAAGATGGAGAAATTCTCAGAGAGGTGTCCTCCGTTTAAATTCTCAGAAACTTGGGTGACCACGCTTTCAAATGGTCAGCATCATTGAATTCCAGGTAACATCATTGCATCAGCCAAGACCAAAAACACAAGCTTCTGAGATATACCAAAGAAAAATTTTTTTTTTTAACCTTCAAACAACCTTTGAACATTCTACCAGACTCAGTGGCATAATGATTGGAATGTCCGCTATGTGTCTAGGAGGTTGGTGGTTCGATCCCCAAGCGAGAATTCAGAAATGTCGTGTGCCGCTTCCTTGCTTGATGCTCAGCATAAAAAAAAAAAATTTTTTAAAGATAGAGCACTGACAAACAACCATAAATTGGCAATGCCAACACAGGTATTGATGGGCCGAATGGCCTCATCCTGCGTCAAAGTTTCTTCAAAGGGAAAATAAATAAATATAAACTGAGTGTATTTTTTATATGCAATAATAACTAAATGGCTCACATCGATTGCCAACTTCAATTCAGGCGAAGGGAAGAAGCATCCGAGTACCTTTTATACTTTGGTCGTAATCTCTTTTGCATGCTTAAGAAGGTGGAACAGAATCTTCCCAGGACCCAAACTATTGACCTTCATTTTTAAGATCACATCTCAAGGACCACGTTCTGATGTTTTGCTCCACCGAACCTCAAGCAGCCTGCAGTCTGATTCCAAGACCCTAAGCCCGATGATACCAGCCCGACTCCAGGCCAGACGACGCCGGCCTGACCCAAAGCCAGACGATGCCAATCTGACAGTCAATTTTGTGGGGTCTTTTGTAGGTGTTCAAAACGCTTTCCTTTTCCATTCCCCACGCTTCATGCAAGAAATATTATTTGCAATGGAGTCTTCTTCCTCCTCTATACTCTAACTTACAATTTAAATATCTTGCTTTCATTTGGAGCTTAGTTTTTGTTGTTTTTGGGGGCATGCAGCAACTCCTCAGTTTTTGGTTCTTAACTCTCCTCATACATCATGAGATCAGTTTAAAGTATTTTAACGAAATGATTGCATACAGAGCTGTACTCACCGTGAGAGCACGTATCCCAACCAGCGGCACAGTATGTTGCACCCTTTTCGTGATGGCATAAAGACACGGTTTACACCTGGAGAACCAAACATTGTGACAACATTACAGCACAACTGGACTCAGTTGCAGGCAAGTATGAGATACAGAAATGAAATGTGCTATGCACGATGGAAGCTACGTTAACTCGCAAGATATGAAAATTAGATGCTGGTCTGATAAATGGAAGACGTCTTGCCATCCCTGCAAATCTCACACTCACCCCGTCACTCGGAAAAATCGTCAAACGAACACACCGATATATTTCCATGGTCTGCCACTGAAAGAGGTTCAGTCTCTTGAGCTTCTACACCTCATACCTGTTATACTTTGGTCGTATAAAAGTCATGTCTCCAGGGTCAATAAGGGTCATGAGCACGATCAGTCATTAACTCTCCTGGGTCAATAATGTAGCAAACTAGCTTTGACGTCCATCCACAGAGAACTGTTCCAAGTCTTTCCTTGAAAAATAAATAAATAAATCAGAACCACTTTGAGTCTACAAGGCCTTTGCAAGCAGCTCAATGGAGTACTGCTCTACTGCTGTCCCCTATTAGCTCAATCTCCATCTCTCCTGCATTGTGGAATACAAAGCTCTGAAAATGGTTAGAATCTCCCACGATGAGGCCAAAGCAGAACGTCTGCCGCTCTGACATTGCAGGCAAGTCAATAGCCGCTCTGCTCTGCTCTCCCTTGTTTAGATATCTGTGATTTCTCAGCCTGCCAACCCTCCCCACCAACTCCAGGATGTACACGTTCTTGCAGTAACCACCTCCTGGTTAAACTTCCAAAACCAAGGCTGACTGCATACTTCAACTCCTTTTTTCCAGAAGAAGTGCCATCCCACTCTTCCCTCCAAGGCTTAGGTACAAAGTGCACCACCATCTCAAGTCATCCCCCATCCTTACCCAAAAGCTTTATTAACCCCATTAACTCTTCCTAACCTCATCCTCTTACTTGCAGGTTGCAATGCTTCCTCCACTCTAGTCCCCCCCCTTCCTCTTCCTCTTCATTAATTCCATTTAATATTGTGTGCAAGAGTTACTGTCAGTCCATCCCCTCCATCGCCTTGCTCTTCCATGAACCTCGAAGCAGATAAACCTCGAAGTACCAAGCAAGTAATATGGAAATCATCTGTCCATGTCCATCCATCCATTGGGACCATACTCTGTGCAGTGTTGGTGCTGCTAAAGCAGTCTCCTTGGCTATCGGGCACAATCCTGGACGAGTCGCCACTCCGACACAGGATACCAGCAACCTGGCACTCATTTTGCCGACCTCGGAAGGATGACAGGCAAAGTCAACCCCACCTGGTATTAATTCAACGGCAAGGGGGATCCGAAGCCCACCACTCTAACCATCAAGCCAACACCAGCCATATCCGTCCATGTGATTGCCTGCTTATGAGGCTAAACAGATTAACACACATTATCAATCACAACTGACTTGGATTAACAATTATTAGCTACAAACAGGAAGAAAAAAAACCTAAATGAGTTCATGCAATAAAGCACTTTGACAACAGCAGCAATAGTGATGAAGACATTGAAGCAACTTACAAGGAGGCGTTTTGCTGAACTCGGTCACATATATCAGACATCAATTTTAAATCTTCTGCAGTGCTCGTTTCACTCGTCGCTTTTTCTAATGGGTAAAAACAAACCAACAATAAATCTTTCACACCTACATGAACCTTGTCCATCTTCTAAAAACTTTTACTTTAACCCCAATAACTTACACAACAAACCTTTATATGCTCAAAGTGTAACATTTCACCCCACTGCAGGCCCTTCCCGATTCAGCACTATAATAAAAATCCACAAGTTTTACATTCAAGATGAAAATAAAAGTGAGCAATGTATGATGAAGGAAGGTGTTATCATTGATGGATAGCCATGATAGTAATACGAGGTGCTTTGTGCTGTGTGAACTCCTTTCATCCAAAGTCTACAATGCACGATTCATGTTCCATCACACGTACAGTAATACCTCCTCCTGCTGCTCTCTTTCAAAAATACAGAACAGCAGAACCCATTGGGACAGTCTATATGTATACAGGGTGACCCCAAAAACGTTGGCCCTGGAAAAGTATAATAACTTTAATATTATCCAATCAAGTTTTTTTTTTAATGCAGATAAGATTCCTCTCTCATAGTCAAGATATCAATGAAAATTTCAGTTTTCTACAAAGAAATTTCACAGTTTTACAATAAAATTGCTCACAAGGTCAATGTTTGATGATAAACTCCAAATGTGAACTATTTTGCTCAACGCAGAGGGCCACACGTCGAGCGAGCAGTTATTGATGACTTCGATGCACTGTCATCAGAATTCTCCTCAAGTTTTCTCTGCTGATGTTGAGCTCTTGACTGCGGTGCGAAGAGATTTCTTGGGACTGCGGGCGACCGAGTCAGCGACGGCAGCGATCTTCTCGGGTGGCCTTCCTGATGTCGGTCGACCAGAGTTTCCTCCTCTGCTCGGTGAATTCACGTTCAAGACCGTGCCATGTTGTGTACATTTTTTTCACAAACCTTTGAATTTGAGGCTTGCTGGGTGCTTTCATGTTCGCAAAATATGCGCAGAACAGGCGTCTTGTCTGCAAGAACGAATTTGTACGAAGATAGTTGTCTAAAGAAAATGACTTTTCTTCAGGTGTCCAGGACACGGCGTCTGAACATCACAGACTCAAGAAACTTGGCAGATAGACTCTCTCCCTTAACCGAGTTCAGACCTCCTGAAAAATGAAATATCGAATGAAAACTGTGAAGGTTATTAAACTTTTCCTGGGGCCCACACCTTTTTGGCATCACCCTGTATTCTATACGCTCAAGGGAAAAGGAGGAGGCATTGCAATGACGGGGGGAGTGGGGGGAGTCGGAGACGGATCGACAATGCCTTTCCAATAGATGAAGTCCTGTCTCCTCGTCTCTTGCAGACAACACAGAGCACACACACTCCTCCCCCAGCCTTCAATCTCGGCCTCGTTTCCACCTTAGCTACACATTTCCTCATACCAAACTTGCACTACCTTTCCCCATCACGGTCGTTGTGAAATTTTAAGTCCTTATAATTCCATCGTATTGAAAATGATGAGGGCAGACAGACACTGAAATGGGAGGAAATTTGGACCATTTATTAATCCACGGTACTGGCCAAAAGGCCTGGTCCTTTCGAACAAAGTGCCACGAGGTTTTTAACATCGAACCAAAACCAGAATGCAGATTAGCGTAAACCCACACCTGTGAGGTACGGTAACACACAGGCTTCACCCACACCTGTGAGGTGACGTGTCGGTAACACACACTTCTCCCACACCTGTGAGGTATGGTAACACAAAAACTTCCCACACCTGTAAGGTATGGTAACACACTTCAACCACACCTGTGAGGTATGGTAACACACACTTCAACCACAACCTGTGAGGTATGGTAACACACACTTTACCCACACCTGTGAGGTCGGTAACACACACACCTGTGAGGTATGGTAACACACACACTTTACCCACACCTGTGAGGTATGGTAACACTTCTCCCACACCTGTAAGGTATGGTAACACACACTTCAACCACACCTGTGAGGTCGGTAACACACCTGTGAGGTATGGTAACACACACACACTTTACCCACACCTGTGAGGTCGGTAACACACCTGTGAGGTATTACACACACACTTACCCACCTGTGAGGTTGGTAACACACACACACACCTGTGAGGTACGGTAACACACACACACACCTGTGAGGTACGGTAACACACTTCTCCCACACCTGTAAGGTATGGTAACACACACACTTCAACACACCTGTGAGGTATGGTAACACACTTCTCCCACACCTGTGAGGTCATAACACACAACACACCGAGGTACGGTAACACACACTCACCTAGAGGTATGGTAACACACACACCTGAGGTCGGTAACACACACACACACCTGTGAGGTATGGTAACATACACACTTTACCCACACCTGTGAGCGTGGTAACACACACACACTGTGAGGTATGGTAACACACACACGCGAGGTACGGTAACCACTCACCTATGAGGTATGGTAACACACACGTTACCCACAACTGTGAGGTCGGTAACACACACACACACACACACCTGTGAGGTATGGTAACACGCACACACACACACACCTGTGAGGTATGGACACACACTTACCCACACCTGTGAGGTCGGTAACACACTTCTCCCACACCTGTGAGGTCGGTAACACACACACACACACCTGTGAGTATGGTAACATACACACTTTACCACACCTGTGAGGTCGGTAACACACACACCTGTGAGTATGGTAACACACACACACACACACGCGAGGTACGGTAACACACTCACCTATGAGGTATGGTAACACACACTTTACCCACAACTGTGAGGTCGGTAACACACACACACACACACACACACACACAACACACTGTGAGGTATGGTAACACGCACACACACCTGTGAGGTATGGTAACACACTTTACCCACACTGTGAGGTCGGTAACACAAACACACACACCTGTGAGGTACGGTAACACACTTCTCCCACACCTGTGAGTACGGTAACACAACTTCTCCACACTGTGAGGTACGGTAACACACTTCTCCCACACCTGTGAGGTATGGGAACACACACACACTTTACCCACACCTGTGAGGTCGGTAACACAAACACACACACACACCTGTGAGGTACGGTAACACACTTCTCCACACCTGTGAGGTACGGTAACACACACACTTCTCCCACACCTGTGAGGTCGGTAACACACAGATACTTCACCACTACAATTCAATCACCAACAATTGTTTTACGGATCTTTTTCCGCCTAAACCATCCCCACCCTTTCCCTCATTTCACCAACGAATGATTCTCTCTCTCTCTCCTTTATCCGTACTTACCAATGTCCTTTTCCAAGGACTCCGAAAAGAAAGGCATCGCCTCTCGCTTTCTCTTCCTGCTTCTACTGACGTCCATCTGGTCAAACTTCCTCTTCTTCACAAAAAAACCATCACGTGCTCACGTCACGTGGCCGCCTGAGTTTCCCTCCTCTTCTTCACAAAAAACCTCACGTCACGTGCAGGCTCCCTGAGTTTCCCTCCTCTTCTTCACAAAAAAACCATCACGTCACGTGCAGGCTCCCTGAGTTTCCCTCCTCTTCTTCACAAAAAAACCATCACGTCACGTGCAGGCTCCCTGACTTTCCCTCCTCTTCTTCACAAAAAAACCATCACGTCACGTGCAGGTTCCCTGGTTTCCTCCTCTTCTTCACAAAAAAAACCATCACGTCACGTGCAGGCTCCTGACTTTCCCCCTGATTCATTCACCAACACGTCGAGTTTACACATAAATTAAATAATTCCTTTTCTTATTTCCTGTTTCTCCTGAACGTTTACAGTGTTTCTCGCCTTGTGTTATATACCGACGCTCGCTCCTCCTTTTCCGCCTTATTCATTCTTTCCTTTTCACAAATCCGACAAATGCGCCCGCCCGCACGCACGCACGTCGTCGTCGTCGTCTCGGTGTGTTGGTCCAGATTGTTAACACGAGGGCCTATCACCGCATCAGTCGAGTCAGTGGACTTGTTTTTTTCTTTTTTAATCTGGACTCTCATACCACCATTATTACACAACCAGAACGGCACTCGTCGGTAGAGCGAATACTCCACCAGGTTGACTAGTTTACGTTTTCGATCCACCGATAGGCCGGATCTGGATCCGGACCTGAACCAAAATCGAATCAGCTTAGTTCTCGTCACCCACGCAACTCGTACACGTATGTTTTGTCTATTATACTCGTCCACAACTTTTTGAGATGTGCTGGCCGCATATCGTTTTTGGCACTTATCTCTCAATGGTGAAAAATCACTTAAAATATTCTCGTATCCGGATCCGGATTCAGATCCTCACCAAAATCGAATCGATTCGTCCTTGGCACACACGCAACCTGTCCATCAAGTTTCATCGAATCGGTTGTGAAAAAAAAAAAACTTTTTTCAGATATTCTGCTCACAAACAAACAAGAAAGACGCCGTGCAGAGCACGCACGATACTTGCGAAAAACCCCAAAAACAAATTTTACCATAAAAAGTAATTAATAGTTGAATGAATTGACATGATATGCAAATCCTCTTCAAATTTCAAGTGAATCGGATGAAAATTGAGCGTTTTAGAAATTCGACAAGGTTGTTGACCTTTGACCTGTGTTGACCTTTTGACCTGAAAAACATTAGGCTTCTTCCTCATGACGAACTCCG
>CM068952.1:62843358-62855413 GCA_035128595.1 Eptatretus atami
AAATCGAATCAGCTTATTCTCGTCACCCACGCAACTCGTACACGTAGTTTTGTTTCTATTATAACTCGTCACAACTTTTTGAGATGTCTGCCGCATATCGTTTTTGGCACTATCTCTCAATGGTGAAAAATCACTTAAAATATTCTCGTATCCGGATCCGGATTCAGATCCTCACCAAAATCGAATCGATTCGTCCTTGGCACACACGCAACCTGTCCATCAAGTTTCATCGAAATCGGTTTAAAAAAAAAAAAACTTTTTCAGATATTCTGCTCACAAACAAAACAAGAAAGACGCCGTGCAGAGCACGCACGATACTTGCGAAAAACCCCAAAAACAAATTTTACCATAAAAAGTAATTAATAGTTGAATGATTGACATGATATGCAATCCTCTTCAAATTTCAAGTGAATCGGATGAAAATTGAGCGTTTTAGAAATTCGACAAGGTGTTGACCTTTGACCTGTGTTGACCTTTTGACCTGAAAAACATTAGGCTTCTTCCTCATGACGAACTCCGTCGAGTGGTGAAGTTTTGTGAAGATCGGTTTGAAATTGTGACATACAAAACAACAGACAGGGAAACATGTCGTGCAGAGAGAGTATGACAATTTCGAAACCATAAAACAAATCTACACCAATAAGTGTGTGTGTGTGTGTGTGTGTGTTGTGTGTGTGTGTGTGTGTGTGTGTGTGTGTGTGTGTGTCGTTGATTGGTATCTACATATGTGGGTTTCAGAATGTGAATGAGTCCTCCCAGGGCAGGCTCAAAGCATCCACCTTCATTTCAATAAGTGTCACGATTCATGGACCAAGCTTGTGAAGTTTTCTGTTCTCAGAGTTTGTGGCGGGGCTCTCTTCAGGATCGTCACTGAGCCCCCGACAGCTACCAACTGTAGTTTGTTGTAGTAATATTCCCAGGGATGGTTTTTTATATCTCTGTGAGGTTCTTTGTCATCATTCCTGTCGTCCAGCTATCACTGGTACAACTTTGGCATTCTTCAGCTTCCAGGACTTCTCACTTCATTCTTAAGGTCTTGGATTTGATCATTTTCTTGATTTCTGCATCGTTTAGTCCAAAATCACTGGTAATAACACCTCAATTAGCAATGCCTTCTTCTCTTTTTCCTAAGTATGATATCGGTCACAACGCTTTGCTTTCAATTTTCACACTCGATGGATCATGAGATCGTACATGAGCGATACTTCAATATTTTCAGTAATTGCTTTTGGTTCATGTTCCCACAAATTTTCTGGAACTGGGATATCAAAGTTTTGCAGATAGGCTCGCGGATTACATTATAAACTCCATTGTGTCGTTGTGTGTACAGCTGTTTTGACATGAGTTTTTGTGTTTGGCCATTAAGCATAACATATCATTCTCTTTGCTAGCCCCACCTCCACCCGCACCTTTCTCTCTTTTTTCCTCCCTTCTCTTCTCTCTCTCTCTCTCTCTCTCTTCTCTCTCTCTCTCTCTCTCTCTCTCTCTCTCTCCCTCCATCTCTCACCCCTCCTCGCACCCCTCCATCCAGCAGTGTATAGCAACATTTGGTGAGCATAGCTCTCCACACTTCCTCCCTTCCTTGCTCTGCTCTCCTTCCCAGCTTCCCCTACCTTCTCCCTCCATCCTCTCTCTCCTCTCCCTGTCTTCCCTCCATCCTTTCCCTCCCCTCCATTCCCTCCGGCCTCTCCCATCCCCTAACTTCCCTCCACTCTCTCCTCATTCTCCCTTCCCTCCTCCTCTCCCTCCTCTCTCCTCCCTTCCCTCTGTCCTCTCTGCCTCCCCTCCCCCTCCCCCCCCACCTACCCTCTCTCTCCCTCCCCTTCCTCCTCTCCCCCCCAAATCTCCTTCAGCGAAGCGACGGATTGTATTTGCTGTCATAGAAATATAATTTGAGTTTGGAGGATCGGATCATGTGGACTAAATAACTCAAAATCTGGAGTGAAATCTGAAAATGTGAAGAAAAGCGGTTTATTTTTTTAATTTTTTTGCAGGAATGTGCCATTACGAATCAGCTTGCTATCGCTTGCCAAGCCAGCTGTTTCTTATCAACCATTTAAACGGAGTGCTTGCTTGGTGCTTAAACGACTTGCCGATGCCCTACAGTTGATAGCAGTAAGGTTTGTGTCCCGATCAGGATGTACAGTTGGCAGTTGCTACATGGTAGAGGAACGTAGACAGCACACAGGAGTGGTACATACGAGTAGATTTGGATCAGTAAAGAGACTCTCCGTGGTGTGTGTGCATGCCTGCATGCTTGGTTATGGGCGCCGTGGTGGCAAAATTTCATCCCATATCTTATGGTAATGATGAGGTGTGGAGGTTTCAAGTTTTAACCTCAGCAGCATACGAGCGATCACATTTTCCTTTGTCGCTGTGACTGTGAAGAAAGCAATTTGTTATTTTATACGAATCGGTGTGGTTTACAAAGGTTATACGTTTCTCTTTTGAGTTTCAAAAATATATATATATTTGATAACACCCGATTTCCAAGCCATTTGCTATATTAATGTTTTCTAAATTACAGAGCCAAATTTTTTCCACCTGTCACACACAGCTGTTTATAAAGATTAATGTTGAAGCACATCTCCCTGAAACGTCTGTAATGCATCGTTGTTTCTAAAATTTGTTTATTGAAATTCTCCCCAAAATTAGGTGAAAGCTACTCAAGGTTTTTGGTTGTATGCTGTACATACTGTATTCGGTAATCCCACTGACTCCAATCTGCCGATTCCTGAAAAATTCCCGATATCAGCCAAGCACTAATATACATGTGTGTGCTGTGTGTGTTGTGTGTGTGTGTGTGTGTGTGTGTGTATGTGTGTGTGTCCTCAATAACTCCAAAACCATGAAACGAGCAGCCTGAAACTGCATATCTCTGCTATATAAAAAAATAGAATATGTTTGTATGTATGTGTGTATGTGTGTTTGTTTGTTCGTCCTTTATAGCGGCCGAACCGTTGATGGAATGAGATGAAACTTGGCATGGTGATCCTTGGGACATGAGAACGGACATGGAGGGGTCAAGTTCAAGGTCAAAGGTCACGGTGTCAAGGGGTCAAGGTCACCGGGTAACTTCAATTTCTCAATTTCATCCGATCGAGAAGGGACCAACGCCATTCGACAGATAACCAAAATTAAATGACACAGTTGATTGACGACATTCACTTCCGACTTCCGGTTTTCGAGTTATGACGTCATAAATTGACTAAAACGTCAATTTTTAATGTTTGTTTGTCTTTATAGATGGTCAAACCGTTGGATAGAATGACATGAAACTTGGCATATGTGATCCTTGGGAACGGACATAAGGGGATCAATGTCAAGGTCAAGGTCAAAGGTCACGGGGTCAAGGTCACCGGATAACGTCAATTTCTCAATTTCATCCGATCGAGACGGGACCAACGCCATTCAACAGATAACTGTACCCGCCCATTGGCGGTACTTTGCTAGTCTACTATACTAAAACAAGTGAAATCCTTCAATACAGCGCGTGTGGTGAAGCAAATGAGTACACTAATGTTAAAATATGCAATTTATGCTTTTTCAGTTGAAAAACAATTAAAAAGCGTACTTAATATTTGAAATGTAAAAATCTGTTATTATTGTGATAAGCACCTTTATATATAACAGAAGGAATGAAATCGTTCGATACAGCGTGGCAGGGGACCGCAAAAGAATGATAGTGTTACGGCTGTGGAAATTCGCAAACATCATTCAGGTCCCGTAGATGAGGTATTTCTGAAGTACATGTGTAGTTAGCCCAAACCCATTGTTTAGAGGGAATTAATGTGATTCATTCGGGCTGCGATACTTTGAGTTAGGGTTTTTCTGTTCTGCTTTATTTTCGAACCAACCACACTTCAACGCCAACAACGCCAACCACACTTCAACGCCAACAACGCCAACAACAACAACGCCAACCAAGCCACCACTCCAACAACGCCAGCACCGCCACCCTCACAGCACACCACATCTTCGCCACTACTCCACAGCAACGAACGCCATCCTCAGCGGTCACTACGACGGTTTCCGCGGTGGAGACCGTCGAACGCGAGAGGGGAAGGAGAAGTCCCACAGCGAGGCGCGCGTTTTCCCGCCTATTTCCTTCCTTGGCCCGCGCCAAAACGGCTTCGCCTCGCCCCCACAAGCCGCAGGTGGGAGGGAACGGGAGGAAAGCCCCGCTTCGAGTGCTTTCGAGAAGCGCCTCGAAGGGGTGGAGCCAAAGGCGGGGCGGAGACAGAGGGCGTGGCGCCGGGCGTATAAGAGTGAGAGGCGCAGGAGGTGCTTACCCTTTTTCTTTCTGCTCTGCTCGCTTCTCCTTGGTCGTTGATTCTGATGTTCGTTGATTCGTCTGCTCTGCTCGCTTCTCTTGGTTCGGCGCTGGCTCGTCTCTCTTCTCCTCGCTTCTCTCGCTCTGGTTCGGCGTGTGCTCTGGAAAGGCGACGGGGCCGAACGCCGGAGAGAGCTCGCGGACCACGGCAGAGGACGGGCGCCAAGGACCCGACATTAAGGGAAGTCGACTTCCATTTTCTTTTGGTTTGTGTGAAGTGTGTGTGTGGCGCCTGTCTCGTGAAGTAGAATTGTGTAAGTGGTCCGTGTGTCGCGTATTCGGTTTTAACTCCTTTTTTTATATGTGCATTTCTTTTGTTTTCTATTTGATATATGTGCATTTCTGACTGTTTGCTTTATGTGTGCTATTCGTGTGTCGTGTGTAAATAAAATGCTTGTTTGTTGAATTCTTCCCCCGTTTCGCTGCGTCCTTCCTCGTCGGTCTCCATCTTGTTTCACGTAAAGGGTTGAGTGGCGCGGGGCGCCGATATATTAATCAGGAACCGTCAAGGCCGACGATAACACCGCTCGGTTATCCCGTTAGCATGGAACGGGTCGCTTAAGCGGCCCGTGTCCGAAGTCGGCCTGTGGCGAGGTACAACCCTCGGTAGGTTACCCGTGCGGGTATTTAGGTATATCGACTTTTGCGATTCACCCTATTCCGCGCGGGTAGAATGCGGACTGGGTTGTGGTGAGGCCGAAAGGTCCACCCGTGACTGGATCCCGGCGTTAGCCGGGAGGGTCACGACTGAATTGTCCGTCCGGTGGGCGAGGCGGTCGCGATTCGAGTCACGTGGCCGATCGCACGCCGGCGGGCGCGAATTCGCCAACATAGCATAAGAATAACTTAGCTTTCAGCATTCGGCGATCGGCGCGAAATGCGATGGTGGGCGGAAGTGACGTCTTTCGTTCGTTCGTACATGAGGGCGCGTTTCTTCGTTTTTTTCTGTCAAGCAATAAATTAAATGGTTTTCACATATATAACACATTACTTTCACAAATTCGATACAGCGTGGCAGGGGACCGCAAAAGAATGATAGCATAAGAAGAACTTAGCTTTCAGCATTCGGCGATCGGCGCGAAATGGATGGTGGGCGAAGTGACATCTTTCGTTCGTTCGTACATGAGGGGAGCGTTTCTTCGTTTTTTCCGTCAAGCAATAAATGTAATGGTTTTCACATTATAAACACATTAGTTTCACAAATTCATTGAAATACTCGGGTATTTCCATCAATTGTCGCCATTTCCTCGAGGTTACGCCTGCATCTACCGGACGGCCGTCATTGGCTGTCTTGAGGCACGTGGGGGGGGGGGGGGGGGACACCGGACCCACCGGAGACGTGGTAGACGACGCCGGAGACATTTCAAACTCGGTGCAATTGTATACAGCGCACGCGCTGTAAAAATAGAATATGTTTGATGTATGTATGTTGTGTTGATTGTTTGTTTTTGTTTGTTTGTTCGTCCTTTATAGGCGGCCGAACCGTTGGATGGAATGAGATGAAACTTGGCATGAGTGATCCTGTGGACATGAGAACGGACATGGGGGGTCAAGTTCAAGGTCAAAGGGTCAAGGGGTCAAGGTCACCGTGTAACTTCAATTTCTCAATTTCATCCGATCGAGACGGGACCAACGCCATTCGACAGATAATCAAAATTAAATGACACAGTTGATTGACGACATTCACTTCCGACTTCCGGTTCGAGTTATGACGTCATAAATTGACTAAAACGTCAATTTTTCATGTTTGTTTGTCCTTTATAGACAGCCAAACCGTTGCATAGAATGAGATGAAACTTGGCATATGTGATCCTTGGGAACGGACATAAGGGATCAAGGTCAAGGTCAAGGTCAAAGGTCACGGGGTCAAGGTCACCGGATAACGTCAATTTTTCAATTTCATCGATCGAGACGGGACCAACGCCATTCAACAGATAACTGTACCCGCCCATGGCGGGTACTTTGCTAGTGCATACAAAGAAACCTCCAAGGAGTGCATGAATGAAAATTGGGTGTTTGGGTTAATTTAAACTCCCCTTTTGAAGATAATTAACGGCCTTATTTAATTATATCCTTTATCAGCGCATCCTCGGCCACCTCTCTCTCATCCTCGGTTACCTCGCTCTCCCTTGATGGGTCTTAATTCTCCATTTTTTTTGGCCTTCTTGACAATGCCTTGACTTGGAACAGGCTGCAATGATTTCTTAAAATAAAGTTTTTTTTTCTCACTTTCCTCACTCGTATCATTCATCACTCCCTCCCACCCCTATCCTCCTCTCTCCCAACCCTCTCCCTTCTCTCTGACCACTCTCCCTCTTTCTCTCTCTCCAAACCCTCTCCTCTCCTCCTCTCTCTTCTTCCTCTCCCCTCTCTCTCCCTCCCTCTCACTCACACCCCTCCCCCTCCCCTTACTTCCCCACCCTCCCCCTCTGTCAAGTGGACTGCTAAGGACTGACAGTTGAGTTTTGAATTTTAAAATGTTTCTACATGGGGGCATGTACCAATCAGATTCGGAGTTAACCGACTGGAGGGGTGCAAAGGTTGCTGCATTCGCGAGCATGCATGCATGCAGGCAGGCCTTTACCAGGTAGATAGCGTGGTTTTAAATGCTCCGCCTGGTTTTATATAGAACCCGGTGGTGAAAAGAAAATGTTGCTGTTTGGGTGCATTTCATCGCCCTTCCCTTCTCCACCCCACATGCTGCCTTACCTTCCCATCATGCTGCCTTCTCCTCCCCTTGTGCTGCCTTCCTCCCCCTCCCTTCAGACCACCTTCCTTTCATTCACCTCACACGCATTCTCTTCCCTCACACTACCATACCATCCTTTGCCCTCACTCTGCCTTCCATTGCATCACACTGTACTGCCTTCCTTCCACCTCCCTCACACTTACCCCTCCCTCTTCACCCCATGGACATCTCCGGTGTCTCCACATCCTGTATTAACGTGCTGTTTTAACATACCAAATTTCATTCAATCCTGTACTACCCCCCCCCCCTCCCTTCTCCACACAAGTCTACTGCCAAACGCAAGTCAAAAACCCCTCACCTCATGCTTACCTCCTCTCAAACTCCTTCCCCCTTCCCACAAAGGCAAAGGCGAAGCCTAGAAATAAACGAAACCCATGAGAATTACTGTTTAGAATTACCCACTAGAACCGTGTAGAAACCTATAGAACTACCCTTTGAATTACCCTTTAAAACACTTTAGAATTATCCTTTAGAACCACTACACGTAGAAAACGATAGAATTACCTTTAGAATTACCCTTTAGAATTAACCTTCAGAATTACCCTTCAAACCCTTTACAATTACCCTTCAAACCCTTTAAAACTTCCCTTTACAATTTCCCTTCAAACCCTTAAAATTTGCCCTTTACAATTACCCTTTAGAGTTACCCTTCAACCCTTTAGAATTACCCTTTAGAATTTCCCTTCAACCCTTTAGATTTGCCCTTTACAATTAACCTTTATAATTACCCTTTGAATTACCCTTTAAAACACTTTTGAATTACCCATTAAAACCCTTTAGAATTATCCTTTAGAATTACCCTTTTGAATGACCCTTTAGCATTATCTTCCAGACTTACCCTTTAAACTCCTTTTGAATTCCCTTTTAAACTCTTTAGGAGTACCCTTTAAAATGATTTAGAATTACCCTTTAAACCCCTCCAGAATTATTCTTTAAAACCCCTTTGAAATTACCCTTTTGAAACCATTTAGAATTACCCTTTAAAACCCTTCAGAATGAACCCTTAGAATGATCCTTTTGAATTACCTTTTGGAATTAACTTTTAAAACCCTTTTGAATTCTTCTGAAAACCATTTAGAATTACCCTTTAAAAGCCTCCAGAATCTCCCTTTAGAATCACCCTTTAAAACCCCTTAGAATTACCCTTGAGAATCACCCTTTAGAATTACCCTATAAAACCATTTAGAATTATCCTCTAAAACCTTCTAGAATTATCCTTTAAAACCCTTTAGAATTATCCTTTAGAATTACCCTTTTGAATGACCCTTTAGAATTATCTTTTAGACTTACCCTTTAAACTTCTTTTGAATTCCCTTTTAAACTCTTTCGAAGTACCCTTTAAAACCTTTTAGAATTACCCTTTAAAATGCTTTAGAATTACCCTTTAAACCCCTTTTAAACCCACCAGAATTACTCTTTAAAACCCCTTTGAAATTGCCCTTTTGAAACCCTTTAGAATTACCCTTTAAAACCCTTCAGAATGAACCCTTAGAATGATCCTTTAGAATTACCTTTTGGAATTAACTTTTAAAACCCTTTTTAATCCCTCCTAAAATCCTTTAGAAATACCCTTTAAAACCAGTTAGAATTACTGTTAAAAACCCTTCAAAATCTCCCTTTAGAATCACCCTTTAGAATTACCCTTTCAAATCACCCTTTAGAATTACCCTTTAAAAGGATTTAGAATTATCCTCTAAAACCTTCTAGAATTATCCTTTAAAACCCTTTAGAATTCCCCTTCAAATCCATATAGAAATACCCTTTAAACCCCTAGAGAATTACTCTTTAAAACCCTTTAGAATTATCCTTTAAAATCTTTTAGAATTACCCTTTATAATCATCCTTGAAAACCATTCAGAATTACCCTTTAAAACCCTTCAGAATCACCCTTTAGAACCATTTTAAATTCCCTTTCAAACACTTTAGAATTACGCTTTAAAACCATTCAGAATTACGCTTTTAAATGCTTCACAATTACCCTTTAATTACCCTTTAAAACTCTTTAGAATTACCCTGTAAAATTACCCTTTAAAACCTTCCAAAATTATCCTTTAAACCCCTTTAGAATTACTCTTTAAATCCATTTAGAAATACCCTCTAAAAATCTTCAGAATCTCCCTTTCGAATTACCCTTAAAAACCATTTAGAATTACCCTTTAAAATTACGGTTTAGAATTACCCTTTAAGACCCCTTTGAAGTCCCTTTTAAACCCTTTAGAATTACCCTTTAAAATTACCTTTTAAAACTCTTTAGATTTACGCTTTAAAACCCTTTAGAATTAGCCGTTAAAAGCCTTCAGAATTACCCGTTAAAACCCTTCAGAATTACCCTTTAGAATTACCTTTTAAAATTCTTTAGAATTACCCTTTAAAACCCATCTGAATTACCCTTTAAAACCCTTTAGAATTATCCTTTAAAACCCTTCAGAATTACCCTTTAGAATTACACAATAAAACCCCTGAGAACGAGATGCTATTCATAGAATACGTACCCCGCGCAGTCTTCAGAAGGACTTGGTGTGAGCCAAATCTTTTGTTTTTCAAGGGTTTTTTTTTTCTTTGATCCAATATGGCTGCAGGACCACGTGACCAATGACATCATCTTTATCAAACCATATTTCTCATGGGCAGTTGATCAGTTAGTTAAATTTTGCATTGGGTGGTTAAGCAGTTTCTCCTACGAAGATTTTCACAGATTTCCCCTTCGATCTAATATGGCTGCCAGACTATGTGATACTGATGGTCATTTTAATGAAAATCCTGTTCAAATTTCAAGTCAATCAGATGAAAATTCAGGATTTCAGAAATTTGGCCTATGTTTACCTTTTGGCTTATGTTGACCTCAAAAATAATTGGTGGTTGAATTCAGTGAGGTGATATGAAAATGCTGTTCAAATTTCAGAGGATGGCCGAGGAGGGTAGGACAACTGAAGACAGAGAGGATAAATCTGTGCATGAGGGAGAGCAAGTTTCTTTGAAAGAATTCCCAGGATGAGTTGATGTTGGAGAAAGTAGCGATAGGAGACCAGTCTATAAGTTTGAGGGCTGCTTGGAGACCCTGCAGTCGGCTGAGTGAAATGCCAGACTCGACGGCGGTGAGGTGGTTCTCTGATAAAGCCAGAGAGATGTCCACTTTGACAAGAACGTGGTCAGAAGAACCAATTGGAGTGGAGGAAAGCAGCAGATATGGTCAGGGAAATTTGTCAAAATCAGATCCAGAAGAGATGGAGTACCATTGGTTGAGATCCGGGTAGGGAAGTTGACCGATTGAGTCAGTCCCAATGAGTCGCAGAAAGCTTTTGCTGAGGTGCCATGACAGGTGAGAGAGGTACCCACCTAGCCAACTGGCATGATGACAATTGAAGTCACACATATGAGGAAGAGAGAGTTTGGATGAGAAGATAGAAGTTGGTCCATGTTTTCAGATAGTGAGGTGTAGATGGAGTCATCACTGTTAGGTGGACGGTACAGTACACATATAAACATGAGGTGGGAGTGGAGGGGAAGCCGTAGCCAGAGGTATTCTGGGGGTGTGGGGGAGTGAGGGCAGTGCATGGAGAGTGAGGAATAGAGTCTTTGATGAAGAGAGCAACTCCTCCACCAGGGCGAGGCTCAGGTCTGTCAAACCGGAGGAGGAGTAACCAGGGAGAGATACTTGGGAGTCAGACATGTCTTGGGGGAGGAAAGTTTATGTTAGGCAGATTATGTCTGGTTTGTCAGTGGCAACGTGTATGGAAAGATCTGAAAGGTTTGAGCGAAGGCCCCGGTATTTGAGGTCCATACTTTAATGAATAGGTAGGGGAGGAGGCTTTGGGTGCAGGGGGTGGGGGGGAGGGGGAGGGTAGGACAAGGGACGAGGGGGGAGGTAAGGAGTGTTGTTGAAAGAGTGTGGGGATTGCAGAATAGCTAGGGGAGGGGCCGAATGAGGAGGAAGAAAGGCTCTGTGGTGCTGGGGGAGAGGGGGACAAGAGAGGGGAAGAAGGCAGTTGAGGATTTGAGGAGGTGGAGTGAATAGATGGAGGTGAGAGGGCAGTGGAAGGAGGCAGCTTTGTGGATGGGAGGGGGGGCAACTTTGGAAGGATGAGTGAGGGGATGAATGGTGGGAGAAAGGTAAGGGGGTTTTTGAGAGAGGTGAGAGGAGAGGCTTGGAGGGAGAGAGTGGGATGGTTGCTTTGAGAGTGAGGGGTGAGAGGAGTGAGTTGGCACTGAAGTTGGAAAAAAAAGAATGGTTGATGGAAAGCGAACATTCATAGCAAACTGGGTTTTTAAAAGTTTTAGGTCAGTTATGCGATTAAAGACATTTCTTGAGGGATGCATAAAGGTGAATTCAGAGAATGGAGAGAAGAAACGCTGTAACAGTTGGATTTTTTCGGCAAGGTATGAAGGAAAGGTCGAATTGAGAGCAGTCTGTTTAAATAGCAGAAGAGTAGTGCATTCTGATACAGTAAAGAGTACCACACGTGTGAAAGAGGAAGATGAAGCATTATAAGAGATCGTTTTTGTTATTATTATTAATGTTTGAGAGAGTTTTCAACAGATTAGGTCATGGAAGTGTTGTAGAAAAAAATCGAGGAAGAAGAAGAGAAGAATCGGAGAAAGGTAGCGGTTTTTTTTTTCTTTTTTTTTGATTTAAGACAAGAAATAGAGTGATTAGATGGGAGGGATGGGGATGTTAAGAAAGTGGGAAGATAGAAATTGAAGATAATGGGGAGAAAAAACAAATAAACACGATCGTACACCGAGGGGAACAAATGGTAGGCCTCAAGCCTCAAGGATAGGCGTCAAGCACCCAGTAAGACAAGTTCGACGAAATCTCACAAAATAGCATGATTTTTCAAACAAAACCGAACTAGGAACACACAGTAACATGTAGGTGAGAAAATAAACAGTTAAAACGGGACAGATAACGACCGGAAACTTAACTTTGAGATCGTCAGCAGGGAGCCCCCAAGGAGACCTGCCAACGCTCCAAA
>CM068952.1:62855438-62883385 GCA_035128595.1 Eptatretus atami
ATCAATCGGATTGAAAATTGACAAATTTAGGAATTCGGCCTAAGTTGACCTTTTGGTCTATGTTTACCTCAAAAGAGTGACCGTGATATCACATGGTCAATTTCTCTGCTGAACGGTTTTTGATTTATGGTCTCAACAAAATACAGACACGTACGACTACGACATAGTACTGTATGTAGCTACTAATCGCTTAACCTTGCTTTTCGCTTCGCAAGAGCTGGGTATTTACCCTTTGGAATTACCCTTTCAAAAAAAAATTTTTTTTTTTGTATACCTTGTCGAGGCTCGTATGAGAGCTAACACACAACGCACATCAAGGGGGGCATGAGACAGGAGGGAGGGAGTGGGAAGGACAAAACAGTGGGAACAGGACATTAGGAGATCTGTGGAAGGGAGAGGGATGGGACGGGGAACATGGGGAATAGAAGATGGACATTACAGGGACTTTCAGGAAGGAAAGCAGGGAATTTGAAGAGGTGGGCTTGGTGTGATTATCGAGGGTAGAAAAGATCGAGGATTTGGATGGGGGATGATAAGAGGTGGTGGTGAACAGCTGTTTTGAAGGCCTGGAGGGAAGAATGGGATGAATAGAGTGAGGGAGTTTATTCAAAGGCGGGAAAAAGAGGAATGAAAGAGTGAAGGTGAGCAGTGATTCGTGATTTTGGTAGTTTTACCAGAAGGGTTGTTGGCGGACCTTGAGCGCCCTGCAGAAATGTGGTGGGACAAATCGCAGAGAGAGCAGGGGGGGGGGCGAGGCTGGAGAGGAGACGGTAGAAGACAGAAAAGACCACGACCAACCTGCGGTGATTGAGTGAGAGGCCCAAAGACTCAGCCTCATTGCGGGAGATGCCAATGATCCGAAATGCCTTGGTTTCTACAGCGTGAAGCGAGAAAGTGGGAGAAGGAGCACCAGCCCAGAGAGGAGAGCAGTACTCCATCAGGCTGCGGACAAAAGCTTTGTAAGTGGTCAGGAGCTCAGTGGCCGAGGAAGGACTTTGCACGACGGAGGATTCCCAGTCGGCGACTGGCTTTGGAGGCGAGGTTTGAAATGTGGCTTTCCCAGGAAAGGTCATGGCAGATCGTGAGACCCAGAAGCTTGAAAGAAAGGACTTCTTCCAAGGGATTGTTGAGAAAGTGGATGGGGGGGTTTTCTAAACGGTCCTTTCGAAGAGACATAGTGAGAGTGTGAGATTTGTCCGGATTGAAAGACATGTTCCACGTGTTGGACCAGTTTGTGATTTTATCCAGGCAGCAGTGAGTGAAGAAGCTGCTGCTTGCCAGTCTGAGGGATGACCGATGGTACGGCAGAGGGTGGAGGCATCACCAAAGAGATATAGAGGATTTTCCAGAGAGTCGGAGAGATCATTGATGAAAACCAGAAAAAGAACAGGCCCAGAACGCTACCTTGAGGAACTCCAGCCTGGACAGGAAGGGGGATGAAAGAACTCCATTTAGGCCACACGGTGACTGGGACAGGAGAGGAAGTATGCGAGCTATGAGTGGAGATGGCCTTGGATACCATAGGAAGAGAGTTTGGTGAGCAGGCAGGGTGCCAGACCGTGTCAAAAGCACGTGATATGTCCAGGGATACGGTCTGATTTCCGTTTGGCATTGAGGGCTTCCATCCATTGTTTGAGAGCAGAAACAGCATACCAGGGTAGAGTGACTGGTCTGAAACCAAATTGATGATCAGAAATCAAGCCATTGGAGAAGAGGAAGGATTTGATGTCTGAAGTGATGATGGATTCCATAACTTGCTGATGATTGGGGAAGGCTGATTGGTCTGTAGTTGCAGGGATCTGTTTTTGCACCTTTTTTGTGCAGGGCAGTGATGTTTGCTGATTTCCAGCAGATGGCAGAATGGCCTTGAGCAAATGAGAGGGGGAATAGAACAGAGAGAGGGTGAGAAGAGCAGAAGAGCAGGCTTTGAGGACACGTGGGCTGATGCGCGTCTGGACCGGTTGCAGAATCTGAGTCGAGGTTTACAGCAAACTCTCACCTTGTCAGGAGAAAAGGACACAGAGTCCAGGGACAGTTGGGTGCGACTGGGTAAGGTGGGTAGAGAAAGTGATGGTTTTGGACACAAGATTTAGCTGCAAACACCGAGTTTAGGCATTCAGCTTTTTCACGTGCGTTATCAGCAGTGCTGCCATTTGAGGTAAGGAGGGGATGGAGGGGAACATACACCAGAAACAGATTTGATTAGATGCCACCAGGATTTTGAGGAGGAGAGAGGTTTGAGAGTTCAGACTTGAGATGAGAAAGATGTTGTTTTCTGGCTCTCCTGAGGGTAGATACACACTTGTTCCGAGCTTTATGGAAGGAACTGAGATTGCCTCAGTTGGGTTTGCTTTCCATGAGGCAAAGGCAAGTTGTTTCAGGACAACTGCCTCACCACAAGCTTCAGTGAACCAAGGGCGCGAGGAAGGGTAGGACAACTGAAGACGAGAGGGATAAATCTGTGCATGAGGGAGAGCAAGTTTCTTTGAAAGAATTCCCAGGATGAGTTGATGTTGGGAGAAGTAGCGATAGGAGACCAGTCTATAAGTTTGAGGGCTGCTTGGAGACCCTGCCAGTCGGCTTGAGTGAAATGCCAGACTCGACGGCGGTGAGGTGGTTCTCTGATAAAGCCAGAGAGATGTCCACTTTGACAAGAACGTGGTCAGAAGAACCAATTGGAGTGGAGGAAGAGCAGCAGATATTCAGGGAAATTGTTTCAAAATCAGATCCAGAAGAGATGGGATACCATTGGTTGAGATCCGGGTAGGGAAGTTGACCGATTGAGTCAGTCCCAATGAGTCGCAGAAAGCTTTTGCTGAGGTGCCATGACAGGTGAGAGAGGTACCCACACCTAGCCAACTGGCATGATGACAATTGAAGTCCCACATATGAGGAAGAGAGAGTTTGGATGAGAGATAGAAGTTGGCCATGTTTTCAGATAGTGAGGTGTAGATGGAGTCATCACTGTTAGGTGGACGGTACAGTACACATATAAACATGAGGTGGAGTGGAGGGGAAGCCGTAGCCAGAGGTATTCCTGGGGTTGGGGGAGTGAGGGCAGTGCATGGAGAGTGAGGAATAGAGTCTTTGATGAAGAGAGCAACTCCTCCACCAGGGCGAGGCTCAGGTCTGTCAAACCGGAGGAGGGAGTAACCAGGGAGAGATACTTGGGAGTCAGACATGTCTTGGGGGAGGAAAGTTTTGTTAGGCAGATTATGTCTGGTTTGTCAGTGGCAACGTGTATGGAAAGATCTGAAAGGTTTGAGCGAAGGCCCCTATTTGAGGTCCATACTTTTAATGAAGAGGTAGGGGAGGAGGTTTGGGTGCAGGGGGTGGGGGGGAGGGGGTAGGACAAGGGACGAGGGGGGAGGTAAGGAGTGTTTTTGAAAGAGTGTGGGGATTGCAGAATAGCTAGGGAGGGGGCCAGATGAGGAGGAGAAAAGGCTCTGTGTGTGTGGGGAGAGGGGGACAAGGAGGGAAGAAGGCAGTTGAGGATTTGAGGAGGTGGAGTGAATAGATGGAGGTGAGAGGCAGTGGAAGGAGGCAGCTTTGTGGATGGGAGGGGGGGCAACTTTGGGAAGGATGAGTGAGGGGATGAATGGTGGAGAAAGGTAAGGGGAGTTTTTGAGAGAGGTGAGAGAGAGAGGCTTGGAGGGAGAAGAGTGGGAGGTTGCTTTGAGAGTGAGGGGTGAGAGGAGTGAGTTGGCACTGAAGTTGGAAAAAAAAAGATGGTTGATGGAAAGCGAACATTCATAGCAAACTGGGTTTTTAAAAGTTTTAGGTCAGTTATGCGATTAAAGACATTTCTTGAGGGATGCAATAAAGGTGAATTCAGAGAATGGAGAGAAGAAACGCTGTAACAGTTGGATTTTTTCGGCAAGGTATGAAGGAAAGGTCGAATTGAGAGCAGTCTGTTTAAATAGCAGAAGAGTAGTGCATTCTGATACAGTAAAGAGTACCACACGTGAAAGAGGAGATATCTCTCTCTGACCAGAAGTGACCCTTTAGACCCTTTAGTGACCCGAACCGGAATTACCCTTTAGAACCCCTTAGAATTCAAAACATTACTGTAGAGAGGGTCTTCTTCTTCATTATTGACGGACGGACAGACGGAAATAGCGAAATATTTAAGCGGCTTCACTGCTTAAAAATATAATAAACAACAAACTCACATAGTATATGATTACCAAACAGTCACTACTATTGCTTAACACTAAACTGAAAGAAATCTGGAGGAGTCCTGACATCCTTGAGGCATTCTATGCTTATCGCGTCCACCAAAGACAAACGGACCTGAGCCTAGATCTACTGTCATCGAAATACCCCAGAATGTATAATAACACGACCATTCCTGTCACTCCCATAGGGAGTGGGTATCCTCGTTCTTAAAAGACGACAGACCAATATAATCATTCTTGATAGATATGCTTCCATATAATTTCCCTCAAAAGAGTAGTTAGTAGTTCCTACCCTTCCCAAACCGAAGTTGAACATGTCCCCAATCGATGATGATGAAAAAGAGTGAAACCCCAGCGCGTGCTGATGATGCCACATCACGTGTCGCTCGACCACCGCTGCAGCATTGTTTGAGTCGTTTGAGGAGTCAAAACCAAGAGTCATGTCTGCCACTTCACAAGTGATTTTGTTTGGTTTTGTGAACCATAAAGAGTTCGTGTGTCCCAAGACATAGAAGAGAAAACACACGGCGAAATGTAGATTTTGTACTGGTCGAGCCGATGGCGGTGGTCAGATCGTCGAGGTCAATGGGACTACATCGAACTTCACCCGACACTTACGACGAACCCACAAAGCAATGTAAGCATGCCCTTCAATTAATTACTGGACAGGTGGTTGAAAATTGTAGATTTTGTGTCTATTGAGTTGGAAAAGGCCTCTGCTATGATAGAGTGTCGCGACAAGAGTTGTGGAACTGTGAGAGACACAGAGAGACAGATACACACACACACAGACACAGAGAGACAGACAGAGAGACAGACAGAGAGACAGACAGAGAGACAGACAGAGAGACAGACAGAGACAGACAGAGAGAGACAGAGAGATCCGTGATAGAGAAGTATGTGAAGCTGATCCAGGATATGTACAGTGGGTGCTCTACCCAAGTGAGGAGCAGTATTGGAGTGACGGACATTTTCATGGTGGAAGTCAGTTTACATCAAGGCTCTGCATCGAGCCTATTTCTGTTTGTTCTTTTGATGGATGTTCTGACAGCTGATGTGAGAACACAGGCAGCATGGAGCATGCTGTTTGTAGATGACATAGTATTGTGTGCCCAAAGTAAGGGAGAGGTAGAATTGAAATTGGACAAATGGAGGAAGGCATTAGAAGATCAGGGCTTGAGGATTAGTTGGTCAAAGACAGAGTACATGAGATATACAGCGAGTCGTGAAGAGGTAGAGGGAAATGGAGTGGTGATACAAGGGGAAAAGGTCAAGGATGTGCAGAAGTTTAAGTACCTGGGGTCAGTGTTGTGATGGGATGGTGAATTATATGGGGAGATAAGCATCAGGATACAGGCAGGATGGATGAATTGGAAGAAGGTTTCAGGAGTGCTTTGTGATGGAAATGTGCAGATGAGACTGAAGGGAAAGGTGTACGGAACGGTGGTGAGGCTGGCGCTGTTGTACGGCGTGGAGACGTGGTTGGTGGTAAGATGCTATGATGGTTGTTGTAGTTTAACACGAGAAGACCATGTGAGGAACTAATACATCAGAGGAACTGTGAAGGTGGTTGAAGCATGTGAGAAGGTACAGAGAAGTAGATTGAAATGGTGTGGGCATATGATGAGAAGGGATGAGGAGTTTGTGGGGAGAAGGATGATGAGCATGATACCACCTGGAAAGAGACAGCAGGGTGGACCGAAGAGGAGATGGAATGATTGTGTGGAAGCGGACATGAAGGAAAAAGGTGTGGACAAAGTATGGGTATGACCGACCGACCCAAATTGTGTTGCAGGACCCGTGTCGGCGACCCCACTTGAAGTGGGAAAATAATGCTGACGAAGAAGAACACAATACTACTCACATTAATTATCATCATTCTGCATTTCATCGAATGGAAAAATATTATTACTGCGGTTTTTTTTTTCAGTTTCCAAAACAAATGAGAGAAAACAGATGAGAACAGTGTTTAGTCCGTGGTATAGTACTTTTTCTGCCTCGCATCAGCAGACCCCCTTTTGTAGGAGACGTTTGCCCTGCTCGGCCGCAAGCATTGGCCCACCTCATACCGGACACGTGTTGGGCTTGATCGTTTGATACGCGATCCGTACACTTCGGTCCCACAAATTAATTTTTGAGCTGTGCATTTCACATGCACCCATAAATGTACAATGTAATACAGTACAACTACAACCCCCTATGGTTAGACATAAACTTAAACAAAAATTACGACTGCTCAGATTTTACAACAAAATGTCGATCGAGACCTTTCTCAAAGCTCGGCTTTGTATTGATTTTATTCTGGTCATCTTTGTCCAAAAGAAAAAAAACTTCATCATTTGAACATTTCACTGACAACACTGGCTTGTCTTAAGTCACCATTGACAGCAATGTGCAATGCGATCAATTTGTACACTTGGTTTTGCTGTTTGTAGCAAGACCTGTTGCACACCCAAGTTTCAAATTGTCTTCTCTACATTATAGACACGAGCAAGTACCTGCCATATGGGCAGGATGCGTCCAACCATTCCTCACTTTGCTGGGCCGAATCTTGTTGACGCCTTTGTCTTACATTGTGACGAATGGAATCCAATCTTTTTCTGGTTGTGCTGCTTTTGGCTTTTTTTCTTGGCAATGTGATGCACTTCTTAAGCCTCTCCCTATTGGACGTTGCACTTAGCCTTAAAAGGGCCCTAAGCCGAAAAAGGTCATGCAGTGAGCAGATCTTCATGCTCAGGAACATCATCAAGCAGAGTCTGGAACACCAGAAGCCCATTGTCATCAACTTTGGCAATTTCAATAAGGCTTTTGAGAGCATCCACAGGCAGTCTCTCTGGAACATCATTCATTACTATGGCATTCCCAAGTGGTGCATTAACATCTTTGGTGCCCTCCACCACAACTCCAGCTGCTGTGTCAGGATGAACAAAGGCATTACTGTCCCCTTCGACATCATCACAGGAGTTCACCAAAGCTGCATCCCGTCACCCTTATTGTTTCTCCTGGTCATTAATTTCATTATGAAGAAGGTGATGGTTGGCCCAGAGTTTGGCATACCATGGCAACAACATTGTCTGATGGAACTGGACTTTTCAGATGATCTTGTACTGCTGGCCGAAGAGACTGTTCAGCTCCAGAAGATGACCACCAACCTGGAGGTATGTGGTGCAAATGTTGGGCTATGCATAAGCTTTGAGAAGACCAAGTCAGTGTCAATCAATCAACATCAAGGGCCGCCCATCACCATCGGGCAACAGAGTGTTGAAGATGTCAACCATTTCACCTCCCTAAGAAGCAGCATATCCATGGATGGTGATGCTGAGTTTGACGTCTGCTCAAGAATAGGAAAAGCATCCTCAGTCTTCCGGCACCTTTCTAAAGTATGGACATCCACCACCACCAACACACCCATGAAGCTTCATCTCCACATGAGCATTGTGGTACCAATGGCAATCTATGCCAATGAGAAATGGAGGCTGGATGTCTTTTATCAGCAATGTCTCCACAAGATCATGGGCATCACCTGGAGAAATCACGTCACCAATGAGGAAGCGCTGGCACAGAGTGGACTACGGCACCTGAGTGATAGTGTGATGGAGAGACATCTGAGGTTGGCAGGTCATGTCCTCCGACTGACTACCCAAGAGGGGACCTGCTCGAGTTGCGATTGAATGGATTCTGCCTGGTGGGAAAAGAAAGAGAGGAATCCAAAAAAGACTTCGAGGAGTATCTTCAAAGAAGACTTAAATGAGAGGGAAACCAGCTGGAGCAGAGCAAAAGAGCTGGTTTGGAACCAGATTCAGTGATGACTATTTGCTGCCCAATGTCCCAAAACAAGGATGGGAGGAACTAACTAACAATAGCATAGGGGAAGGCTTATTGCTGTTGTAGGGTTTGTTTCTACAATTAGCACCCCTAATTTTTAATAGTACCACAGAGTTTCTTCTACCCTGAGGTGGACTAAACCACCATTTAGAAGAAGAAAAAAAATTCTTCCTGCACTCCCGACACTCCCAAGTGAATAAAAAGTATGTAGGGTTGACATATATTTTATTGACCTTGACCTAATTTTAAGGTCATGACCTAATGGGAATTTTAACATTTTTCACCATGATGACTTAGGTTTGGCCGATCAGAATGAAATTGCCCTCTCTAGATAACCTAGAGCAAGGGGCATTTATGCTTAATTTACATCACACTCCTCCAGGTTAAAGGTCAAGATCTAACACCCCAAGGAGTACGAAACCACCATTTAGGTTTTTCTCCCTTTTTTCTGCCAATGTATGAGGACTTTCAGAATGAAATTTTGCATCATTGATGGGAATTCAAAGTTTGCAGGGTTGACATAATTATTTTGACATTGACCTAATTTTAAGGTCATGACCCAATTGTAGACATTTAAACATTTTTCAGCATAACTTGACTAAGGTTTGTCCAATCGGAATGAAATTTCCCTCTCTATATAGCCTACGGCAAGATGCATTTCCACTTAATTTACACCATACCTCTCTGAGTTAAAGGTCAAGCTCAAATAGCGGTCTGGAAAAAACAAATGCGTTTTTCGTCATCGCTCACTTTTGCCAATGTGGCATCTCAAAGACTGCTTGGCCTTCCAAGATGTTATTCCATCGTAATAGTGTATCTGCATTGAAGTTGTGCACCTGATATTTGATTAGTGTCCTTGACCTACTTTTTATGGATTGTGACCGAATATATATTAAAAAAAAACCTTTTTGATCATAACTTGAGTAATTTTCCTCCTTATTTTCATGATGTTGGGTTTTATGGATATATTGTAGATGGAGACACATTTTCTTAATTTACAAACTATCCCTAAATGTTGAAGGTCAAGGTCATATGGTGGTCCGAACAAAATATGCCATTATTGGATTGTGGGCCAATAGTGGGGCAACTTAGCTAAATATAGCATAACAATTGTGCATTTTGTGAGGAAAGCACCAAATTTGGCACACTAGCAGCCTATCATATTATGAACAGATTTGGATATTGGGCCATCTCAAATTTTTGATGGCAGTGGAAAATGGCTGCCACAGCCATCAGCGGCTGAATTTGAGATGGCCCAATATCCAAATCTGTTCATAATATGTTAGGCTACTAGTGTGCCAAATTTGGTGCTTTCCTCACAAAATGCACAATTGTTATGCTAAGTTGCCCCACTACAAGGTTAAGTTGCTGGTGATCGCTTCGGGTAAGCTGGGGGAGGCTTACCCTTGGAGATCCCTTTGGGATCACAAATATCTAGTTTGAATTACGATTCAATTATCCCTATGCTTTTTGAAAAAATAGGGGCATTACCCCAGGGGAGATATTGTAAATGAGTCTGTCTGTCCGTCTGTCATGCTATCTCGTCCTAAACGGTTGGTCAGAAATTCACTAAACTTGGTAGTTATGATCACCACATGGTAAGAATGTGCAAGAGCAGTGTTATATCCTGCCCCCACCTTTTCCCACATTTTCCCACCTTGGCAGGGTCAACAGGTCAAATACCAAAAAATACAATTACGGGCACATTTTGAAACATTTTATAATGAAACTTTGTATATGACGCATTAAATTGGGAGACACATGAAATATGTATCAATGTTTTTGGACTTGACCCCTGGTTCACACCCCAAATGGCATGCCATCAACTTTGCTCGAGTTGTTGCTGCAAACGATATTTTTTTCCAAAATAAATTTTCTCTTCATTTTTTTCCCCAGGTATTCTGGCCAAAGTAGTCAATGTTTTCAAGATCTGAATAGCTCCATCCCTCTAAATCACCCAATTGCCCCACCCCACTCAAAGGAAGAAAAAATATTTTTGCAAGTAATCTGTTAAATTTCAAAATAAGGTAAACCTATTTCACCCATTTTCTGACATTACTGTAAGTGTCCCAATTTTGTGTCACCCACCCTGACAGTGTGCAACGTTCCTTCTTAACTTTATTAACTTAAAGGTATTCAGAATGCATGAAGAGTGTCAGCACAGAAGAAGGCTCAAGTCAGCTCAGTATCAGTGCTTTTGAATCACCATCACCATCACCATCGACATCGATATTGACATCGCCAGTCCCTCATGTGCAGTCAATCCAGCTCTACAGTTTAAAGCATCCACAGCAGAAAGCCATCAATGAGGCGCTGATTAAACATCTGATAGTTGGATGCTGCCTGCCGATATCTTTGGTGGAGAACAGCCACTTCAGAGACTTCATGAAAGTGTTGGAGCCAAGGTATTTTTCAGCCACTTAGTCATGTCAAGTAATTTAAAATGCATTACTCATTGACTGAATAATGACTAACATATATTGTGCTCCTGATACAGAGTACACTCTTTTTTCTATGATATCCTAATTTGCTTATTTTCTTCAAATAAAAAAGAATGAAAGGAAATACCAAGGTGATACTTTGATAAATTGACTAAACTAAACCACGAGTACGATTTTAAAGCTACTTTACATGATGCAATTGATTGGATCCAATCCAGTTGATAAAACCTGACTTCGAGCTCAGAAGAGTTTTTATTTTCCACAATAACCTATTATTAGCCAACCTTAGGATACTTTTCCAACACTTGAGTCTCAAGTTCAGACAGTTTAATTCATTGCAAATATTTTTTGTACACCGTTCCTTCCCAATTCCACATCCAGGCAATGAATGACGTCATCGCCTGGCGGTGAAGGAAGGGAGTACTTGGTTTTCACTCCATTTGTTTGTTTTTTTGGATGGTCGCTAGACTACCCTTATTCTCCAGGTTTCCGTCTGTCTGTATGTCTGTCTGTTTGTTTGTATGTAATAGACAGCTCTGGAGGCCAGAGGAGTCAACCGATTTTGATGAAACTTGACTGTAGGTTCATACCAGGATCTTGTTGTATGCTTTTGAGCACCGTTGCTATGGACGCCACGTTGCCTAGCAACGGGACTTTGAAATTTTTGAAAAAATCCGAATGTTTTTTTTTTTTCGAAAATCAAAATTGGCTTCCGCGCTTTTATGCGCACTATAATCAACCTCTTTGTCAAAATTTCAGCCGATCCGTCAAAAACTGTATGACTAGTATGCAATTATATTACTATAATATGCTTTCACCCCAACGTTCGCGTTGGGATTCCCTACCGTAGGGTTAGGGAATCGAACACAAATGATGAATGGACAGTTGCTCGTCATGTTCCTATATGGAAACAATGAACGGCAAAAATGCCATCTGATGTGTTCTCTTATCTACATCTTTCAAATTCGCCTTCGTCTAGCGACACCCATGTCGCCTGCGGCTTGTTGGGTGGTCGCTAGACTACCATTATTCTGAGTTTTCCGTTGGGTGGTCGCTAGACTACCATTATTCTCAGGTTTTCCATCTGTCTGTATGTTGGGTGGTCGCTAGACTACCCTTATTTTCACTTTTTCCGTCTGTCTGTATGTATGTTTGTTTGTCTGTCTGTTTGTAATGGACAGCTCTGGAGGCCAGAGGAGTAACGATTTCGATCAAACTTGACAGATAGGTTCATACCAGGATCTAGTTCTATGCTTTTGAGCACCGTTGCTATGGACACCACCGTTGCCTAGCAACGGGACTTTGAAATTTTTGAAAAATCCGAAAAAAAATTTTCTCGAAAATCTAAAATTGGCTTCCGCGCTTTTATGCGCACTATAATCAACCTCTTTGTAAAAAAATTCAGCCCGATCCGTCAAAAACTGTATAACTAGTATGCAATTATGTAGCGACCACCCATGTGCCCTACCGGCTTGTTGGGTGGTCGCTAGAGTACCCTTATTTTCACTTTTTCCGTCTGTCTGTTGTATTGTTACGGCTGTGGAAATTCGCAGAGCACCATATATGTCCTTAGATCAGTTTGTCGATAAGTCTGTGTTCAGATAGATTTCCCCACCGTTGTCTAATGGAATTATTCGTGTGATCAGGGCTGTGATCTTGAGATAGTGGTTTTTCTTTGCTGTCTTTATTTTGGGCAATCACAACAACCACGATCACCTCGCCAACAACCACAATCACCTCAACCACCAACCACCCCACCGGTTTCCACCTCAGCACGGTTGTCGAAGCCTGGCTTCGTCGAGGGAAAGCAGGGACCCCCGTTCCCCCCTCCCCGAACGAATGGCGTCTCCGCGGTGGATTTCACCTGTGAGGACAAGGAGAAAAACCAAGACAACTACTGCGGCGGCAAGCGTCCCGGATTTGGGCGGAAACACTTCCTTCTGGAAGGTTCCCGCGTGTGCTGGAAAGAGGGCGGGAGGCAAGGGCGGGGCGGAACGGCGGCTATAAAGGGACGCGTGAGGAGCTTTGCCGTGTGGTGGTCCCAGTCAGCAGAGTCGTCTTGGTTGTCGTCGCTCTTGGCGCCGTTGTCCGAGTGGTCCGCGTGGTCCGCGTGGTCTGAGTGATCCGAGTGATCGTAGTAGTCGGTGAGGTGGTGTCAGGATCGTGTGCGCTGAGGGGATTAGAGGTGGCTCTCTGGATCGCGCTCTGGTTCGCTGGGTCGTCGAGTCGGAAGAGAAGCCAGCGGTGAAGGCTGGGTCTGGAAGACGGAACCCAAGACTCCACCACACGGTCACGTTTACTTCATTTATTTTGGGTGTTTGTGTATGTGTGTTCGTGGCGCCAGTCCGTTCAAAAACCCGTTTAAGTGACTGTGCATGTACATAATAATTATAGAGATCGGCTGTAGGCTTTTGTTTGCTCCTACTCTCCTTCTCCCTTCCCCATTGCATCATCCCCATCAATTGCTTGTACATTGCATGGCTTACGTGCTAATGTGTGGAAATAAATGTGCTTGTTTAAATGTTGACCCGTTCGTTGCGTCCTTTCCCTAATTGAACTGCCATAATTGAGTTCGGAATATAGTGGCTTTTAATAGCCGATAAGTGAACAAGTCCAACGGGGCTGCGCGATAAATACCCCGCTCGGTCATCCCAAAACTAAGCGAGCTGCTTAAGCGGCTCGTTTCCAAGCGGCCCCGTTGTGGTACAATCTCTCGGTAATCTACCCGCGCGATTAATTAGGTAAATCGAAGATTTGGCGATCGGACCCTGTAGCGCGGGTAGAGTACGGACAAGGTTGTGGTGTGGTTGAAAAAACACCGGTGGCTGGTTTTCGGCGTTGATCCGGAAGCTACGACTGGATTGTCCGTTCGGTGGGCGAAGCGGCCGCTATTGGTAAAACGCAGTCGTTCGACCCCGGCGGCGAGAATCCGTAACAGTATGTTTGTTTGTATGTCTGTTTGTTTGTAATGGACAGCTCTGGAGGCCAGAGGAGTCAACCGATTTCGATGAAACTTGACAGGTAGGTTCAAACCAGGATCTAGTTCTATGCTTTTGAGCACCGTTGCTATGGACACACCGTTGCCTAGCAACGGGACTTTGAAATTTTTGAAAAATCCTAAAAAATTAATTTTTTCGAAAATCAAAAATCGGCTTCCAGGCTTTTATGCGCATTATAATCAACCTCTTAGTAAAAAAATTCAGCCCGATCCGCCAAAAACTGTATGACTAGTATGCAATTTGTAGCGACCACCCATGTCGCCTACCGGCTTGTTGGGTGGTCGCTAGAGTACCCTTATTTTCACTTTTTCCATCTGTCTGTTGGATTCGCTATATATGTAGATATCCCTTATTGTCGGGTTTTCCGTGTGTGTGTGTGTGTGTGTGTGTGTGTGTGTGTGTGTCTGCAACGCGAGCCTCATAGCACGAACCAGGAACCGATTTCGATGAAACTTTGCCAACATGTGCAATATGTGCTGGGAATGTGCGCGTTTGAATTTCGTTGCCTAGCACCCACCGTTGCTGTGCAGCGGCCGAAAAACCGCGTACAGTATTTTCAATACTTGTCCTTCAGTTTTGAATGTAGAGAAACGAGACTTCGAATTAAACACTTCGAGATATTTAGAAATTTTACTTAGCCATTTTTGATTGAGGTTTTATTTTTCAATGTAGTCCTTCAAAATTGGGTGTCTATTTACCGTCATTTTTTATGAGGGGCTTAGGAAAGTGGGCGGAGCTTAGGGAAAGTGGACGTGGTTGATGAAAAGTGGGAGTGGCGTACGAAAGTGGGAGTGGCGTAGGAAGTGGCGTGGCTTATGGAAAGTGGGCGTGGCTTATGGAAATATTGTGTGGCTCAGGAGGTGTGGTCAAACAAGAGCATTGAGAGAAGTTTATCGGGTTTTCCGTGTGTGTGTGTGTGTGTGTGTGTGTGTGTGTGTGTGTGTGTGTGTGTGTGTGTGTGTGTTGCAATGCGAGGCTCCACAGCACAAACCAGCAAACCGATTATTTTTCAAATGGTAGTGCTTCAAAAATAGGTGTCTATTTACGTCATTTTTTATGAGGAGTGCCAGTTGGCAAAATACGCAATAGGAAAAATCTTGCCAGGCAGAGGAACAATTGTATGTGAACCAATACGTCTTGGCAATGAATCTTCGTCGGTGGATCGGTCAAAATGAAAAGCATCGTATCCAGCGCTTCGATCCTAGCGAATCCCTCGTCGCCTACCGGCTTGTTTGTTTGTTTGTATGTAATGACAGCTCTGGAGGCCAGAGGAGTCAACCGATTTTGATGAAACTTGACAGGTAGGTCATACCAGGATCTAGTTTATGCTTTTGAGCACCGTTGCTAGGACGCCACCGTTGCCTAGCAACGGGACTTTGAAATTTTGGAAAATCCCAAAAAATATTTTTTTTCGAAAATCAAAAATCGGCTTCCGCGCTTTTATGCGCACTATAATCAACCTCTTTGTCAAAAATTTTCAGCAGATCCGTCAAAAACTGTATGACTAGTATGCAATTATGTAGCGACCACCCATGTCGCCTACCGGTGTCTGTCTGTGTGTATGTTATGGACAGCTCTGGAGGCCAGAGGAGTCAACCGATTTTGATGAAACTTGACTGGTGTTTCATACCCGGATCTAGTTGTATGCTTTGAGCACCGTTGCTATGGACGCCACCGTTGCCTAGCAACGGGACTTTGAAATTTTTGAAAAAATCCGAAAAAATTTTTATTTTTATTTTTTCGAAAATCAAAAATCGGCTTCTGCGCTTTTATGTACACTATAATCAACCTTTGTCAAAAAATTTCAGCCCGATCGTCAAAACTGTATGACTAGTACGCAATTATGTACGACCACCGATGTCGCCTACCGGCTGTCTTGTCTTGTTTGTTTTTTTTGTCCGGGCGATATCTCAGCCATCCTTTGAGCTAGGAACTCTGAAATTTGGGGACAAAAGTGAAGATGTGCTTTGGCAAAAAATGTTATTTTTTATTTTTTGATAAATCAGTTCATTGATTAATTACTTAATTATTATCGATTACTTATTTATTTATTTCTCATCTGGGCAATATCTCAGGCACCTTTTGAGTTCGGAAGCTGATATTTGGACATGACAGTGAACAAGTGATTTTGCTATAAAGAGTATTTTTGATTTATCATTTGTACATATTTACCTCAGAAGTACATTTGTGCACATAAACTAAGTATCATTTGTACATATTCACATCAGAAGTACACCGCTCCCTCCCAATGCCGACTCCATGTGCTGCAAGGTGGCACTGGAGGATTTGTTATTTATTTATTTGGAATCGGGGCGGTGAACTTTGAATGTACCTCTACTTGACTATTATTACGTGACCACTCGAGTAAGAGGAGTATAGATCATAGCCACCCCCATAATGATCATGAAATTCAAAATAACAAGTAGCTGATACTCTTGGTCCCCCGCCTTTTTGGGTGATCTGAGGCATAGATCTGTGTAAATGAAAGCTAAATCTTGAATGTTTTTTGAAATATCACACGCACAAGCCAAGTTACCAAGATGGTTACCATGGCAACATAATTCAGCCAATCACCGTTGTGATCTAATCAGGTTGAGATAATGTCATATGGAATATACATATATATATATGAAATATGAATGCTAAATGTTCAACGGTTTTTGAAATATCACACACAAAAGCCAAGTTAGCAAGATGGTTGCCATGACAACATAATTCAGCCAATCACCGCTGTGGTGTAATCAGTTTGAGATAATGTCATGAGGAATATATATCTGCAATATGAAAGCAAAATGTTCAACGGGTTTTGAAATGTCACATGCACAAAAGTACATGGACAGATGATCCGTCGATCGTTGCTCATTTTAATGTCCCCCATATCCGACCTTGTTGGAGGGGCGGGGGACAAAATGATTAAGAAAGTCTTTTGGCCTGCAGCTAGGATAATTTGATTGGCTGAGTTGGATCAAACAAATTGCTTTGTGTAAATGGGCCCTTATCCTTAAATATATTGAGTTTGAATTTTATTTCTGGCTTTGACATACACACTGTCATCCTTGGCATACGTTATGAAGAGACATGAGTCATCACAAATGGAAAATAACATATTACGTGAAGCAATTACCAAGTTGTATGGTCTAATACCATTGTATACATGACTATGATTTAATTTCATCGATTTTACATGATTAAATAAAAATTCTCTTTCAAACTTTAGGTATGCACCTATAGCTCCTTCAACTGTAACCAACATCTTGTTACCACAATATGTTGACAAAGTAAAGGAGGACATAAAGGCCATCATTTCGATAAACGATTCCCTCTCTCTGACTGCGGACATTTGGTCAGATAGAATCATGAGGTCTTTCCTTGGGGTGACTGCACATACAAGCACTGTAAATCCCCAAACTGGCAATGCAGAGCTTACCTCATTCCTGTTAAGCTGCCAATGCTACAGCGGCTCAAATACTGGCATGAGAATTGGAGCAGCATTTGATGACCTCCTCGATGAGTTCAACCTCAATAAGAAGGTGGATTACATAGTTTCTGACAATGCTTCCATCATGAAGTGTGCATTTAAGGTACATTTTCCTCTTGAAGAAAGCGATGCACAACAACCAGAGGAATAGCTAATGCTTGATGATGAATCACTCTGGGAGACCTTGGATGAGGAAGAAGAGAATGAGATCTAAAAGTTATTGGAAAGTAACTACAATACAAGACTTTCGTGTTTTGCTCACAGTTTGCAGCTGGTTGTTGGAGATGGATTTCAGGAGACCAAATGTGCAGCATCAGCAATAGCTAAAGCTCACAAATTGGCTGCATTGTTGCACAGATATACTGTACTCAAGGAAAGGTGATTTTTTTTCTATAAGAAAACATAACTTCCCTTGTCATATAAATTTTCAACATACAAGACCTCTGAATCCTATTCACAAAACTGTTGAATTTTTTTTTAGACATATTAAGGAATTAATCTCTCATCATTTCTCTTTATTGCAATGTTTTCAATAGGTTTGAAGCCACATTTGGTAGTAACCAGACAATCCCAGCTGCAAATGCAACATGGTGGAACTCAACACTCCATCAACTGAAAGCCATTCTTACCTTAGATCGCAAGGTCCTGAATGAGGCATGCAGCACAGATTTCAGCAATGTTGTCTTCACAACCAGAGAATCGAGCCAGCTTTGTGAACTGGCTGAAGTTCTCAGTCCATTTTCTGAAGTCACTGATTTGACACAAGGTAATAAACAGCTGAACAGGAATGGACAAATTAATAAATCCTCCTAAAAATAGTAATACTGTAAGATGGAAATATATATATTATATATATATATATATACTGTATATTATATATACATATGCTCTTTGAAACTGATAATGCAGTTGGATGGTTTACAAGTCAGTTGTCATGGACAGGTTAATAAAGGCTTGTTTAATGATGCTGTACAATTTATGTTCAAAGTTTGTCTAAACCAGAAAGTGTTTGGTTTGTTTGTTGCTATTACAGGTGATCAATCTGCTACCATAAGTATTGTGGTACCAACCATTTTGGACCTACACACCCAGCTACGCAAGATGAAAGACAGAGCAAGGCACTGCAAATCTCTTGTTACCACACTGACTGCATCCCTAATGAAGCAATTCCATGGGATATTTATAGCATGTAGCATGGCAGAAACTGGTAGTGGAACCAATGATGAGCCCTTTGCAGAGAAGATGTACTAGGTGGCTGCAGTCTTGGATCCACAGTTTGCTCTACATTACATAGACATGGATGTCTATGTTCTTCACCATTGAGAGATAGAGCCAAAAACGATATGTTGCACGATATCTCAAAAAGTTGTGGACGGATTCGGACGAAACTTGGTGGACAGGTTGGGTGTGTGCCAATAACAAGTCGATTATATTTTGGTTGAGGTCCAGATCCAGATCTGGCCTATCAGTGGGATGCAAAATGTAAACTGTTCATCCTGGCAGAGGTACTGTATGTGCTCTATCGAATGCCGTTGCAATTACCTTTTGTTTTCGTTATAACAAACAGCCGAAGAAATTCACAATTGAAATAAAGTGGTAAATCTTTTTTTTTATAATTAAGAAGTGAAGTCAGCACCAGTTCAATGAATGTTACGAAGGCAAATCAACAATCGCTGAATTGATCGTAAGTTGGCTGCCGTTTAGTGCTGTGTGTAATATTCTCCTCTTAACTAGAGAGATAAAAATTATATTTGTAATTGTGAATTATAAACTGTCATTCCATCTAAAACTTGCTTTGTGTTTTCTTTGCTTATATTGCGCAATAATGCTCATTATTTGTTTTTGTTTCAACTGTTTGATGTCCTTCCTTAACAGAACTGGTAATTACTGAAGCAGAGTCACTTGCAAGCTCCAGTGAAGACATTCATGGATCTGCTGAACCCAAGGGGAAGATGAGTGGTGAGAAAGAGGAAGCCACACCTCAGCCAGCAAAGGTTCCTCGTCTGTTCACCCGTTACCAGACATTTGCCAAAAAAAGAAACAGTAGTGGAGAGAGTGGATCCGTCAGCATCAGATCACAGATGACAAAATACTTGGAGTCTGTGCAGAACGATATTCCAACCCTAAGCAGTGGTGCACTTCAGTTTTGGGTGGAAAACAAAACCAAGTATCCTCAACTACACAAATTAGCTTTAAAAGTACTGTGTGTTCCCGCTTCAAGTGCTCCAGTGGAAAGAGTATTTTCAAGGGGAGGCCTTATTATGCACCCTCATCAGGAAAGGCTGGGATCAGACACTCTATCCAAACTAATCTTTCTGAAATGCAATGAATCTATGCTTCACTGAAATCTAAACAATATTTTTTTAAACTTGAAAAGTACCATAATTGTGTAACTTGCAGGCAATGTTTTAAGGAAGTCCAGCAGACTGAAAATCACTGTTTTTGAATGACTTATGTCTACAATTTGAGCTGTGTTTGATGCTGTTTTGGACTTTCATAAGTTGCAATTTTTTTTACCACATATATGCAGTCGTGGCCAAAAATATTGGCACCCTTGCACTTTTTTCAAATAATGTGCCATTTCTTTCAGAAAATTGTTGAAATTAAAAAATTCTTTGGTGTCCACATGTGTATTTCTTTGGCTTGCAGTGAAACAAAACAAAAAAAGCTGAAAATATGTCGAAATCTTAGCTTGTTCCACACAGAATTCCTAAAATGGCCCGGACAATATTATTGGCACCTTTTAGAAGTTGTGAGAAATAATAAAATTTCAAGCAGGTGATTCTGCTTTACTTTGGAATTGAACTCACCTGTGGTGAGTTGCAGGTGCCTGCAATAAAAAATCATCTCTTCAACCAGTTTGAACAGAGATTAGAAGAGGCACTCGTTACGAGCGCATACCTCCGCCACGTAATGCCTGATCCACGAGAACATATCGAGCCCAATACATTTTGAAATTCATCATGCTTCAGGACTATATTCTTGTGTTCTGCTCGATATCAATGGTGAGAATCACTTTAAGAATTCAATAATTCTCCTATCCAGACCCGGATTGGTTCTTCACCAAAATTGAATCAATTCTTCCTTGTCACAATACATGTCCACCAAGTTTCGTCCGAATACGTCACCAACTTTTTGAGATATTGTGCTATATATCATTTTTGGCCCTACTCTCAATGGTGAAGAATCACTTTTAAAATTCCAGTAGTCGGATCCGGATCCGGTCTTCACCAAAATCTAATCATTCTTTCTTGTCAAACACGACCTGTCCATACATTTCATCCGGATCGTTCACAACTTTTTGAATATCCTGTACAAGACAAACAGACAAAAGGGTGAAAACATAACCTCCTCACTTTCAGTGGTGGAGGTAAAATGGAGTCATTCTGCTGTTTGTTGTCACCATTGTTACAACAATGCATGGAGAAAAGAAAGAAAAACAGATAATTGTCTGAGGAGGTCAGACACAAGATTGTAGCCAAGCATGGACAATCTCAAGGCTACGAGTCCATCTCCAGAGACCTTGTTCCGTGTTCACTGTACGGAATGTTATCAGGAAGTTTAAGGCGCATGGCACTGTAGCCAACCTCCCTGGACGTGGTCGCAAGAGAGACTTGATCAAAGATTGCAGGGAAGGATTGTTCGAATGGTGGAGAAAGCACCTCAATCAACTGCCAAACAGATTCAAGCTGACATCCAGACACAAGGTACGACAGTTTCAACTCGCACCATCCGTCGCCAACTCAATGAAAGGGTTCTCTGGGGGAAGAAAGGGGTAGGAGACCAGGAGGACTCCACTGCTGAGAGAGAGACAAAATAAATCTCGACTGGAGTTTGCCAAAACGACACCTGAACAAGCCAAAATCCTTCTGGAGAATGTCCTGTGGACAGATGAGACCAAATTAGCTTTTCGGTAAGCACATCATCTCTATGTTTACAGAAAACAAAATGAAGCCTTCAAAGAAAAGAACACCTGATGACACCAAATTATGAGCTTTTCTGTTAAAGCACATCATCTCTATGTTTACAGAAAAACAAAATGAAGCTTCAAAGAAAAGAACACCTTCTTTACAGTCAAACATGGAGGAGGTTCAGTGAGGGTTTGGGTTGTCTGTGCCTTCCACTGGCACTGGGTGCCTTGATGTGTGCATGGCATCATGAAATCAGGGGATCACCAAGGCATTTTGGAGTGCAATGTTCAACCCAGTATCAGAAAGCTGGGTCTCCGTTAGAAGGTTGCGGTGTCAGCAAAGCAATGACCCCAAACACACTTCAAAAAGCACCCAGGAATGGTTCAAGACAAAAGACTGGACCGTTCTGAAGTGGCGCAAATGAGCCAGATCTAAATCCCATTGAACACCTGTGGGGAGATCTGAAAACAGCAGTTGAGAAGGCACCCTTCAAATCTGGGAGAACTGGAGCAGTTTGCACAAGAAGAGTGAGTTAAACTGCCAGTAGAGACGTGTAGGAAGCTCATTCATGGCTATAGGAAGTGCTTGACTGCAGTTATTTTGTCCAAAGGCTGTGCTGCCAAATATTAAGTCTAAGCTCTGTAGGGTGTCAATAATTTTGTCAATACCATTATTTTATTTTTAATTATAAAAGGATATTTAATTATTTGAATCAAAAACAAAGTGCTTCTGTAATATTAACAGTGAAACAAAGAATTGTGGAGACCAAATACTTTTGTCAATTTCAACTTATTTAAGAAAATTGGGTATTTGAAACAAAATGCAAGGGTGCCAATATTTTTGGCCATGACTGTAAATGCAAATTTTTAGCGTCGTATTTACTGAAACATCATGTATTGATTCAGAAACTTCGCAGTCCAAAAAGAATGAGCAAACTACAGAAAAAGGGCCATAATATGGAATAAAATCTTGATGCAAGTAATAAGTTATACTGTGAGTGAGTTTTGATATTGTTACGGACTCGGGGTTCGAGGCTTGCCATGAGGGGAAGCACTCAGGTCCCTCTCAAATGCCCAGTCCTGAGACCACCGGGCACAGATAACTCTGTGCACCGGCAGGTTGCTGAGCAACCACGAACGCCGATTGGCACTGCCAATCCTGGCAGGGTTACACTACCTCGCGTAATACCTTACCTGTGGACGGCCAAACTAATTGGGGTGTAGTGCCCTCAGCGCACACCCGTATTACTGCGGAGCATTACAGTGAGTGTGCGCTGGCTAACAAGAGCAAATTTTGTGGGGCAGAACTTCCCGGATAAACTAACATGCGGACCATGCTGAAGGAAAAGACGAAACGAGCTGGGTATATTTCTAACATAAGCAATTTATTCATAAGCAAGGGCATAGAAAGGTCATGTGGCACAATGAAGGGCAGCTTTTATATTTCAATGTGTTCAGCAGGGAAAGCAAGGATCTGTGGGGTGCGGAAAAAAGAATGCAATTATGTGCAAAAGAAGACACAGGGCAAGAGCTCACAATATAAGAACTTACACACATTCTTATTTTATGTGAACATTGCAGGCACTGTCAGACACACACCAAGGAAATTGGACAGCAGAAAGAGGAGAGGCGTTGAGGGTTTTCAACCTCTGTAATACACTGGCATGGCTGACAGACCTGCACTTTCCAACGCTTAGGAGGGGGGGGGGGGGAAGAAATTGAGGGTTCTATGGTGGTGAGTGGGAGTGAATGTGATGCAGAAGAGGAGGAGTGAAGGAGTCGGATCAGTAATTGCTCTTTTAGTGATTTGCATCTTCAGCAGACGAGACAGAGATGGGAGAGACAGATGTGTGAGATGATAGCTTAACTGGCGTGTGAGAGAGTCTGCAAGTGTCAAATGATAATGAGTATTGGCTGCGGAATGCAGTGGAAGCCGAGCGCCGATGAAATACTGGTGACTGAACTGGCAACTCCTCGGGTAATTACTTGCTTGGCTCGGTCTCGGTAACTGACGCTGCTCCCTTGGCTCGGTCAGTCTCTCTCTCTCGCTCGGTGACTGGCGTTATTGGCTCGGGCTTGGTGAGTGGCGCCCAGATCAGTGAGTCCCTAATGCCTCCGAGAGTGTCTCTCGGTGACCTTTGTCACTTTTTTATAGTGCCTGGGCGAAGGAGGAGCTTAAGATTGGATCAAAAGGTGCTGTAGGCATTTCCGAGCATCCTCATTGGTGCGCAGATACCACCCTGAGGAGTAGCCCCGCCCTGCCAGACTCGGGAGCCAAAAATGTTTTCATTTGCTCTTGGGCTCGGCCACGCAACAGAGCTCTGAGATTTATATGGGGCATGGGTTTCTGGGAGCACTCTCCAGCCATGAACGTGCGCTGTGCTCCATTCAAGCATTATTATTTAGCGGTAGCGCCAGGGCTACCCAGACATCATTGAATGAGTCCCAGCGCATATTTGCGCTTCGAGTTACATGCCAATGTGCTGCGACTCGCAATGTCCTCTGTTCCCCGGCATCACAAAGGACTGTGGTGAGCATCTGGGGAGCTAACTGTGGTTGCGACAGTTGTAGTGAGGTGGGGGAAGCGCTGTGGTGTTTGTGGCAAGGACGTTGAAGCATTGGGAGCGGTTGAAGTGGTTGTGGTGAGGAGCCTGAAGCGTTTGTGATGATTGTGGTGAGGAGGTCGAGCATAGGTTACTATGGGTATTTTTAGGAGGCTTTGTGGTGATTATGATGAGGGTTGTAGCGTCGTGGTGAGGTGAGGCACCCGTTGGTAAATGGCGCGCGTATGCTAATGAGTCTGCTGTGGTATTCATTCCTGATGCGCCTCTGGTAGCGTTACTCTCCGGTCTGTGGCATGCATTCATGTGGTAGAGAGGTCGTGTGTGAAGTTAAAGTGAAATAGGTGAAAGAATAGGGGATTGAAGACCTAACTAAATGCCCGACATAATGAATCTTGTCCCATATACTCACTAGACAGATTGGAAGGGCTAACTGAACAAATACGAATGAAATAACTGTCTCGAAACCGCTCTATGTTGGGTGCCATTGCCTTGGGGGAGTGCCGGCTTCGCAGAACTGCAACAATATTATATTATCTTCATTTACATAAGCAAAAATAAATTCGCTATTTTTTTGCCATTGTATAATTGGCTCTCAGCACAGGACTCAGACTTGGACTTGGAACGCCAAGGATTCGGACTGCTGGAGTCTGACATTCAGAGTGGTTGAACTCGACTACAACACTGCTTTTATAATCTCGGCCCGTACATCATGGATGATGCATCACACCCATCCCTTCTTCTTTACCATTGGATGCAGGCTGGTCGGGTGGGCGGAGCCACCCCTCTGTGACCTCCCATCCGGAGCTCTGAACCATCATGGTATTTCCTGCCAAAACTTGGCCAAGCGAACGCTATAAAAAGGACATTTAGGACAGATTCCAGAGGGCAGAACAGTAAGAAATGGGATTAAACAGGTTGATAATTTGAGATACAGAGATAGGGATGGGTAGACGTCATCCAACAAGACATAAAAGCAACGCATATCTAATATCACAATTAATTACTTGATGCTTATACTTGACATTCACTTTGAGTAATATAACTGCTCTATTCTATGTGTTATTAACTCCTTGGAGCCATTTCCACAACATCACCCCCACTTTCCTTTTTCACACTCTCCCGAGTCTGCACTCAGAAGGGGGAGGAATATTGGGCATTTATCATACAAGACTACTCCCCACCCTAGTCTGAATCCCTGCATGTACAAAAATTCTAAACAGTATTCAATCCTAATCTAACCCTGTCTCTTGCCAACAGCATGGCCAGCAATGGCATGGGCATACAGCGGTGTAGATAGATTCTTTCATTAAGCTTTTTGAAGTGGGTATATCGTCCATTAGGCTGCTCCATGTTGACAGAGGTGTCATCCAGAATAAGGTCAACACACTTTCCGATGGAATGCTATTTTGCTCAAATGCCTTGTTCCTTTGTGCAACTATGCCTTTTGCACTGCAGTCCAAGACAAGGCATATGTGCTAGAACCTGGAGCACTCTTCACTCGCATTTATGTCAAAAGTACTTACCACCAGGGGATACATACTCTCTGTTCCAGTGTTGGAGCTACCATATATAGCAAGGCTGATTGGCTCCTCTTTCATGTAACCAACCACAGGACTCAGCATTTTTGGTGGCATTGCATAATTTACGCTTGCAGCTGCCTTTGTGGCAGCACATCCATATTTCTTGGTGATGGCACTATTGGGAAACATTTTGTCCTGAATAAGGGCCCCGTGTGAGTTTGCTGTTTCAAACAGCACATTGTGTTCGAAGATGTAACCTGTGAATAGCACCTCAGCAATGAGTCACTTAGTCCTTAAAGGTCTCTGCAGCAAAGAATGAAGTCATGAGCTGGCACTGATTGACCGTCCACCAGACGAACCTCTGGTAGCTTGTACATGTTGCTTCATTTGAGCCTGGGGAGTAACTGCTGAAATCTATCTTGGTTCTTCCCGACATCTTTGTTCTTTTGTTTCTTTCACATTTCTGTTTTTTCATTATAATTCTTGCTTTTTCTTTTCTTTTATCTCTTTTATTTCATCTTTCTTTATCGATCTGTCTGGAGAGAAGTGAATTATTGCGGAAATTTTTCTGTAAGGCTCACTTGGCTGCACCTGGATGGGTTTGAGGGTTGTGGAGTAGCGGCTGAAACCCAAATCCTATCCAGGTTCCTCCTGATGACTCCATCTTTCCTCTTTAGTTCTTCGGGTTCCTTCTGATGACTCCAATGCAGTATTTCGTCTTCCCTTTCATTATGTTTGTACCATATCCTGATGATGTGTGGACTGTGCTTCCCTGCTGACAGACCTCTGGTAGCTTGTGCATGTTGCTGTGTTTGAGCCTGGGGAATAACTGCAGAATTTTTTTCTATTTGGGTTCTTCCTGACACCTTTGTTCTTTGTTACTTTCACACTTCTTTCTACTTTTTCACATTTGTCTTTATTCATTCTAATTCTTGCTTTTTATTTTCTTTGATCTCCTTTACTTTTTATTACCTCCGCCACCGAATGTGAAGGAGGTTATGTTTTCACCCCTGTGAATTCTTGCAGAAAGTTTTCTATCAGGCTCACTTGGCTGTACCTGGATGGGGTTTGAGGGTTGTGGAGTAGCAGCTGAAACCCAAATCAGATCCAGGTTCCTCCTGATGACTCACTCCATCTTTGCTCTACTTATCCAGGTTCCTTCGGATGACTCCAACGCAGTATTTGGTTTTCCGTTTGAATTGACAGCTTGAGATGTTCATTCCCAGTGAGGTGCCTTTCTACATCTCTTGCCTTCGTGCACCACTCCTAAGCTGGTGTCACACACTTATTAGAATTAAAACAATAATTGCAGTATTGTAATTTATGAGCAAAATAAAAAAATGTTCCATGAGGCTTTCCATGATAAATTTATGAAAAAGACTAGGAGGTACATGAAAGGTACTTTTCGTCTTGTTAGAGTTCATTTTCAAAGATGTAATGTCCTATTTGGGTGGAAATATCCTAAATCGACCCCAAACTCAAGTGGTACTTACTGACACCCATTCACAATGACTTCTTGCTATCATTTTTTACTAGTTGGATGCAAGGCCATAATTTTGACCATTCTCGCTGGGATTTAGTGAATGAATGAATGAATGAACTCTCGCTTTTTTGGTGGAGTCGCCAGCAAACTGAAATTGAAGCCATGATGATAAGAAAAACCCGAATAAAGAAGCCAAGGAATGAGAAGTACAGTGCCGATCATACTGTGTTATTAAACCATTTGTTCACTGTTGCAGTGTTGGATGGTGGCAGGATGGCCTAAACTAGAGGTATACACGCTTGCTTCTAAGCTAGCTAGCCTGGGTTTGACTAATGACCCAGCTAAAAACTGTCATCCCGATGTTTCACAAGCAGGGTGATTCATCAATGCGTGTGCCGTCCCTCGGATGGACGTTAAACTGAGCATCAAATCTGCTGGAATTAGTTGGTGGACGCTGAAGATCCAAAGGTGTCGTTCACGAAGAGTAGGTGAGTTATCGCAGGCAACCTGAACAAATTTCAAATTCCTACCTTAACTACTGCTGGGAAGGCAATGGCAAACCACCCGGTATAACCCTTGCCAATAAACTGCTTCGACAGCACTAACACTCTAAATAACTGTTGCAAGATTTCTGAAAACCTCGTTATCATTGGCTGTTGCGCGGTGCTAACGAAAGAATCGTTTTGCTTGACTATTTGGCAATGCTTACTGTTTGCCTAGAAATGTAAGATTCAATAGAAAACAAATGTTGGTTGATTACAACCTCTGCGTTCTGCGGGGTTGTAGGAGAAATGCGAGCCAAAGTCGCCAGATGCGGGTTCCTAGGGACCTGGGTTACAGTCACATCAATGTACTTTTAAATTTTGTTCCAAAGCACACTCTTCTACAACTGTTCAAATATTGTGTACTTGTTTACATCTGGCACTTGTGGACTGAATGTCATAGTATACATTTCAAATGGTTGCAAAGTGAAAATTCAATTGGTTGTATATAATTGCAATTTTCTTCTAATGACTGTTTGTATATTTTAATGTGCATTTGAGGTTTGAGCCCACTTTGAGGTAGCGTTTTAGCCCGATGCAGCAGTACACCATTGAGCTAGGTATAGTGTTTAGGAGTTGCTTATAAATATCGACTGAGCAAAATCGACGTCAGATTGGTTCATAATGTCTGGCTGAGACCTTTGTGTTCCCGATTGCGTCAGAAAGTGTGTGCGTGACGTCATACTTCAGGAATGTGTTGTGCCGGTATTACAACATAAAAGAAGGGATACACACACTGGTAAAAACAAAAACATCTTCATATTTTTCACTCTTATGACAAATCGGTTGAACATGATAGCAGATGCAAGAAGTACATTACAATAAACAAAAATATATCTAAGGCCAAGCAAAATAAATTAATAGTTTCTCATACCCGCCCGCTTCCTTTTCAATGGCTGCCTCCTTTTTTGATATTTACTATTTTCTCTCCAGATCTAATATATACGAGGTGTGTTCAAAAAGTATCCGACCTTTGTTCATAAAAAATACTCGTATCCAGATACAAC
>CM068952.1:62907531-62919701 GCA_035128595.1 Eptatretus atami
AGAAGTCGCGACTTCCCTTTTATGGCTGGTGAGTCCCTCTCCTGCGACCATCAGCGTGGTCGTGCCTGGCCCCGACCTCTCTCGCGGACGGCGAACCCTCTCCCGCACTCCCCGTCCGGACGCGCAGGTCCACCTCACTACTGGCGCTCCCGCGTCTCCCGTCCGCGCCCTCGTAAAAAAAGAAAGATTTTAAGGTATGTGAGCATTGATGGTATGTGGTGTGTGCATGTGAGAGTGCTTGTGGTAGGTGCGTATCAAGGGAGCTTATTGGTGTTGAGTTTTTTTTGAACGAAGCCCAGACATTAAAAAAAAATACAAACTAAATAAAATACAATAAATATAATTAAATACAACCACGAAGAAGGAACATCCATTAAAAAAAATATATACATTTTGTATTATTTCTTGGGACTCGTGTATCGTAAATTGAGCGGTGGTGTGGAGGTCACTACGAGGCATGATGTGGCTAATGGCCTCCACCTGGTGTCTGATTTCCTGGTATTGGTCCTGTAGGTCCTGGAGAGATGGCAAACTGCAGGCGAGCCGGAGGTGCCAAGTTCCAAGTACTTGACACTCGGCGTTGTACTAGCTTGGAAGGTGGTGCGGCTAATCCGGGAGAAGTACTGTCCAGCCTCGGTGGATGTTGTCATTGCCACGGAAGGGGCAACTGAGGAGGTTGCGAACCGCGAGGGATTGGGGCTAGTCTGGCGAATCCGTATATAGTTGTGGATTGCTCAATGACAATCCGTCTTGATTTTGCCTGAAAGTCTTGGAAGTCATGATCAAGTAATAAATTTGTCCTCAAAAGGACACTTGATACCATGACCAAGTAGCAGGCCATACTAATGCAGAGCTGAGCTGTTCAGGAGTTGAGGCTAAACTTACGCGGCACGAGATGACAAGACCCAGTGGCTAAGGAATGGTCGTGAAGGGAGAGGCATCCACCTTGGTGAAGTGATCTCGTCCTGCATACAGGGGAATCGCACATGGCGTACCGAACCCTCCTCGGTGACTGCAGTAAGCGGAGGTGGGTTCCTGACAAGGATCCGCATGTCAAGCAGTGGATTGATGGCAGAGTTTTCTATCCTATTCTGGGACGTTCCGCGCAGTTCCTACGGATCAGGCGCTTCATTTGTAGAAATATACAGGGTGAATTCCGTTGAAATGGGGAAAGTCTCCAGATCGTGCATCCAACGACTTACAAGGGTTGGGAATATCCGTAGTCTTCAATGTCGGCATGCATTTCCTGCCTGGAACACTAGGCATCATCCCAACGACTGAAAGGGGCCTTTGTCCCTGGAAAAGGAATGATATCTCCAGGAGACCTTGGCAATAAAATACCTGAGTGACACTGCTCTCAGGGCCTGGTCAGTAGGGCCGGGCAAGTCTTGCCGGATAATTTTAATTTCTGTTCGCTCACCATCTCTGACACGCAGCGTCCAAGCAGTCAGCTTTTAAACACCAGGAGGTCAAGATGACGCAGAGCCTGCTCTCGGCCGTTCAATCCTTGGAACCAGACGAGACTCTGCAGGGCTCTTCAGCCTATGTTGATCTTTGGGGTAACAGTCTTGATTCAGTGAATTCGGATTCCTCTGGAAGGGGGGGGGGGGTGGGAGAGGATGAAGTAATGTTGTGAGAGAGGGAAATGGGAAGGGAAAGTAGGGGTAGGGGGAGTTTGATGAGCTAAAGATGGAGGGCAGTGGTTCTGTGACGTTATGTTGTTGGGACGTGTGGAAGGGCCTGGGGGGGGGGGGGGGTGTACTTATTGACCAAAATCAGTACGTTAATAAAAGCACATTATTGAACAGCGAATGGAAGACCTTGCCTGGACTGGCCAGGGGGGGGGAATGGATGCAGAGATAGGGATTGAGGGAGAGGTAAGCAAAAGAGAGGCGGAGGAAGGGCTACATGAGGAGTGGAGGAAGCGGCATGAGGGAGGGGGAGGAAGGCGGCAGGTAGGAGGGTCGAGGAAAAGTGCAAGTGAGGGGAGGGAAGGCGGCAAGAGAGGGGGGAGGGAAGCGCATGAAAGGTGACTGGGGGAGGAAGGCGGATAGGGGAGGAAGGGAAAAGCGATAGGGAGGATGGAAGTGCGCAGAGCGGAGGCAGAGGGAAGCGGTCATATGGGGGGAGAAGGGACGGCGCGTGAGGGAGGGGGGTGAAGGGCGCATGAGGGAGAAAGGAAGGTGTCACATGGAGGGAGGGAGGAAGCGGCCTAAGGTGGGAAGGGTCCCGGCACATGAGGGAGGGGATAGTGGACAGCAGAGGGAGGGAAGCGGTACCATGGAGGGAGGAAGAAGAAAAGCACAATAAGGGGGAAGAAGTTGCGATTAAAAACATGCTAAAATTACAGCACATATTGCTTTTAACCGCGGTCTATATAATAACCGGCGGGGCTATTTAGAAACCACATCTATCTACCTGGCAATTCCTGCCTGCAATGCATGCTCGTACATGTAACTGGACTTGCATCCTCTGTTCGCTCAACTCGAATGCTGATAATACATGCTTTAACTCTGCGAACGTTTTAGAAAATCAAACTAAACAGTCATCTCTAACATCCCTCAATCAGAAGGTGGTGGGTGGAACTTATAGGGTAGGGAAGAGAATGGAAGAGAGAAATGGGAGAGGTGATGGCGGGAGAGAGAGAGAGCAGGAAGCGGGTGGGTAGAAAGAGAAGAGAGGAGTGAGAAGAGTGAAGGGAGAGGTGGATCCGGCAGATTGACACTGTTTCAATTACATCCTCGAAGACAGCACACAAAACTGATAATCACCGCTGGCCGTGAATCACAGAACAGTTAATACTGGTTAGGATTCATACCCACAGACATGCTTTGAGCGAGCATTGTGTAAGCTTTTGGCTGTTCCTGGTTATGTCTACATCTGGGTTTCAGCCCCTACAGAGTCCCTGCTGAGTCAAATGATTGACGCTCAATCTTAGACTGTATGGTTTTGTCAAGGTTGTCGAGCCCCATCTTCCACAGACAACAATTACAAGATGAACGCACTAACTCTGACCCTGCACCTTCCCGCCTCCAAACGTGACTGTTGGGATAGGGGGGGCTGCACACCCTTTGTATTTTCCTTCCTTTGGTGTATGTATGTTGTTCTGTGTGCCGAACCCTAACTTACGTTTCTCTAATGACTGTCAATGCAGGTCAGAACGAACGTACAAGTTTTGTGACCTACTCAAATGATTTGTCAGTTGTGTCTGTGACTTCTGAGTACGTTTAACAGTGACACATTAACACGAACGTTTGAAACTTGCATTCCAAAAAACATGATACAAATCAATATGAGGAAGTTACCTCAACAAAACAATGTCCACACGTTCCCGGCGGGACTTATTTCCACCTGGCCCAGTCGCAGTACTCAAGGTACAACTCATCATAGTTTGCACGTACTCAATCCTTTGGCTGTCAATCCTCGATCCTGTCGGCGGTGTCCCTCTTTCAACGATTTGTGCCCATCCAGATATTTAAAGAGCTCAAAACAATAATTATTTGTCCCGTAAACACAACTTAATGGGTTTAAATCACCGATACGTGTATCGGCCCAATGTAACAACGCACTGCTGACATTAACATCCCATTCACTCAAGAGGTAAATTGAGCACTTGGGACGATGGAAATCACAGCTCACACAAACTCACGGCCGTCTCTCTACACCTCGCTCTCGGCGTTATATTATAGTATCAAGAAACAATTCTCCATCCTTCCAGAATATATCTCGGCCATATGGAGAGTTTGCGTCTGAGAATGTCCGTATTTGCACTGAATCTTCCCAACGGCATTTACCGTGACAATTTAGCTGTCTATCTACACTCAAAATAGCTTCATTACATCCCGAAGTTAGTAATACAATTCCGATGTGTGTAACAAAAAACTTACACATTTATACACCACCATTATAGTTCCATTTACAGGCATTTTGTACTAATTGCCTAAGATTTACCACAACAAATAACTTTAAACGACATGACGTCATCCCGTAGAATCACATGTACAGACTCTACAGATGTGCGATGATTCTTCTTTAAACAACTTAAAAACATTCTTATACTCATTGAAGCATTGCTCATTTATGTTGGCCTTCCTAACTCCGAGAAATGTCCCCACGGAATAGTCCGAGGCCACTAGTAACCATGGAAGCTTGTGAGATCGATTGAGCTGAGTGGCTAAGGGGCTTAAGCACTCAAGCAAGCACCCAACAAAACTGTGAAGAAACTTGTAAAAAAGCGAAATCGGCTAATTTTTTTAATAGTTATCGATGTATGTAAGAGTGACGGTTTCATTATAATGAAAGAAGATGTACAATAAATGGTGAACGCAGTGTAAGAATAAGTGCAATTTTCAGCGGGTGCCCACTGCCTCGATAGCATCGCATGATCAATGCAGAACCAAACCAGTGTGCGAAATAGGTGCCTAATTTTTTCTCATCGATATATTCAGGTAATAATGTAAATACTCTTCCATATGCTCTAGGGCTGGGGAACGAACAACCAAGCACTTGTAGGACGCTCACCAATTGCTAAGCACTCAAGCATGCATCCAGATTGAAGTCATAAGGAAAGACTGCTGGCAAGCGATTAGTCGACACGGACGATTCAGTCTATAAAACACAATGCACCTGGACGCCGGAAATGTCAACAATGCCAAGATTGGAAAATGTACCTTTGTTTTTATTTATTTCGATAAGTTCAATCCAATTAGTTTTGAAATCGCCTCAGAGAAGAGATCTAGGAGTTTGGGCATTCGGAAGATAAATAAACCACAAACGCTGCGTGCCTTGGCAATTTTATAAGCGATCCAGTGATTGCGATGTATCCAGCGATCCAATAATGATGAGCGCTTTAATGTCGTTGATATAGTGAGGAAAAGGAAAATAAAATCGTTAAGTAAATCATTGAGGCCTTTCAGATCGAGGCATGTGAGGGAGGACCAACAAAAAAAATGTACTGGCTTCAGTACACATCTCGGTGCTTTCGGTAGTAAACGTCTCGTCGTATAGTTCATGTGGCCATGCAGTTGGAGACCAAAACCCCCCAAACTGGTCATACAAGCACCGGGGGGGGGGGGGGCAATCCATGCTTATGAGAAAAATGTATCCAGTTGCTTGAATCCACACACCAAATGGGCATAGCCCAGTCGTTGAAATCAAGAGAGCACACGTTCTGGTGTCAATCATCATCATCTGCCTTCGATGGCCTCTCCATTTGCATGAGGGGTGATATAAAATGGTGGATTGAGTGAATCTCGCTTATGAGGCATACAGTCGATTTTCAAGTTCCTTCGACATCAACAACAATCAAGACCATGACTGCCTAGCTAGGTGGATGCTAAATATTGGGGGTCTGATTGCCCTTGACGTTCCATTGCAAGGATTCCAATTGATTTGAATCGCCAGCTTGAAGCAAATTCCACCACATGACATTTTCCAGAAAAGTGCATGAGAGTTTGGTCTATGGATGGCACAAATAATTGTTCAGTCAAGCGAGTATAATCTCTCCGTTTTACCACATCGGGCAAATAACATCCATTCCATAAACAATCAAGTGAGCGTGCGAGATCTATCAATAGAGAAACTGTTAGCATCCTCTGTCATCAGGATTATTCATGAGTTAGCATATACAAATATATTTGTATTAATATATATAAAAAGGCAGAATCAGTACTCCCCTCGCCTCTCCAACCACAATGAAAGGTTTTGTGTGTCTGTGTGCGCTGCTTGCGTGTGCTGCCGCGTGGCGCCTGTGCTGCGGGCGGCGCGCTGTGTTCACCAACTTAATATTGTGTGCCAAATTTGGCTTTAACACAGTACAAGAACCATATGCAATTTTAACACTAAGTAAGCATTTGAGACATGTCAGTATTTGTATCCGTGAACATGGAAATATCAAATATCCAGTGGCAGTTCCGATTGTGTACTGGTAATCTGTAGCCACTTGAATTGAGGATGAGACAGAGACCTTCTGTATCGATTAATTAAGTGCCAATGCCTGGCAACGATCCAACAAACGCATAATTCAGTTATAGTAGATTTTGTACTATATTCCACCATATTAGTGGGTCTTTTTTCCTAGAATGTCATGCAGGTACAGTGCAATGTCTATTTCCAAGTTGAGAAAATTAATCTTTTTAGATAGTTGTCATAACTGAGCTTCCCGTCTGCCGCCGAAGTGAACAGAGTTATGTTCATCCTCTCTGTTGTCTGTTGTATTTCTAAACATTGAGATTTTCAAGTATTGGTGTGTGCATTGTCTGCTGTCTGTCCTGTCTGTTTTTGGCAATGACCTACATGGTCACTTAATTTAAACGATGATCTCACAAAACTCATTCCAAGTGGAGAGTTGTTCATTGAAGCAAAAAGCCTATTGATTTGAGTGAGAATGTCAACATAGGTTCTAAAGGTCAACAACTCGGTGAATATTCAAAAACCTTACTTTCACTTTGACTTGAATGAAAGAGGTATCTTGCACATACCCAGGGCACTGTGGAATTCAATCGGCAACCAATTTATTCTAATCAATATTGTTTTTAAAGACTGCAATATGTGCCTGCATGACCCTTTCTTGTTGTTTGTTTGTTTTTCTGTGAGGAGGATATCACAAAAAGTGAAGAAGATTCGGGACAAAATTGGTGGACAGGGTGTGTGTGTGTTGTTGTGTGTGTGTGGTTGCGGACAAGAAAATTGATAGAGTGTGTGAAGAATCCGATCCGGATCACGAGATTAAAAAACAAAATTCAAGTGATTTGTTCACGGCATGTGAGAGTGGGGCCAAAAACGGAACATATATCTTAGACGTTCAAAAAGTTGTGGACGTGGATTATTTGACAAAACAAGATGATAGTTATGTGATGAATCATAGCCGAAGTTGTTTCAGTTAACAGATCCGGCCCCTCAGTGTACAAGCGGAAAACTGTCAGTTCCGGCAAGTTTGTGTTGCGTCCTGATGCGCGTCTAGGTTACCCTGGTTGGATTGTCATGGTGTTTGCAGGGCTAGACTTTCTATAAAGGAGTTTGTCTTTGCGGAGACATATCTGCTTAGTTCACATACAATTAAAGTATGAATAATGATTAGGTCAGTTAATGCTTTAACTATTTTACTGATGAGGTGATACGACGTTATTTTTCAAGATATACATTTAGGGAATAATTCATTGAAATGACGTATTACCGCCTGCAACTTTCCGAAGGAAACACAAAGTGCAACTGAAATGGTGCTGATGTTCATGATGAGAGTGGAGTTCACCATGTACTTCAAGTATCTACTGCAACCTATGCAGCAATCCCTAACCCTGACCTAACTAACAATCCATGAGAATAGGCGTTGTCAATGGATGGAATGTGCTATGTTTGCAGTGCAAGATAGACCCATCAATTAAGTACCTGATAAGAAGGTCATGAAAGCCACAATTGCTTTGCGGACTGTAATCACTATGTCCGTCAGTTGTACACTGGAGCTCTAAGAGTGCGCTCAAAAACATCAAGTGCATGATCCATGCCTAAGGATTGGAAAAGAAATATATTGTGCTTGCGTACCAAGCTCCAAGATATAGTTTTGGAAGCCAATGGAGTAGAATGGCACTCAAGCCCGGATACCATACATGTACTAATATTAAAGCCAAACTTGGAGAGGCATTGTTATATTATATAAGCATCAAATTTCAGGCTAACCGTCCAAAAAAAATCCAGAAAGTCACTTAGGATGACTGCTGCAATGTTGTAAAGGAAAGTAAGTTGCAGATGGCGTGGATACCCCCCCCAGCTGGCCAGCGCAGACCCAATTCACTTCGATTAGATGGCAATTAGCTAGAGGTCCGAATTCACTATCGTGGAACTGCCTAATTCTGAGTTCGAGCTTGATTCCATCCAAGAGGTCCTTCTCCGGTTCTCCAGCATAGCGTGTATCAATGAAGCAGGTCAGTTCTTCAGAAGTCGTAAAGTCCAATAACAATGCTGCCAGCACAGCTTTGTATCGATAAATAATGCATATCTTCGAAGAATCAACCTAGTGTTCACAGGCTTCACAGATTTCGAAATCAGTCTCTAATCTGCAGAAACATCGATGCATCCACACCAGCAGAATTGAACAAATTTGTGTCACATAGAAGATTCCGATTGCATTCATTGAAACCCGAACACAATGGGTAGTGCGCTGTGTTCCTGGGTCGACTGTCATCTGCCCATATACCTGGTAAGGTCTTTTCTCAACAGGCATGAACGAGAGGAATGATTGCAACTGGATTTTAAGGGAGTGCGCGGATCCGTAGCGCACACGGAAATCATTACAATGCTATATTAAGAGAGATGGAATTGGCATCTGCTGGCCCTTTTGCCGATGGATCGTCAAGATCCACTTCAACCCTTCGAAAGAGAATCATTGTGTGCTGGAACTCGACCAAACCATTCATAAATTCTGTACCTGATACCTGCATGACCGAGAAGAGATGGCCATATCAATGAGGCAAACATTTAATGAGAGACCAATCAGGAAATAAGCATAAATATATTCTCCTCAAATCAAATCTGCGTGGCTTACATGGGACGTTCAAAGAGGGTTCGGAAGGAAGGTGCACGTGTTTTCAAGGGGTGGTGGAGCAATCATAAAAACTTCAAACCAGTGCAAGACCGAGTAGAATGATACATAGAGTAGTGATTCAATAAACATAAGACTCCGGTGCAAGGTGTTCAGGTATACAGTCCGATTACTTTGCCGTCACCGAGTTACATTTCTGAAATCCTAATGATATCCACAATGTTCCTGATTGCAAACTAGTGGGAATGGGCGAAAAAATAGGATAGGGCTTCAAGTGGAAAAAAATGTCCAAACCAGACCCTTAATTAACATGAGTGCAGGTTTGTGCATTGTGTTTACAAAGAATAAAAGAGTTTATGAAGAACATAAAAGAAGTAGTATTTCCTGAATAATACTTGTGTGGTTTCTTAATTGAAGGGGGGGTTTGGGACGCTAGATCCAGAGTTCAAAATCCCTACTCGCGGGAGTTAATACCAGGGGTGACTCTGCCTGTGTACGCTTCGAGTTGCAAATGAGATGCCAGCGCTGTATCCTGTGTCGAATGGCGACCCGTCCAGATGTACGCATAGCCCAAAGAATACTGCTGCAGGCAGCACCAATGCTTCGCACAAGTAGGTCGAATGGATTGATATTACTTTGGTATGTCAGTGGGTACTCTGGTGCATCAGGCGGAGCTGTGCGTGCTACGATGCACGTGCCTCGCTCTTTACAATAACCGCGTGCATCAGTTTGCCGACCTCAAAGATGAGCAAGCGGATCAACCAAACGTGGCTAAGAAAGAATACAGAGCCTCAAACTCAGACCTAAGACCTGAAGAAGCCATGTTAAGACGTTAAGCCCATCAGCAGGTTTATTGCTGTAAATTTGCGCGTAGACTTGGACACACAAATTCTTTGGGGTCATTCATCTGGAATAATTTGCGAGTCGCAAAAGAAAACTGGAATTAATCAGAACTTCAAAAGACCGAGTACAAAGTAAGTAACGTACATATTCAAGACAAAACCCATATTTAAGGGAACACATCTTAAGGGCTCGAACCAACCTCCATTACAGCATGCTCAGAAGAAGTAAACGGATTCTTTACAAAACCTACTTGGCCTCGTTCAGTCACTTCAAATCATGTATTAATCTTCTCTCTACTAAACTATTCTCCACGGCTCAGCTATTACAGTTCAAGTATTACTGCACATTACCGGACTTTATAAAGAACATGTTCGTTAGAACAGACGCAAGCTTCTACCTAACTGCACTCATTTAACTTCATCCATCATCCATTGACTCGTGCGAGCAAGTGGGGCTGTCTAAAACTTCTCCTTGCATGGGTACAGACCTGACCGGGCTGGGGTCTGTCCACTTCGACACAGGTACGCAACAAGCGGGCACTCATTTCCGGATTCTCGGAAGGATGACTGGCATGGTCAACCCACTGTATGACAACAGCTGAAGGGAATGAACGCAGATCCTAAGCCCCCACCCTAAACCAGAAGCCAACACCAGGGCATATTAGACTTCCACAGTGAGTTTATAGCCGAATCATATTGGGTCAACTCGATACACTTACAAACACTCCCTCCTTACAAAACCAATACGAAATCCTCTCGGATCTTCCCTGAATATCCAGAACAACATTCAACATCTTAATTCCAAAACTCCATAATGCAAACATATATTGTCAACATACTTCACTAAACATGACGCCGTGTAAACTCTATATACCTAACGTGTTTTATAAATATTACAAGTTTTTAACTTAAGATCCCACTTAACATCCCCCGTACAGCTTTCTCACAAAGCGCCCGTCTCAGTCCTCACCAGTCTCAAGACCCCACGGCCCCCCTCAGGCTTCCGTCAGTGCCGCTCACGACTGGGCATGGCCAACCGCGAACTCCAACGAACCGTACAGATGTGCGTGCTCGATAACATGTTCCCACCTATCATGTTCAGCGAAGGAAACACAAAATAAAGCTATTTCTGATTATGTAACATGAAACTTACGCTTTAATAATAATGAATGAGATAACTATCCATAAATGCAAGGGCGATGTTGCGAGTTGGTGCGGCGATGTGGCGATGTGACGTGTTCGCTGAGTGTGGTGTGTTGGCGATGACGGATTTGCAGGCCGTACCAGGCTCAGTATAAGGGGCATAGAACTGATGGGGGGGGCACAATTGTTATTTTAATATTTTGATTAACCCGGTGATAGCATGATTCATGCAGCATTGACAGCAATCATACGAGGTTGCCGTCGCATATCTAACTCAAATTGATCTCTTATCTGATTTTAAGTTATGTCCCGATTTTTTGCTCTAAAATTATATCGTGGATGAGTCCAGGACGAGCGCAACAAATCTGCACATTCACAATGCAAATCAATTAGAAAATATCAACAGTTTTTCTTGGAGAATAAATACTTATGTTCATCATAAAAATGTCAAATTAATTATTTAAATCATCACAAGTATTCAGGATTTTGTTTTATGATTCCGTCTTCACATTGAATGTACCTATGAAAAATACATGACCTCTAGTCCTTGTGAGTGGGAAAACCTGGCAAATCGGCATGTACAGAATACTTTGTTCTCTGTCCACTTGTATAACAAATAAATCAAGCAACACCGACGCAGAGTTATACACGACGACTAAGAAACCGACACACGGCAACACTTTAACAGTTCTCTACTTCAAGACGCCCAACAAGCAAGTTCCACACAAAATAAACCCCCAAAAGAACAGAAGGACTCCCTGGTGTCGGCCAGGACGAGTCCCCCACGACTCCAACTTCGCTCTGTCTCGTCCGCCCGCCCCACTGCCTGACTTCGAACGACTGAAAAAAACAGCCGGACTTAACCGACGCGGCGGCTCGACCGCTTGATGACTCTTGTCAACGCACGAAGCGTGGACAACCAACCCACCGACACCTCTCACGAGCTCCAGCCCACCATTCCACGCCGAAGGGAAAAGACCGAGAGCTTCTTGCACCGCGTTCCGTGCCGTCTTATAGCGCGGGCTCCGCCCTCCACTGTCGCCCCCGTTTCGGCTTATTGCCCGCTCCTCGAGGAGTCCCGAAAGGGCGGGCCCTGTCGTTCCGCTCTCCAGCCGCGCCCGGGTGCGGGGGGGCGAGAAAAGTCCATTCTTGCTCGGCCAGAAATTAATTGCCCCAAAAGAGCCCCACTTGTTTCTCACTTGACCCTCTTGCTCGAATCTAAACCTCCCCCAACACCGAAGCGCGAAGAAAATGGCGGATGCCGAAAGATTGCAGTCGCGCAGATGGCGGAGGCGCGCGGCCTGCATGCGCGGTCAGCGTGTGGGGGAGGGCGTCGTTTGTCTGACGTGCTTGGTTCAAAAATGTAAGAAAGAAAGAACGACTGACTCAAAGTGCGGCAGCCCGAATGAATCACATAATTCACCTCTAAACACGGTTGGGCTAACTACACATGTACTTCAGAATACCTCACCTAGGCCTGAATGTTGATGCGAATTTCCACAGCCGTAACACTAACCTCCTCGCCTTTTTACAGAGCCTGTCGCGATCGCAAATCTCGGTGCCATCATGTGTAGTCGCCCTAGTACGTTTTACCTACGATGCCTGAGTGCACATGCATGGGTAATTGCGGTCGCCGTCTAAAGTAAAAT
>CM068952.1:62919726-62930273 GCA_035128595.1 Eptatretus atami
GACAGGGGCCGCTCGCACAAGGCGCGGGGCCAGGGACCTTCTTCCCGAGAGACCAGACTCTCCACAAAAACCAGCCGAAAGCCAACCAGACCACCAGCCAAGCGAAGAGGAAGCGGACAAAGCCACGACGCCCGCCCGTGTCGTCCGTCTTTTATCGGCGGGGCATCCGCCCTTGCCCCCGCCCGTTCTCGCTCCACCTTCCTTCGAGAGGGTTCCGGAAAGCGGTCGTCCTCACGCTTTCCTCCATCCCCCTCGCTCGTGCGGGGGGCGGGGGAGTCAGTTTTTGGCTCTGGCCAGAGAATATTATTCCCCAAAATGAGACCCCTCCTTTACATGACTCTGACCTTTTGACCTGATCGCCGCCTCTCCACTCCAAAGCGCGGGGAAGTCAAACGGGGGAAACAGGCGGGGAAGCCTGCGCATCTCGGCAGTTCCTCCTGCGGGCTTTGTTTGCGTTCGGAAGCGGACGTAGTGGGCGAAGATGTGGTAGCGGTAGATGGTGCGTGGTGGCGTGGTTGTGTGAGATGCTGTTGTTTGTTTGAAATAAAAGATAAGAAAGAAAAACGACTGACTCAAACGTCGCAGCCCGGATGGATCACATAAATTCCCTCTATACAACGGGTTTGGGCTAACTACACATGTACTATGGAGATACCTCACCTAGGCCTTTATGGTGTATGCGAATTTCCACAGCCGTAACACTAACCTCCTCAGCCTTTTTAGCAGACCTAGCGTCAGTCTCAAATCTAGTGGCAATATGTGTAGTGCTCCTATTTACGGTTTACTACGGATGCCCTGAGTGCGCGGACATTCATGGTATTCGTGTCCCAAATAAATAACCCTGAGGCGTGAGAAACTAACTAACAAACATCATACGGACGATTAAATAAAATCAATTGCGGCGCTAAGAAACCATGACATGCGGTGGGCGCAACCCTTCAATATTAAACAATACACAACTTACAACTTAAAATTACACTAAACATGGCCCGAGGACATGGACTCTGGCAGGGAGCAAAAAAAGTCAAAAGAAAACCGGTGCACGGGGCCGCCAATGCAGGCCGTGTTGTAGCTGCCACCAGGACAGTTCTTGCACGCTTGCAAACCTGTTGCTTTCACGATGATGCCCGGTGCACAGGCAATGAAAAGGGGGGGGGGGGGGGGGCAAATAAAACAGAACGGGGCTTAACGCAGAATCGAGGGCAGCAGGCATTGGATGGCAAAGGTGAAGGCAAGCAGGCAAGGCATGACAAGGCGGTGTAGCAAAACACAGCCGGCAAGATGAACTGGCCGGCACAGGCCTTGCAGCAAAAACAACCGGCGACGATCGACCGGCGTACAGCCTCGCAGCAAACAGCCAGCCGATGAAGTGGGCCGCGGCACAGGCTTGAAGTAACACAGCCAGCCGATCGAAGTGGGCGCGGCACAGGCCTTGAATTAACACAGCCAGCCGAGTGAAGTTGGCCAGCCTTTGCCTTTCAGTGGAGGGGAGTGCGGTGTGCTGGCCAAACTCGGAATGGGGCGAGGGGGGGCGGGCGGGCTCGGAACTACCTAGTCGTGCTCCTCCCCCTAACGCCTTTGCATGTCACTGTCCATAACCACTCCCTAATTTTGTAAAAACCCAATTTAGCCCCAACTAATTTTTTTGTTGTTTTTATTTTTATCTCTTATTCCGCCACTATAATCTCGTCCCTAAACCTACTATAGATATTGGATATAGAGACAAGCTACGCTAATCTCTCAACCTAGCCTACTCCACATAGATATCATTATGAGAGAGAGAGATAGCGGAGAGCCCAACGGAGCCATCCTGTGTCGAGGCCCAACGAAGCCAGGAGAGATATAGAGATATAGACGATCTAACCCAAAGTGGGATCGCAGCGGCCGCCAACGGGAAGCGAAGGGATGGATGGTGCGGAGGGGTATCAGACTTACTATCTACCCTATCCATTAACCTTTAAACTCCCACGGGGCTTTCACCAAGCGCCTCTCGCTTAATCTTTGGGTTCTAAAAAACACAGATTCCGTCGCCTGTGGATATAGAGTATATAACATTTCGGGCCTCGCCCCCCCATATATATATATATAGATAGAACACGGTCCATGGCTGGGACGCGTGGCACTCATATCCAGGCAGGAACTTCCAATCTGCCGATTCCTCCTAACCAGATAGAGAAACCCGACGCACATACAACTGCTCGGCCTCCAGCTCCCCTAAACACCCCCAAAAAAGGGAACGTGCCTCCACCTGGGCCGACTACCACTGAACCGCTCGTGGCGGACTGGCTCCCGGACCTTTCCGAGGGTCACCCCTGCCCCACAAACTGCCAACTCGCACGGCTAATGGCGCCCGCCCCGCCAAAAAGCCCCCAAAAATGGCGGGAGCACCCCGATGCCCACTAGCCACTATCCCCGGCCACCATGGGCCCTTGGCCTACCACGGCCGACTAGCGCCGGTGCCCGGGGTAAAAACCCACTCAGCCGATACTCACCGTACCGTAGCCACGCTCCAGCCTGCGTCAACAGGGCTCCTGCACCCTCCAAATGGTTAGTCGAGCCTACATTCCCTCACCAACAACAAAACGACCTCCATTTTTTTGTCAATTAACTACCGTCCAGCTACACTCACTCTACAGAATGCTGACCGTACCGGGGGTCCTGGGCGGTGAGTATCACTGCGCTCCCCCAATCACTCATCGCCACATGCATTTCCATCATTCGCTCCAACACACAGACCGCGCTGGGATTCACTTTACAGACATGAACAAAAAAAAAAGAGAAAAAAAAAAAAAAAAAAAAGAAAAAAAAAAAAAAAAAAAGAACAAAACAACAAAAAAAAAAAATAAAAAAAAAAAAAAAAAAAAAAAAAAAAACAAAAAAAAAAAACAAAAAAAAAAAAAAAAAAAAAAACACAAAGAAAACGAAGAAAACAAAGAAAAAAAAAAAGAAAAAAAAAAAACAAAAAACAAACAAAAAAAAAAAAAAAAATCGTCTCCCTCTCACTCCGCATGTTCTCCCCCCCTCCCCCACTCTTCACAGACCGGCCGCTGACTCTCGCCCTCCCGTCTGACTTCATCCCTACTAACTCGTGCTCGCAGTCATCCCTTTACACTACAGCACGTTCCTTTTAACACTACGTAGCTAGCTACGTCCCACTACACATCGCAAGAGTCTGTCTCTGTGCTCCAATCATCAAAAATCATTTCCCTCCTACAATCTACCGACTAAGAAGACTCCTCTACCGGCTATATCAAATTCGTCGCGCGGGCGGTGCCCATCAGGACTTAGCCCGCTACGACCCCCATGAAGCCGGTCTAAGGGCTATAGCTAACACCTATCCGCCTAGATACTAGTGGTATCCTGTGCCCTGGACAGGGGGTCTTCCACCCATGCCGGGAATCCTGTTCACGCTGACCGCCGAAGCGATGGAATTCGCTTTTTTTTTTCAATTATGCGCAGGCACCAGCGCGGCAATTCGCAACCTGTGCACCAGCGCGGCATTACACAGCGTGCCCTTTGGCGTGAATGTTCATGGACGCTGCACGTGTACCATCGTCCTCCGGCGCACCATCGCGGCAGGGTTCACCTCTCTGTCGGATTTCAACCTACACGTGCAGCCATGACAGTCCAACGTGCGCATTAAAAAAAACAAGCCTCAGCAGCATCAGATTAACGGGGTCCCACGGCGAACACAGATCTGGCAAGGACCCATAACGATGGGATTTTGGACCGTGACGAGTGCCCAGCGTAGGCTTTCAAAGTGGTGCCGATGTTGCAGCACGACGCGAAGTATTATAATCATGAGAGGTATGGTTGATCGTGAGCGATCGATCCTGCGAGTCGCTCAGATGAGAGCAGATGAATGACGAGTAGGCTGAGCATATTGCGCTCCGATCAATACATTGTGCTCTGTCCGTTGGAGCTGTCACACACACCCGCTCGCGCTGGAGACACATCATCGGCTAGCAAATGCCAGCGGATGCAAATCCCACCTGCGCTATACATACTATATGTGTCGACCTTATCTGCGGATCGGCACATTACCGATAGCGGTTTCCGGGCCGGGTTTCAGCTGCACGCAAGCGGCAGTTGGCGGCCCTCGTGCGTTGCACAGCAGCGGACTCGCCTCAGCCGCTGGGCAACCCGAGGCGGCGGTTCCCCCATTCCAACCTACGGCGCTACCCGGCCTGTCGCCTGCACGATGTCGCCATCGTCGGTCTCATTCGACTCCACGCACGAATGCCTGGCGGCGCCCGCGCCTGCGTGTTCAGCGACGCTCGACACTCCAGCTCCATCACAGCGACCGCCTCACACCAGGGAAATCGTGCGGCTGCATGTTCGCGCGATGCCACCGTCATCTCCTTCACATACCGGACCGTCAGCAACAATGGTCTCCCTCACCATCGGATACAGGAGCCGTTCACTCACTCGTGCCACCCATGCCCGCTTGCACACATCGGCTCCTTCCAGCACACGGTGCCTCATTCCACACACGGCGTGCTGGAAGCACGCTCTTCCGGGCACACTTGCACGACACCATTCACTACACGGGGCCGCACTTCCAGCTCGGGCTGTTCGACCGGCGTGCCGGTTCCTGCGCGCACGGTGTCTCTTCCACCTGCGGTGCCCTTTCACACTACGGGTGTGACTGGGAAGCACGCTCTCCGACGCTCGAGTGAACACTAGCCACTCACACACGGGGTTGCTTTCCACACCCGGGGGCGCACTCCACAGGTCAACGTGGTAGGTCGCACCCTTCCTTTCACCTCACACCGCCGTACCGGGAACCAACACTGGGATATCGTGTCGCGCACAAGGGGTTCCCGGGGCCTTATACCCCCCAGAGCTCGCGTGCACCTGTCCACAGCACCCGTTCCCCTCTGAATCGCCGACCACGAACCGAAACTCACCTGGCTCGTGATCAGCTTTAAGGAGAATAGTTCTCCCTCTGTTCCCCACGCGAAGGAGGCTTATCCAGCTGCTCGCACGGGTCACCGACACATATCTGCCAGCTCAACCCCCATATATCCTCCATAACCTTCCGTGTGTGTGTGCTTCGTTCTTACCCGTCCAATTCACCTCTATCTTTCCACCGGCTCCGGACCCAGTCGCCACTTCCGGTCTCTGCACTCAGTCACCTCCTTCACCTTTACCTCCTTGTCTCCACTATTTTTATTTCTTTGTCGTCACCTCGGTGTCTCGTCTCACACGTTTCGGGTCTCCCCGCATTTAATTTTTCCTCTCGGTCACCGTCAATTTTTCCGTACTTTACACTTCTCGCCCTACCACGTCCCCGACATTATTTTCTCCTAAAGCCCGCTCTCCATTGGTGGGCCTGACAGTACCGTTGCACTCTCTCCCAGCTCGTTCGCTCCTACACGTGGCGTCGCCATTATTTGAGCTCCCCTATTATTTGCCAACATTCTCGCCGTGCCCGCTAGCTTCGGCCCCCATGTTTCCTGCATCTCACCCCGCATTTCCTTCAATTTGCTTGCCTTCCACTTTGTTGGCGCATCTTGTTTCCATATTTGTTTTATTTAAGTTATTTATTTCGTTTTTCATTCTTCCATTTGTGCGTTTCCCATCCATCTTTTCATTCATTGCCTGCAGTATGGGGCATGCTGGGCCATTCGGGTGCACTCGCCTGAGCGATTCGCGTCCAAGGTCGGGGGTTTTGGCGGGGGGGGGCGGGGAGGTTGTCATACACCGAGGCCTCTGCGCATTGCCGGCATTTCGGGGCTCTGGGTTCGGTTTTGGGGGTATTCGTGTTTCCTGCACAACCAACATTTCCTGCTCGGGGTTCTCATCCTGGGGCCATGGATTCTAGCATGACTCCATATTTATTTTTTACCCCGCACGCGCTCAGCCTTAGAGACTCCATCCTTATTTCTTCGTACGGGGATTAAATTTAGATTGCTCGTAATTTGGAGGGAACGGGGGGGTCCCGTGAAGCTCGCACACCCTGCTCCGTTCCCCGTGAATTTAGCTGGAGAGCGGGAGAGTTTGTTTACGGCTCTCTGACAGCACCAGTGTTTGGCGAGGGGGGGATGGGTTCGTATCTTGACCTGACACAGTGTTGCCGAATTCGCGGCGCCGCCGGCGTGCGAACGGCCACCGTTAACTCGAACGCGGGCACGTCGCCCACATCGGACGGACAATTTAGTCGTGACCCTCTCGGAACAACGCCGGGAGCTAGTCACTGGGTGGGGGTTTAACCTCACCACGATCGTGGCCAATCTGCCCACCCGCGCAGGATAGGGTTGCTCGCCAAATTCAAAATAAATAACCTGAGGGCTGAGTAACTAACTAACAAACACACTCATACGGACGACTTAAATAAAATTGTCGGCGCTAGACAGACATGCCGGGGGCGCACTCATATGTACAATACATCTTAACTTAACCTTACAAATTTTACACTAAACCATGGCCCAGGATCAATGGACTCTGCAGGGAGCAAAACAAACGTCAAAAGAAAACCGGTGCACGGGCCCGAACAACATCCCACGCGGTTGCCGATTGGACGATCTTTGAGCACCGAATAGCCCACCTCTGCCGCTGTAGTCCCGAAGCGTCGCATTGTCCAGTCGCTGGCGAGAGATGACCGCGATTCGATATGTGGCCTTCGCCGCGGCGGGCGCAATCGTACATTGGTGTACAGGAGTGTATTCGTCCTCGTCTCCAGCTAATTTCGACGTGATTCGGTTCCACCGGTGGAAGGAAGCGACCCCCGATTCCCTCCAAACCGAGCATAAATTAACCCGTTCCGACAATAGAGGAGTTCCTCAAGGCGATGTCGCGGTTGCCGGAGTTAATGCTTTGCGTATATGTAATCATGCCCGGATGGTCCTTGTTTTATTACCGGGGCACTATTGAGCCGCTTTATCCGCAGGCGAACTAATTGGCGGCGGCGACTCGCCTCAGCAGCAGAGGATGGCTTTTTGGCCGCGATGGGACAGCGCGGTGTCCGAGACGCTTTCAAGCTCTTATGCAGGTGGGGGACATTGACGACTTCCAAACTTGGAGGGAATGAAAACAGAGGAGGAAAGCGAATCAGTTCGGTTATGAGCCGATGGGTGAGGTAGGAGAGGCGCGGACAGAAAGCTTGGAGAGCACGGCTAAAGAAACTGTTACGAACACCAACAAAGAGAAGAATTCCAAAACGAGTTTGAGATGTGAGGAGAAGAAGACGGCGCGGAATGCGTTTTAAACCAATGTACGATTGAAATGAGCGAAGCCAGATTTAAGATAATCAGAAGAGTAATGATGGAGAGCATGGATGAAGAGAGGATCGATCAATGGTTAAGGAACCACGACGATTGCGTGGGACAGAGAGTACTGAAGAACAAAGTTAAGAAGGGAAGATCAGTCGGTTGAAAGAAATGATGATTGCAGAATGGGAAAGAAGGACGTGTAGAACTGAAGTATGATTAGAACTGACGACAGGAAAAGATAGGTTGGATCGAGGGGAAGTGAGAAGAGGAATGAGTGAAGAGAAATCAGTGATTTGACGGAACCGAATGGAGAAGAGGGAATGGATGAACAGCCATTGAGCGAGGTGACATTGGAAGGGCATGGCTGGAGGCGAGGATAGACCTGAACGCGCATGAACACCAGGGAATACTGAGAAACATGACTGGGGAGGCAGGAGGGAAACAAGGAGGTAATCGAGAAGCAGATGAACCACAGAAGGGTTAACCATGAGCAACTGAAACTGGAGAAGGAGGCAGGAGACAGGAGGAGTGAGAACAGATGACAGGAGGAAGAGCCATTGAAAGAACGATGAGACTGAATGAAGGCGGGTGTGGTAGAAACAAAAAATGTGGTTGATATTGACTAAGAAGGTAATTCCGGGTGGAAATCAGAGAAACCAGAATAATGTAGAGACACGGGTGAGGTGTGTTGCGTTGGCGCCCAACAGGGTAGTGGAGGATAATGGGGGTAGTGGTGGCTTTTTGTGACGGTTTAGTCTGGATGGCCTCCTCTAGAACCCGAGGACGGTAGCCCCTGAGCGGCTCAGCAGGTGGGTCGTGGTTGGCTTTGCGATTGAGGGAGGAGTGTGCGAATGGGTGCAGGAGGCTTGGGGGGGTATTGAGGTACGGAAACCCTTGAGGTGGCACAATCCCCAGTGTGGTTGTCCTGTGTGTGTTGCAGGTGTGGTGTGCCGTGTGTGGAAGGACCGTGTGTAGATCGCATGCGCTGCAAATCCCGTGGTGGTAGAAGGTGTGTCACGTGTCAGTGTTGTCGCGGTGTGCCAGATCGTGCTCCCGCCACTTGTGGGGTGAGGCACGGTGTGTGTTGAGACCGAGGAGCGAGTGTCCCCGTGCTACTTGTGTTGAAGCGTGTGGGACTGTGCATTGGGAAGTGCGGTCTGGCATGTGGCATGCCGGTCTCCGTGTGGTGTGATTAGTGTGTTGCCTGTGCGAGGAGCTTGAGCGCCGGAGGTGCGGAGCGGGACGGACGGGCGATAGGGCGTAGTGAAATGGGGACGCCGTTCACCAGACGCGGCCGTGTGGACTGCAACGCCGTAGGCCCCCCTGTGCTCGCTTGCAGGGCTGAGCCAGGTCGGTACGCAACGCCGTGATTTGCGATCCGGGACGGCAAAATTTAGGCAGGTAGGCAATTTGGACGGAGGTTTCCACCGCGGAGGATCGTGTTTAGCTCCAAGGGCAGAATGTTAGCTGGTGGGGGCCCTCGGAGTGCGAGGTTTGTCTTTTGGGTGCCGCACGGGTGACGTCTGGCTGACGTGTGGTTGATCCGGCAGGAGGGGTATCCTGCCGGATGTACTTCAGAGGGACGATCTGCGTGCGTGATGGACGTGCACGGCAGTAACAGTTGGCAATTAGTGCGCGGCTGTGAGTTGCTGCGCGTGGGTGCAGTTTAATTTGGAATTTTTTTTTTTAAAAAGCAAGCCTCCGTTTGGTGGACAGGTTCCTGGCATGGGGTGGACGACCTTGGCGGCAGGATGCATAGTTAGGGGGTGGTTCTTTGCGGCTAATGGCAGGCGTAGCCTCATGGCCCGTGGATGGATATTAGGGATTTTAGTGAATTAGATATGGAAATGAATTTAGGATTGAGACAGTACGATCGTGGATGTGTGTGGAGTACTGCTGCTACGTATGTTAATGAACGTGCTTAGGTGTAGTGACCGTGGGCACGACGTAGTTAGGGAGTGAGCAAGGATGGCGAGATCAATGCGGTGTTGACGTGTGGAAGAAATGTAATATGAAGTGGGTGGGCCCGGGTCTGTGTGTATGAGGATGTGAATGAGGTGCGCTGTGTTTGGGGGTGACTCCGCCAAGGACCCGTAGTGGTAGATCGTTTGCGGGTTAGTTATGACAAATGGAGGTCGTTTGTGTGTTGGATGATGTGGCTCACCCTTTGAGGTTGAGGGCCTGTGGGTGGGCTGGGTCGAAGTGTGGTATCGTGAGTGGTCCCGCACACGGGCAGTCTGCGCGTGGGACCAAGGGCCATAGGGCGGGCGACGTGGCTCAGTGGCCGGTGCCCCCGCATGATGCGGGCCGGGCGCGTAGCGCCTGGGCGTTTGTGGCACGGGTGCCCTCGAGGGCCCGGCAGAGCCAGCTGCCGTAAGGTTTCAGGGAGTCGCCTGGAGGCATCCCTGGTGTTTACGGGAGTAGGTAGGATCGGAAGCGTGTAATGCCCGGGGTGCATCGTTGGGACTCGGCCAGGGTTGACTCCAAGGAGCCAGAGTCAGATGGCCGTGTGAGGGCACGGGAAATTGTGCGGCGAGGCCGAATTGTGAGACACCAACACAGGCGACGAATCTTGTTGTTTAGATCCGTTAGCTTAGCGAGAGCTCCCTTTTTGGAAAGCCGGGTAGTTTAAGGTACAGGGATGGTTAGATAGGAGTACCCTCCACATCCATCCTTCGCTCGTTGTGCCCTGGCCACCTTTGGGTTAGATCGCGCTGAACTCTGGGGGCCATTTGAGATTTATTGGCCTCGACGGGCAGGGTACCTTCCTTATTCCCCTCCGTTGAGGCAACCTAGGGTGGGGTAGGCTGGCATAGGGTAGCCGAGGCCAGTTAAGGGGTTGAGGACGAATTATAGAGGGATGAACTAACAACAAAAAAATAGTTGTGGCTTAATTGGGTTTTTACAATTGGAGTGGATTACATGACAGGCAAGGCGTAGGTTGGGAGGGAGACGTTAGGTCATGTTCTGAGCCCCTTCCGAGTGCCACACCCCCTCTCCCACCCAACTCACTGAAGAAAGGCGCCAACTTCATCAGGCAGCTAGCTTGTTTGCTGCGAGCTTACCGGCCGGATCAGTAGCTTTGTTTTGCTACGAAGGCTGTGCGGTCGGATGGCGTCGGCTCTTTACTTCAAGCCTTGCCGCAGTCATCTGCGGCTGTTTGCTACATGGCCTTTTTGCATTGCCTTGCCTGGCCTGCTGCCTTTGCTCCATGCCAACTGCCATCTGCACACCGTCCATTTTCTCTTTGCCACTGTTATTCATGCGCCCAGTTCCGCAGGGCACAGTTTGCGTGCGAGAACTCTTCGTGCGCTACACCACGCCTGCGGTGTC
>CM068952.1:62975252-62993533 GCA_035128595.1 Eptatretus atami
CGCAACTTTCAAACAAACCCGCTAGAAATTCTGCATCCTGCTCAATCCCCTACTAACTCGCTCCAATAATGCCTGGTCGCCTACAGCAATCCATTTAAACTCAACACATCACCACACATTCCTCTATCAATCCAAAAAGTCGGTCACTAGCTCAATCCAAGAATATCCGCCCTTTCCATTCCTAAATCATAACTAAATGCCCTACATCCAACGAGGCCCATTAACATACCTCCTGCCATGGAAGCCGGTCTGAGCAAGCTTAAGACCCTTCCTACTATTCCATCCTAGTGCCCTGGTAAGTGGGACCTCTCACAAAATTGCAGGACACACACCCCCCGAGGTATGACAGTAGAGGGAACCATGTTCACTGACTACCAGTAACAATCCGAAAGCGAGGGCTTGCTATTCTTTTTTACAATCGCGCACACGCAGCCGCACGGCAACCGCAGCTCAGCGCACCACACTACCAGACAACCAGCGAAAAAAGGTCCCGCGACTGGCGTGAACGTCAAGTATAGTCCTGCGGCCGTCTTGGAGGGCTTATCCGCAGGGATTCTCACCCCACAGCCGGATTCAACACTCACGGCAGCCATGACCTTACACACGCGTCGCATTCGAAAAAACAAGCCGCGCTGCGAGGGGTTCCACCCAAACCTCAGATACACAATGTGCTCCTGACCGAGTGAGCTTTACACATCACTACGCCTGCGGGAGTGGAATACACCGTCCGGTCAAATCCGAAATTACTAGCCTACCTTTGTCCGCTATTAAATACGCGGAGATACGGCAAATTCCATCCGCCTAGGCTGTTCGGACCGGGCTTTCACTCCTCACTGGTGCACGGGCGTGCCTCGTGCGTTGCACAGTCTACGACCTCGCGCCGCTGCTCACCCCGATACCAACCAGCATAAGCCCGCAAAACAGTCTACGGCCGCTCACACACGCTCTCTGTCCAGTAGTGTCGTAGTCGTCGCGTCTCCATTCGACACACGCACTCCCCCAAACGTGCGACGAAGGCCTCAAACACTCCCATTCCATTAACATCCACAACACCACCGGAGAGCACGCGGCTGCGTGCCCCTGTGAGATCGCCAACCCAGTCATCTAGTCGCTATACAATACGCTCTCCTTACAACAGAACGATCTCCTCACACACGGCTGCGCTCACCTCACTCATCCGTACCGACTCACATACACCATAGCCACTGCACGACATGATCACACCCCCACCCCACTAGTATATAAGGTTGACTGCGCGGGGTACTCAACCGCGGCTGCGGCTCATGTCCACAGGACAGGGGTATCCTCATTCACACCACGGCTGCGTGGCACGGCACGCACCTTCGATTCACTCGCACCGTCGCACACGAATTTGTTAACCCCACAAACTCAAAACCGCGTACACGTCGGTCCTTCACCAACGCCTTCACCACATCACAGATGTGCGCGGGCCAGCAAGCACATTTCGCCCATAAAAAAAAAACTACTCGAAACCAACACCACTCCACACACGGGTCGCTTCACACTATCCGGAGTCGTGCACCACACCTGGTCCTCGATCCCACACACGGTCGCTTCCACACGACGGTGGCGGGGCACCGCCCTTTGACACGCAGAGTATAACCGGGACATACCCACTGGGATTCCTATGCCAAGGCGTATGCAATTAAGAGGTTCAGCGGATATTCTTTAAACCCCGCCCCCCAAGCTTCGGAGTGACACATGCCGTTCGCAGCAACCATCCCCCCTCGACCTGACCTAGTTCTTAGGAGAGTAAGAACCCTACCGTGGTTCAGATGATCAGCTTAAAGGGCGCAACTCCCCCTCGTTCTGAGGAGGCCTCCATCTGCTCGCACCGCGGGTCATCGACAATCCCGTAGCTGCCCCTCAGCGTCCTCTCCGCTCACTATCCGTGTTGTTGTGTGCGTCTGTTAACCTCGCTGGATCTGAGTCGTTCTCCTCAGTATATCGATTCCATCTCCGTGCGGTTCTCTATGTTATTCCGGCTCTTCCCCTTGTTACGCTTCCCTTGTCTAACTTATTTGTCTTCTCTATCGTCGTCGAAACTTTCGTCGTTGGATTCGTCTACGTTCAGTCAACCATGTAGTGCTTCCCTCCTCGGTCACTCGGTCCACTTTTCCCGTTATCCTCCATTTTCGCTCCAACACTCCCCAATATTTGCCTCGCTCAAAACACAACCAAGGCCTGACAACCTGGTGCACTTACGAATCCCGACACGTAAACAAATTTTGAGCTCACCCAAAAAAGATACCGAACGGCTTCGGCCCAGTTCTCATCTCACCCCGCGCATTTTTCATTTATCTCTTCATCCGTTTTTTATTTCATAACATCAAAACCTTTATTCGTTTCATACTGTGCGCAGCTTCTAACTCATTAGCTTGCAAAATCATTCGAGATGCACTCGGACTGAAGCCGTTCGCAAGGACTCGGGTTTTGGTGAGAGGGGAGGGATAAAGGACCTGCGGCCTGCCGACTTGCACACTTTCGGCTCTGGTTCAGTGCTTGGGGAAACTGTATCCTGCAAAACATTTCCTGCTCGAAGGCTTCATACCGGGCACATGTTCTACATTTATCCCATATCTACCCCCGGCACCCGCTCGCCTTAAGACTCCATCTTGCTTCTCGTAAGGGGTTAATTTAGATCGCTCGTAATTTGGAGGGAATGGGGGTCGCTCCTCTCACCCCTGAGCCGATTCCCCGTGAATTTAGCTTGGAGGCGGGAGGGATTCGAATCTTTCCGAGTAACGGCACAGAACGTTTTCGTGTGTCGTATACTATACCTCTTTCCGAATGCGTTACTTGTGATCGGGTGTTTCAACTAAGCAAGCGAATAGTGTCAACTTACCGTTTGCGCGCGGGATACGTATTCGCGGCGAACTACGTTCTTGGCAGGTGATGTTGAGAACTGCGGACGCGCGATTGAAAGTCAAAACTGCCGAGATTATATGAATTGTCAACATTGCGGTCGACCCTTTGGGACGATTTTGGCCAAGCGTATCCCATACCCATGAGTCCCACTTCGATGAAAAAATGGGGTGTTTACAAGCTAGGACGACACGTAATACCCGCTATCAAGGAAAGTTGAGTATTGCGTTTCAATGCAGTTGCTCGAATCTTAAGTACGCATGGCTTATACTCTCGTTCGATACGTCGTGAAATATTCAGTCATGCTGACAAATTTCTAAGACGATGAACCTCGCGATTTAACAGTACTAGCATGCTCCGTTGGCACTCCCTGTTCCTTGCACGCTTTCCGCGAGTCGTTTCACACTTGTTGACATCAGTCCGAAGGAACGTCAAAGCTTCACTGGGCAACCACTCACTTGCAACAATTGGCTTACACGCTTTGCATGTACGTGGTTCTGGAACAAATGCAGTAACGTCAAGCTTGCCTTATAGCTTTAAACGTGTCTAGGGAAGTTTGAGCTAATCGTGAATTGCAACTACATGATAATACTGGCAGTTGACATTATGGTACCCGTGCTATGAACGTTAAGACATAACTGTGCGTTGACCTTATTGTCGCGAGCATGCTTTGTACACTTTAGGTCAAACAGTGCATTACCCCATTGATTAACATCTCTAACCTACTTGATAGCTATGTATCACGCCATTGTAGTATGTAGTGACGAAATCTAAATTAACGTTTCCGGAACACAGAACTTCCTGACGTAGTTTATTAAACTTACATCTACGAATTTACTGACTGTATTGCAGCGCGTAGGGATATTGGTCGCCTACAAATGGGCTTCCAAGAGGACCATCATTGTTCTGAGACTCCATGGTTGAAGTAGATGTTCAGTGGCCAGTAAGTGAGTCAGTAGTGAATAATTACTACTAGGCAGTAGTTGTGTGTGCTTGCGACGTCGTATGAAGTACGTAGTGTTTGTAGGTAAGAGCGCCTTGGTAGTGTAGTATGTCTTACATCAGTCCAGTAGTAGTGGCTAAATCGTCGCTATGATCGTTTTGTTAGAAGTAGTAGTGCAGTAGTTTTCGTAAGGTGAGCGGTATGTCCTATGTTCAGTAGTGAGTCGGTCGTAGCGCTGTTAGTCAACGTAAAGTAGTGCTATTAGGTGAGTTCAGTAGTCACGGCTCTCATGTCTAATCTAACATTGAATTCTAACTGATCGTCACGTATGCACCAGTGAAATGACGATAGTAGCGACTAATTGTAGTGTAGATCAGCGTCGATGTCCAGTAGTAGTTAGAGCCGCGCGTCGCATAGAGATGTGGCTGTGGTTGCGATGGATTGGAATCTTTCATGGCTTTTCGGACAGATGGTAGGGAGGAGATATTTCGCCCGGATTTGTGGTCCGATGCTTAATATTATACCGAGCTATTTGTTTTTCTCTTCCCCACGATGAAATATTCTCTGTCTTATTTTCGTACAGTATTAACGACTTGAACAGATGCCCCTATGTACCTAGTTCAATTCAACACCGAACAACGCTTTCGAGAACTTAATAAATAGTATTCCCAACGGATTCGATTTATCGGTGTTTTTGGCGTCCACCAACCCTATGACCGCCCGACATAGCTTCCAGCTATGCCACCAGGCGTAACTAATTTCCAGCACGCCTTAATTCAACCCTAGGCTTATAAACCAAGGTCACGGCCGGCTCACCCTAAAACACTTCCTTTGATGTGTTCTTTCGGACGTATTCGCACGAAACATTTCACAGTTAGCCGTGTTGGCGAAGTTGTGAGCTTGTGTGTGCGTGCCAGCTTCAAAACGACTCTACTACTAGCGTTAGACTAAGTTTGGGCACGCGAATGTTACCATCCCCTACAGTGTTCTCGGCCTATGCACGCTACTACAATCTACAAACCCAACACACCCAACAACACCTCCACCAGGACGGCAGTGAAACGATCGCTACGTGCTACAACCTTTATGGCTGGCGTAGCGAACGTGTGAGCCAAAAGCCCGTATGTACGTACAATTTTAGCATTCGAAAGAGAAACAAGCACAAAGTTCAACGATCAAGCAGCGTACAAGACTTATGGCAGTGTTTTTTCAGGGTATCCAACGTATACAAAGACTTACCAAATAAGTCTTTCGCCGTGTGCAGCTATCTTCGCAAGATTTGTAAAAAAACGGCATCGTCGGCTAAATGCGTCAAGGATGTGACAGCCACCTTACCAATAGCGTCGCTTCGCCCACCGAACGGAACAATCCAGTCGCTGACTTTCTGGAACAACGCCGAAAACGTCACGGGTGGGTTTTATCCCCCTCAACCTTGTCCGACTCTAGACCCGCGTCCAGGGTCGATCCCAATCTTCGATGTTACCTAATTATTCGCAAGGTAGTTACACGAGAGATTGTACTCAACGGGGGACCGCTTGGAAACGAAGCGCTTAAGCAAGCCTCGCTTCTTTTTGGATAGACCGAGGGGGTTATATCGCGCAAGTCGTTTGGACCCGATCTACTTTACCGGGCTATTTAAAAACCACTATTTTCCGAGTGCAAATGGGGCAGTTCAAAGAGGGATGACGCACGACAGTTTACATTCGACACAAGGACAATTTTTTGCATAATTAAGACTATGCAATTAAACAGCAAAACACGTATGCATATATATCACAGCAACAAAGCACCGACAAAGACGACAACCGCTCTACTTATTAGTACAGTCACTTTGCACTTAACAGCACTTCCTACTTATTAGATCGGCCCACACACGACGTCGCACACGGCACACACCAAGAAATCGGTGGCAGAGGCCTTCTAATACGGTCCAGTCGGAGGGACAGTGAGGCGAACAGAAGGCCATATTCGAACCCTCCACCTCGTGTGGTCTTCGAAGTTGTTCGACCCAGGCTCCAGCGAGAGCTGAGCGGGATCACAATCGCCGAGCCGCGATCTTCCGGTCGCCGCGATCTCCGCGCTTCTCAACACGTGCTGGTTGGACGAGCCGCCGATCCTTCCGGTTCGATGCGTCGCTTCCCCGAGGACCCACTTCCCGCGCTTCTCACACGTGCTGTGAGACGAGGCGCCGATGCGCCTTCCCGTCGATGCGGTCCGTTCCCGAGAACCACTTCCAGGAAGAGGTCGAATGAGTCGCACAAAAGCGAGGGAACCACAATTTTGGTACAGAGCTCCGCGACCAAGGGTAAGAAGAGCCACATTGCAGTCTCGGCGAGGACCGTTACTTCTTCACAGGGTAGTTGAAGAAAGCTCTCCGAGCCAAGCAGAGCGAAGCTACGGACGTTCAAAGCAAGAGCTCCAAAAAGCCTCCTCCCGAGCCAGGGCCTTCAGCCGAGCTCATTGAGCCCAGCGAGCAAAAAAAGCTTCGCAGGCCTCACCCTACGCAAGCAAGGCGGACCCGACGGTCTGCTGAACGCTCCCTCAACTTGCCGCTTTCTCCATCTGCCTTCCAACTCTGCCTGAACAAAAGAAAGATTTCCTCTTTCCTTCTCCCGCCCTTTCCCACACTCCGGCGTGTACTCATGCCTGTTGATCCATCCCCGCTGAGCCATGGGTGGTGGGAGTTGTTAGACATATACGTTTCACGGGACGGCAGGGTGGTTCTTCTCTCTCGCAGAGAGAGGGGAGGATGAGCTCCTAATTGTTTGTTTCTCTATATTAATCGATCCGCCGGGCAACATCTAGATTGATTCTGTACATTTAAAACATGGAAGGTGAGCTGTCTAGGACAACAAGCACTTATCGACTATAGCTGACACTGTATGTGCTCGTTATATTGGGCATCGAATTAACAATTCCCTCACCACTTAATTATGTATATCATATATAATATATTATTTTAATATATCTATAATATACTATATTAGTATATTATTATATACTATGTGTGTATATACACACTATACATTACCACACCACACACAACACACTTGTTTCATGTCATTGTGAATTAAAGACTGATGCTGGCACGGATGGACCCAATGGCTTTTACTCCCTTGAACACGTCCGCTTAACTAGACGCGGTCTGTGGCACCAACGAAAATCGCACAAACCGAGACTTCATCTTAAATTTAGGGGTTTATTTTCCCACAAATAAATAACCAGGGATGGTGATCGCGAACGGCGGACGGCAGTTGAAGTGAGAGAATAAAGGGGAACATGGTATAAATATTTATATATTATATACATAGAGACTAAAAACTTTTGGCGCACACTGATTCAAAGCACATATAGGGCTTGGGAGGACACAGATGAAGCCTTGCTGTTGTGGCGAGGAGGAGGCAGGTCCACATGGCAGGCAGAGACAAGCCGATGGGGTCTAGAGGCAACAAGACACAAGCCAGAACAGGGACGGCGAAGCAGGCCCAGGGCAAAAGGCGAGGACACCGAAGAAGGCGGAAGCAGGCAGCATGGACATCGACAACTATTGTCTATCCATCGATTTCCTTCCCATCCAGCTGATTTCCACTGACCTCCCTTTTCTGGCGCACTCTTCATGCTCCCGTCCTTCATCGCAGAACCCCAAGCTCCGCCTTTGGGGGCGACAAACTCCGCCTTCGGAGGAAATCAAGGCTCCGCCCCTTGGGAGGGCGATGAAAAAGCTCCTTCCTCGCTCTTTGACAAGTGCCACCCCCTTTTCAAAAGCCCTACCTCGCCTTGCACCACAGCCTCACCTCGCGCTTTTACTCGGGGAGACATTTTACAAGGGAGTTGCATGTACGATTATCTTAATAATTAATCCCTAGTAATTGTTACATTGCACCATCCCCCATTGGTGCAATTCAAACAAGACAATCCTGAGCGACACGGTTCCAACTTAATCCTGTTGAGATGGGCTACTACTCATCCTACTCGAACATTTCTATGGTTCTTAGGTAATATCTACCCCCTACAATGTAACTTTTCAACTTAGGGAAAGCAGCAAAATTTCAATCTCTCACCTGTAATTGGGTGGAATACCATCAGCTCTACTCATCATAATTTAACCCAGGTGGCTAGTGATATATAAATAAATTGACTCTCATGCTCTTCTTGCAGAAGAAAAGCTGCATAAGCCACATGAACAGAACTAACAAGAAAGGAAGTGGGTTGTAGAATTAGAATGGCAAAGGGCTTTTACCTTGTGTAGCTTCTTTGGTTCTTTTATTGCAGCTTTCACTCAGCACAAAGAGCATGTTGGATTAATTTATATACGAGTGTAATGTATAGGCGACAGTATCTCTATCTCTACATATATTATTATATATTAGTATATATATTACCATCATACAATATACCTTCCTTCATAGCTTGTCTTCGACCTTATAACACGTTAATGCAGCTCTGTGGTTTAGAAATGGACTTTAGCTCTGCAAGGTCAGAGTGTATGAGGTGTTTGGCCAGGCCAGTTTGGAGATGTCGATTCACCCAAGACAGTCGGTGGCATTGTGAGGCCAAGGGAGCTCAAGCAATGCGCCATTCTCTCTGAAGGATTCACCAGATAAATAAACCGTCTGGGTTCCGACAGACGATCATTGCAGATGGCGAATTGCTGAGAGCATGGGTGTATATGCCTGGTGTGGCTTTATGGTTAGGTGGTGGGTTTGGGATCTAACGATCCTGAGTTCAAATCCTGCTTGCTGATTGAATTAATCACCAGGTGGGGTTGAGGTCTGTTGTCCTCCTTTCTGAGGTTGGCCAAAATGTATGTGCCAGCTTGTGGCTATCCTGTGTCGGCGAGTGGGACCCATCGCATTTTGCGGCCCAATAGCCAAGGAGACTGCTTTTTGGCAAGCCCACCGCTCTGCACAGGTATGTCCCCATGGACTTGGATGGGTTTGCTGTTTTGAAGAACTTAGCAGTAGCTGCTATGCACGAATATTTTTTTTCTTTTTCTTCCAAATATGCAGTGTATGAATGCTACACAGCAGCTTCCTCATCAGAGTGTCTGGTTTGTAAGGTGTAAGTGGTAAGCAAATGAGTACAAGATTTTCCTCGCGAAGTCGGATGAGGTCATTTGATGTTGATCAGGATAAGGTAGGTGATGAAACATTGATTTTAGGACACTGGCTCTGGACCGTAGAAACTTAGGAGAGAAACTCCATCAAAGGCAAATCCAATACTGCTGCATCCGCACAGTAATCTGAAGCTGTTTCTAGGAAGGAAATCGATTTACCATATAGCTTCACAATTAAATATTCAAGGCGTAATGCCTGATTAATTCAAATTCCTGCGGGGAGTCGTGTGAGATGGCCCTGACCTTTTGGTTTTGAGATTATGCATAACATTATATGATTTCACAGAATCAGCATGTCGAGGTGGAATGACCTGAGTTTGAAGCCAAACTGATTACTGGAGTCAGAGAGTAGGTAGTGGTGAGTTTAAGTCATGCCAGCCAGTGATATGTTCTAATTACTTTGCTCTTATGGGGGAGGCTGGCTGGTCTGTCATCGATCTTGATTCAGCACTGTAACCCTTTTTGAATGGGGGCTTTTGCAACTATCCAGATGAGGCAGTGGCCATAGAAATAACCTGGGAAAGAGGAGCAGACGAAGCAATAAGGAATGTTTTTGATTGTTAAAGCTCCGACGCCATTGGAAGTTCCATTGCAGTGAGGAGTTCGAGCTAGGAGTTTCTACCCTTGCCAGGATGTAAGTTCACGCTGTGGGTTTTGCGGTCGGGACGTGCGGGGGGGGTGAGAATGGGGCGATTTTGCGGTCTTTAGCTTTTCTCAAGACAGGGTTAAGAAATTGCTCTTTGCTCAGAACTGCTTCTCGTGACCCATCTTCGACGTGAGAACAATCAATGAAGGAAGTATGTTAACTGAGGAACACTTGAGTCAGCCAACTACTCACAAACGTCTGTACTTGAGAGGACCTGGAAGTTCATTACCTTTGCTATGGGCAGTTCTGGCACCTCTGAGAGAATGCACAACTCGATGATGAAGTTGTCCAGCAGATGTAGTTTCCCGTTATGGGGTGGTTTTGCAAGGAGGAAACTATGAGTGGGTTTTGGCCATTACCGTCATCACATTGAATTGTGCCAGGGATCACTTTATTAGGCAGATAGTGTAAGCATCATTTTATACCTGGTGAAAGAGGAGTTGGTTTGAAATTAGTCCAGGCATTGTCGAAATACAGAGCGATGCAAGTTCATTACCGTAAAGTGTGGATCGGTCAGTGTTAGAAGTGGCAGATGGAGGCTCTGGACCAATTGCTGTTAGGACATAGCATATGCCTTGGTAAGGTTGCCCCAAGGATCAGAATATAGAAACTACTTTAACGCAGTATGATTTGAAAATGCAGTTGGGCCTGAGAGAGCAGGAAAGGTTGGAGGGAAGCCTAGGACAGACCAAATTCACGCAGAGAGTCCGTGAGAATTCGGAAATACTAGGTTGCGATCTAACTAATTGGGTAGTCTGAAGTGTCAGAATAACGGTATCTTGCGCTGCAACATCATTCACCAAGTGCTGTGACGATCACACCAAGCCATGAATGGCGCCATTTTCCGCACGACGGTTTAGAGAGAGTTAGGGTGGGAGGAAAATTGGAGTCGGTTACGACACAAATCATTGCGGTGGGAGGGAGGTCGCACAACCACAGAGAAGCGTTGCTTATCGGAGAGGGGTGAAACTCAGAATGTCATGGATTTAAGGCGGATAGATCTGCAGGGACGATGGATGCCACCAAGCTCAGCATTTGGGTCTGTGGGAAATGCGAAGAACTATCCAAGTGCGGAGCGGTGAGAGGTCGCGATTCCTGGAAAAAAAGTTCTTGTTACAGATAACATTGGGGGAGGGGCAAAACCCTGGTCGGGGACGATCCATAAATGGAAGTGTAAGCTTTCTGGATTAGTGTACGTTATGGAAAAGGTGGCTGTTTGTACAGCGTAGCTGTGATCGCGAAGTAAGAAGTGTCTCTCTTATTCCTTCCACTGTCAGCAATCTCTGCAGTTGCATATTTGCCTGTGGCGTCAGAAGTGCGTTGCAAGTGCGTGCCAGTAGGTGAAGCACAAAAACTTTGAATTTGGCCATGGTAGCTGGTGACAGCTCGCCCTCCATCTTCACAAAGTGATCACGTGGGATTCTTTAACGTACCAACTAATGCTGGCGACGGGATGCCCAGCCTTCAGCGTCCAATGAAGCGCTGGCAACCAATTGTGCCCGCCTGTATGACGAGACACCCAGATGGACTGTTATAGCTGCTGAAGATTAAATAACCAGGCGAGACGTTAGAGGAAGGATGGCTACGCTCGAGATATCCTGCCAGGCATCTGTATGGTTGGTGGAGGTGGATGGTTATGGAATGATGAATGATGCGGGCAGAATCGGGCACCTGCACCTGTGGGGATGGGTGGTTATGGGCAGGGAGTGAGGCATGAGCAGTGGCTTGGTGGTGAGGCAGGCGAGGTATGAGAAGAAAAATACAGGAGGGGTGGGTTGGGGTATTTCAGGAGGACGGGCGGACTTGTACCTCTGCATTTACTTCAAGCAATGTTTCAGGACTTTATTAATTGTAATGTTGTTGCAAACGTTACGCTGGGGTGAACTAGGGTTTGAATGCTTTTGAGGAGGTTGCACTGTGCTGACTAATTGGAGAGTCTTAATCAAATGGGATTAATTTAGCCCCAGAAGGAGAAGGGAAAAGCATTGTGGAACACAGCTAAAGTGAGCAGAGGGAGGAAGATGAAGTCGAATGAATACAATCACGAGAAAATGCATCTAGTTATTTGAGGAAGATGGGGGCATGATAAAACAGACAGAAGAAACACTATAGTTTTGTTTAGAGATACACCCATGGGCACTATCACTAAATGACGAGAATGATGAAAGAGGAGGAGGCAGCAATCATAAAAGGATGTTAAAGCTTCTTTTTCTTACGTGAGTGGGATGTAGGGAAGGATAAAAGAAGAAGAGAGAGAAGAAAGGAGAAGAGAAAGCAAGTGATCTGAAATATGTGGATGGAAGAGGGGGGGCGGCTAGGAAGATAGCAGAGTGCGGGGGGTGACAGCGCATCTGCAAGGAATGTTACTACGCAGTGTTTTTTTTCGTTAATAAGAAAAGCAAGAATGTTATGAGGGAAGAAAGTAGGAGTGGAGATGAAATGCAGAAGGAGTCAGGATGGACTGCTGCATTCTGCTGTTATCGCCCAAACAAGTAACACAAAGCAGATGTAACAAAAACGTTAATGGACGGACAAGTCAGTGATGGATCCGAATGTTTCATTAGCCTAATCATAAACACAGAGACAAATTTATCCAATCACAGAAGTTAGCTCTTGGAGGACCATGTACTTTCCAATCTTAGGTTACCATCTTCAGAGAATAGCTGTGAGATTGCTTTGACGAAGTTGGTCCATTGAGCAGAGTGGTATTAGCATATTGAATAGCAACAATAATTGGATCAATTGCAGAGCGACGCACTGCCTGAAAGTGGACGACGCTTCATTTGTGGAAGGGTTAACGCAGCTGTTTCCGATGTACAGTTGTACCACTTCATAATGAAAGATCCCATGATAGATATATTGGGGAAAACTTACCATTTGGTCATACAATGTTTAAACTATGAGCACGATACAATCATCTTGTCTGTCTGAGCGATCTAATCAAGTTCTGTTGGCCGAACGAATTTTTATTTTTCTGAGGCCACCAAATTGCTATAATCACATAAAAATGCCCGAGGTAAAGGAACATCACATGCACTACTATTCTGTCTCACCATATTAAAGATTGTCCTCGTCTGAGCTTGTTGATGCTTGTCTTACAGTAAGGGGGCTTGTTAGATCCATACGGGTCCTGGTTGGCAGTCCTTATGCAGGTGCGTCAAATCACTCAGGTGGGTCAGTCGAGCTGCAACCTTCCAGGTGGCAAATGAGTACAATTCTACTTGGTAGGCATGAGCCACTAAAGTTCGCTACGTCGGAGTAGTGCGCCGTCCCGGATAACAGTGTGCCCTCGCCAAGGCAAAAGGCCGAGGCACTCGGCGCCTATCTATGTCGATGATGGCGAAAGGCAAAGCAGTGTCTTCTTTTTCTCTTCCTTTCAATGTTTGCCAGTTGGGGCTTTGGTAAAGTTCCTTGAGAATACTGGTTTAACAGCAAGTCTGATAGAGGGATCCATGTAACGAAGAGATGGAGATATTGTGTGCTTCTTCTAGTTAGTTGTGCGTGTTCAGCAGGACTGCTGTAGAACCAGCTCCAACAAAAGCAAATTAAGGGTTTGTGTGTGCTAAATATAAGTGGTTGTACATGAGGTGCGGAAAGCTTACTTCATTTCGTACTAAACCAAGGATACAGTGCTTGCGGATGAGCAGTACTGATTAGTCGCTTGGCAGTTTCAAAGTCTTGTAGCCTTATGCATCCATACTAATACTCTCCAGATTACTTGACCCAACACTTTAGTCAATATGCTCTGCAACCAAACAGGGCTACATAGTCAACAATACTTCACCACTGAACAATATTGCAGATCTTTTTTTCTGCAAGAATGCTTTACAGTCAGGATGTTTCTCCTACTTTCAGATGAACTTGTTTATTGAAGAAATAAAATCAAGGCTGAACTGATTTATTGCTCGATTATTATGGATAGCACTGCATGTATCTTACAGATGGTATTATTGCAGTGGTGTATGAAGTAATTTTCAGCATTTGTTTTAAAGTTAGGACCAATAGTTTCGCTGACATTATCCTGTCGTTTGCTCAATGCAACCACATCAACTTTGCATGTAGCCTTCAAAGGCTTTAGACTTATTGCTGAACAAATCGAGAATTATACCTGATGTGTTCTGACCTCTCATAGCTGCAACCGAGGACAAATACGATCTTTTGGTTGTGCACAGGTATACTTATTCTCAATATGATACAACATCATAGTTTACTTTGCACACTTTCACATGTGTGGCCCAGGTTAGTCACGTTGATATTTGACTGGTTTGTCCATTTAGTTATGCTTGTTCATGCATTCTATATTCACATCAGCCAATCATATTGTTTGTGGATATGGCATTTTAAAGCGGCGTTAAATAGCTGCACTCCTTTAGCACAGTGATTTCCAAGGTGCATTGTTTGCGTAAGCGTAAGGTAATGACAAATAATTAGAAAGCATTATTTGTATAAAAGCCAGCTGTACTAACTCCCCACATTTCGTTATATGACAACCAAACGAAATACCAAGCACCAAAGCCACTAAACTGCCCCCTTGAACTTTATTATGTTTAGTATCTTCTGCAATCTGTCTCTATGTGCTTTTTTTGAAGAACAAGCCGATGCAGGTTACTAGTTTTGACTTGAAGAGTTTTGGCACAAAGGCACACGCTGGACATGTTTTTCGTGGAGCTTAAGGCAGGGTGTTTCTTTACTTGACTTGGCTGGCAAATCGCCACCCGGCCCGCTGTGACGGTGGACAGGCGGGCCGGCCCCTATTGTCGTGGGGTGGGGCATCAGACGTGATCGAGCCCGTAAGAGCGTGGAGCATGCGTTCACAGTCAGGAAGCCAGGGGATTTAGAGCGTTCCACAGGTATGGCCAAGCCTCTGTTGCTCTTGGTTCGTCCTTGACCCAGGCTTCAGAACTTGTGGGTCTTTGGCGTCGTGAATTGCCGTTGGCCGCCTTCTGCCGTTCCACAGACCATTCGTTGTGCGGTCCAGATTTGTCGGTTTCAGACACTGTTGGCAGGTTCACGAGGAGTCCGACCTGCTCCGCAGGAAACACCGGGTCTCGGATTCTCCGACTGATTTCCAGTCGATTCGCATCGGTCCCCAGTCAGCCACATTTGCGTCGACGGAGTGCGGCCTGTTCTCCTCTCCTCCTGGTCTGTGCTCTTCTTATCACTGGTCCCTCTCCCTATCACTGTGGTATGATGGCGCCCAATAAGTTATAATTGAAGGATCGTTTGTACTACGATACCCGAGTGCAGACTTAGGTTTGTAGGAATAGCATCTTGTACATAAAGAGCAGTAGTGGGGGTTAATAGCTCCCGTTGGCACACGATAGAAGCCTAATACTTTGACTCTCATTAATGCTTAAAACTCACCCCAAAATCAACTCTTCCTTGTCATAAAAATATTAAAGCTATCTCCATGATGTGCATGTAGAGGCTGAAGATCAAATAAGAGATTCCTAGAGTACAAGATTTACTTTTGAAATTGAGATTTGACAGGTGCACAATGTCATGAAGGCTGTTTATAGACAACTTAACAACCAACAGGTTATGCCTAAGTCCTAGAGTATTCAGAGAGATAGGACATGTGCAACATGGCTACGCTGACTTGTTGTGATCGCTCGCGCCTCAATGTTGCCTATTTTCCTCAATTATATATGTAGCTTAGCTTGATCTGAGGTGTTGCGTGTGTGAATGCGGAATGTATTCTTGGCCTTAATTGCCACAGCTGTATCCCACCTGTCCCGGGAGGTCTTAGGCGTCCTATAATTTGGCACTCCTAAGCCTGTAGTAGTCGGACCCGAAGCACATGCCATGTAGATTGTTCAGCCTCGTTCGTGCCACTTCCAATCCACTTGATATAGATGGTGCTAACGGTAGTCGATTAATGCTGCCAATAAGGTGCCTTGGAAACGTATTTCATTGGCCCTGCTGCAGTGCACACGGCGAAGTTGTGCGTACATCAAACTATGCTTTTGTGGAAACCTTAACAATTCATTCCGCTGTAAAGCCTTCATTAGCGATCCGTTGTCTGCAACTCGGGCTTCTTGCTCTGCAATCCAGCGTACGCCCGTCGCAGGCGGACATGCTGCATGCCCCATCTTCAAGGCACAAACACGTCCCCAGTAGACGGCGGGACTTTATGCACATCCTTGGATATTCTTCCAAACCCTCTCGCTCGCTCCCACGGGGGCACAGTGATTTATTAGCAGTCAAGAATACCGATAAAACTCAGAAGTAGTTTCAGTGCCCCATGAGGTCTATAGCTTTATAAAAAATAAATCCATTAAATTATAGAGTGCCATTGTTTTGAAATGTTTGCATCATCATGTATAGTGGTGTACTACGACTTACTAAACATCTTACTTATACTGTCAGTCATAGAATTATCAGTGACATTTCGGATATCAGTAGACTCATTAAAAGATAACTAGCATGAATTCCGTTCGCTTCATGATAGGTGTTTGACACATACTTAATATGTTACAGTACATGTAATACGTGTTAGTGATTCGTTCATATATATTGCAATTTTTTTTATCCAGAAATTTTGTTAAACATTTAAATTTTAGTAGACACACTTCTTCCTAATAAAAAAAAAGTGGGAATTTGTTTATGCTCCAGGGGATCACGTAAAGTTTTGTTTTTTTTTCAAGTTGTAATGCATCAGTTTTGGTTTTACTGTATCTTTTGATGCTGTGAACAATCAGGAAAAACCGCTATAATTTTTATTCAGCTTCTCATGGTCATGATTAAGACACCGCTTTACTTCACGGATGGTTGACGCTATTGTTTACGTTATTACAGTAAATAGATTCAGATTACGTTTACGATTTATATTATTATTCACAATCGACTAGGACCATTAGTGATGGCTTGTTAGCATTATCAGTGGTTTCTAAAATCAAATCACAGGCTTCTCATTGTGTCCCTGCAATAATACGCCCCCATAGTTCCTGCGAGGTTTCGATGTAACGACATTCTTACTAGACCGCATCTTACGATCCGTATCCCGGACGCTAGCATCTTAGCACTTCAGCCTTCACCTATTTGACGTCAGATAGTCAGCTACCATATATATTGTTACGGCTGTGGAATTCGCATCACCATAGGGCCCTCTAGGTGAGAATCATCATAGGTACAGTGTCTAGTTAGCCCGACCCTTTGCATTAGAGGAATTTTATGTGGATCCAATCCGGCTGGCGACGCATCTATTCGAGTTAGGGTTTTCTTTTTTTCTATCTCTAATGATTTTCCAACACACAACATTTTTAAACCAACGCATCCCCATCACAGCGCCAACCACACTGCAACCACACCACGCCACATCTAACGCTACCACTCTTCGCCACTACATCCGCATTCCGAACGGCACACAAGCGCCAAGGATGGGAACTGCGAGGATGCGCAGGTTTCCGCCTGTTTCTTCGTTTGACTTCCGGCGCTTTTGCGAGTGGGCAGGAGGGCGATGACGTCAAAGGTCAGAGGTCAGGATAAAGACGGGCCTCTTTTTTGGGCAATAATTCTCTTGGCCCGAGCCGCAAAGACTTGACTCCCGGCCCCGCACGGAGCGGACCGGGATGGGTGGAGGAGAAACGTGAGGAACGCCCTTTTTTGGAACCCTCTCGAAGAGGTGGAGCGAGAGACAACGGGCGGACATGCAAAGGGCGGAGCCCGCGCAGAATTAAAGCACGAACGATGGTGGCGCAAGCCTCGTGGTTTCGGTCCGCTTCCCATTCTCGCACTTTTCTGGTTTCGTCGTCGGCTGTGGTCATTGGTTGGTTTCGGACAGAGGGTTTCCTTAGCGCCCGCGCCTTGAGCGAGCGGCCCTGTTCACGAAGCAACGGACGGGAGACGCCGGCGCGCCGTTGCGAGGTGGACCTGTGCGTCGGACGGGAGTGCCGGAGAAGGGTTCGCCGGCCGAGCGATGAGAGAGGTCGGGCCAGGCGCGACCTTGCTGACGGGTCCGCACGGAGAGCGGAACTCACCAGACATCAAAGGGAAGTCGCGGACTTCTTCTCTTTTCTTAGTGTGTGTGAAGCGCGGTGCGCCGGTCTGGCTAAGTAGTATTGTTTTAAGTGTGCTGTGTGTTACGCGTATTCGGTGTAAGCCTGCTTCGTTATCTTTTGTTACATTGCTTATTCGTGCATAATTGTTTTACTGTTATTGTGCATTGTCTGTATGGCGTGTATATATTTGCTTGTCTGATGTGATTGTGTGATAGGGTGCGTTGCATGTGAACTGTTCCCTCTCTTCGTCTCTTTTTCCTTTGTGTTTACCTCCATCTTGCTTTACGTTAAGGGTGAGTGGGCGGGCACGACCCCCGTATTAAATCGTGAACCGGTCAAGGCGACTGAAAACACCGCTCGTTATCCCGTAGCACGGGAACGACTATATCGGATTGTCGGCTGTGGCTTAGGTAACGATCGCTCGGTCGACATCCGCGCAGGTACTTAAGTTAGGATTGAATTGGCTAGCAACCATCCTGTGCGATGTGAGGGACGAATTGCACTGGTCGTCCGGTAGGGTTTAACCCCACACGTGATAGCTCCCGCGTTTGTTCCGAGGTCGGTCATGATTTGTGAATTGTCGCGAACGGTGGGCGCAGGCGCGCCGCATTGATCGTGAGTGCCGAAGTTTCGTGTGCCGGCGCGGCGCAATTCGCAAACATGTGTCAGGAGTGGGATCAAACTCTCCGT
>CM068952.1:63012796-63027457 GCA_035128595.1 Eptatretus atami
TTATACTCTATGTATAGTGAAGTTTTTGCTTGTGATATTGCTCCAGGCTATTAAAGCTTTGCACATGCTTGTCTTTTATTTGTAGCTGAATAAACAGCTTAAACTGATCTAAAAGTTATTTCTGTCTCGAGGTGTCCAAAACATCCCTGACAGCCCTGACCTATTGTTATAACCAAAATTTGGTAGCATTCTGACTGGTGGGTCTGCAGAAGAAGATTTTTTGAAGGAATTTACAGTAGTACTTGATTTTCACAAAAACGGATTATTTATACTCTGATATACACACTGATAGTGTGGAGAATGAAAATTAATATACAAAGGTTCAGTTCCACAGTCATCAAATCGGTTAAAAGAAAAAGTAAAGTCCCTTTGACCGATTGAGCATCGTATATCAGTTGGGTTGGAGGAGCAGAGCTTGGCTTACGCCTTGACTCTTCCACATCGTATTCAATAGTGAATTCTATATATAGCTTCATTGTCTTCAATTATTATTCTCCAGAAATAATGCAGTGACAAAAGAGAGGTTTACTTGGTAGAGAAACATCTCCATCCAAGCAAACAAAGAAAGCACACATAGAAGAAACAGAGAGACATCAGACTCCTCACTATCATGAAACTGAGAAACGTGCAAAAACAAGTCAACAGAATAGAGACAGACTACTCGCAGGTAGTTCGCATGTCAAGAGACAGAAATGAGACTGAAGAGAAAACGACTTCAAACGAGGAAATGAGGCCATTTGGCCCAACAATGCTGTGGTGCACTCCTGAGTTAATTTTTGCTGCTGCTTTAAACATCAATCTTCTTGATGGTTTATTAAAGGCTAAATAACCCAATCTTAATCGGGTGATGCAAATTGTGCATTTCTGGTTTTATTCTTCTCCTTCTTTGAAGTCATTCATGAGTGCAACAAATGTGACGCAAGCCCCCATGACATCACCAAGCTTCAAGCCATATCGTGATTGGATATTTTGAATGCTGGTGTATGGCCCATCATGGGGCAGGGCATGGTCTGGTACCGAGCCAATCACACCCACTTCTGAACTTGGCTAATGACATTAAAGTCTCGATATCGATGCCCCTTCATCAATTCAGGGCAGAGACGGTTTTGCTGGGAGCCAATCATGAGGGTCGACCATGATCCGTGACTGTGAGGGTCTGAGTTTGTTCTGGAGAAGACACTTGGTGATCTGCCCTGATCGAGGCATGGAGAGTTTGGAGTGAGCCTTTGGAATTCGTCTCGAATGGACAAGGGAGAATTGGAGCTGACATTATATTTCACCCAGAATGGTTGTCCTGAGCGACGTTGGTTGCCCACTTCACCAAGCTCTCAGTTTCAGTTCCTTTGTGAAATTGCGAACAGGCTGGGTTCATCTTTGTCATTCTTTCTGTTCAATGCCGTTGAGGCATATTATTAAGTAGGTGACAGTCCATAATTGCCCAAATTAAGTGTGGTGTGGTTCCCTCCCCTCCTGTGGCTTAATATAAAATATTTCTTTGTTCACGAGATTGCATCCGGTGATAAATCATCTATCCCACACTAAATATCCAAAAGGAGTGAATTTAGGAATTTCCAACACTTATTGCACACAGCACGTGTGTGAGCTAAAATTACAATCTGGTATTAAAAGTAATTACATGAATGCAGTTGCTTCTAAATTCATGTGGTCTTTCACCACTCCATTTATCTTCTGAGATAAAACTTCTGACAGGACTTGGGGTCTTTTATTACACTCCGGTCACGCAACAATATATATGTAGTGGGAGAATGGAACTTCTGGCTTTAGTTGCAGTCTGAGAAAGTCATCAAACCACCCACTGCTAAAAGCAGTCGGTTGTTATAGTGATACCCACATTATAAGTAAGTAAGCCTAAGCAGGCTTTACAAAACCTTTTTTTAAATGTAAGCCCATTCTTTAGAAAGGGAAACGATCCACAGATGGGTTTTTGGCTTGCCTAACTTTTCTGTTGAGAGATGCCTTTTTGTGTCGAAAAAAGAAGAAAAACTCAGGACAATTCTTAGCACATGTAATTCGATCTAGGACTAGAGTACATGTTCAAAACAAATCCACATGCACCGTGACGGTGTGGCCTGAAGGTTAAGGTTCATGGTCACACAAAAAAACTTACACCACTGGATAAAAATGTATGGTCATACCATAAGCGTTTTCTGTTTGGCAGTCACTTGGCTGTTACCAGCATGAAGTGAATTCCCCTCCAAGAGTTAAGCTGCCCGTGTGGTCCTATATCAAACAGCACCTCTTCACTGGACAGGTGACAGTGAACTGCTGCTGCAAGGGTCCTGATCAATATGGGGAACCTGCTCAGCATCTACACTATTTTGGCATCCATTACACTATTTAGGATTGTATGTTGCTGCCTGGAAATAAGATCTGTCTAGGTTGCCCTTTGTATCCAAAGGTCATTCACAAGAAAAATGGCAACTACCTGATCAATTAGTCGATAATGCAGAAGCTGCTGCCCAGAGAGCAACCAGACTCTTAAGATAGCAAGCAGTGTAACCTGATGACCAGGGTCTTCCAAGACTAGACCACTTGCTGACAACATTCCAGGCAGACATTTGTAATTTAGCCAGGGTGCCAGTGATAACTTGCTTATTCTTTGAAAAGGACACCATAGGATATTGGAGGTCCACCAACTAATGCGAGCAGACGGGACACCCAGTTTTACATCAACCCAAGGTGCGGTTCACACATTAATGCCTGTGAAACACTATGGTGACAGTATATAGCTGAGCCGGGGTTCGAACCCAAGACAGCTCAGAAGTGAGTGTGCATACCTCCAGGCCATTGTTCCACCTGGCCAGAAAATAAGACAAGTACCGGTACATTCAAAGTACACTGCCCCCATGGCAAATAAATAAAAAACAATCCTCCAGCGCACGACATTGCCGGGGTGCCTTCGGCGCCCGGCGATGCCGCCTTGCAGCACATGGAGTCGGAATTGGGAGGGAGCCAATGGCGGATCCAGTGGGGGTTCACTGGGTGCACGTGAATCCCCCTCCCTTACAATTATGCCACATGATCACCGTGCGAGATATTACTGGCCAATCGGCAATCGCACGTCTTTTGCTTTGACTCAGCAATCAATCCGAGCCGCGATACTTTTCGCCGCTGCTTCTGTATTAATCCCTGTGACTCGGTGTTTAGTTATGGTTCCGAAGAGAAAGGCAACATTTTGGGATCATGTCCTACAGCAAAGCACAGTACAATCCTGAACTATTTCACCAATAATTCAAAGTTTCAGTGGCTACATCGTCCATTATTATAATTAATGACCTGATGATCTGATTGACTCACACTGGCGAGTTTAGGTTTAGTGCTCAGGGTCAATTCGCCGCATTTTGTGCTTGTCCGTTCGATATTTTCATCGATTTGTATTGAAAACATTTTGTGTATTTACATTGTTGTTGTAGATCCGTCGCAAAGATTCCAAAACGTTCAGCTTGTTTTTAGAATCAGTTTGTGACAGGTCTGAGGCCTTTTCATTAAGTAGCTCGATACCCCCAAATTTTCCTGTGGAGAAAGTAAATTTCTAGTCGGACACTGCTCGCTCTGGATAGATTAACCGGTTTTTCCTCGACGATTACATTGACTTGAACTAGAGGGGGAGCACTCGGTAGAGTGCAAAACCTCCGCCGCCAATACTGCTAGTCACTCAAGTGAACATGATTCCTATTCATTCAATTTGATGTCAACAGTGCTCACAGGGTTATAGTTTGCAACTTTCCCTTTTACTTTTAACTTTTACATACTCAATTCATTAGTCATAACTAGATTCCTTGAGACAGAAATTGATTTTACGTGGGTATATCCACCTGAAGTTCCAAAATCAGCCGCAATATAATTTTGGCATGTTTTTTTTGTTGGAAATCACTTATAACATGTAGAAATGCAAAAAAAAAAACGAAATTTGTTGAAAAAAAGTTGCAAAATTTATTTTTTCTCTAACATCTTTTTTTTTTTTGGGGGGGGGGGGGTTGGAAATCACTTAAAACATGTAGAAATGCAAAAAAAAAAAATTCAAATATTTTTTCAAAATGGCCGCCATAGCGGCCATATTGGATTTTGGCCCAAGTCCAAAATCTAATGGCATGATCCTTGGACCATACCTAATCCCCCCACCAAGTTTCGTCGAAATCCGTCGAGGAGTTTTTCCGTAATACTGTTCAAAAACAAACAAACAAACAAACAAAAAATAAAACCAATGTCACCCGTAGGGTGATCCGTATCTTGCCAAAAGGTGACCACGTGTGACTTCTTTAAGGTCACACTGAGGTGAACAGAGCTGCTATCCACCAGGAGCGACTCCTTGAGGAATATCTGCCTACGAGAGATTCCGATGAGAATCGTTCTACAGAGTAACCATGAAAATATGCGTTTGCCTCAAAACGTCACCAATCACGTCATAATGTCTCAAGCTTGATATATCTAGAAAGCACTCATCGAGGTGTTCAATTTGAGGTACTACACGATATGGTTCCTAAAAATTGAAAATTTGACCTTGGGGTCAAATATGTTTGACCTTAGGCGTTAACCATGAAGGTCAAGGCCAATCGCCACCAAAAATTAATCAGCTGAATGCCAGACCATGAACTATATTCCCATGAAGTTTGAAGACGATCCGATCAAAATTACTCAAAAAATAAGGGTTTCGTCGACTCCCTTGATTTGCGACAAAGTGACCTTGACCTTTGACCTTGACCTTCAAAATTTTATGCGCTGAAAGGGACCTCTATAGGCCTCTGATATGCGAAGTTACAAAAATTTCCAATGATAACTGTGCTCTGCAGAGTGATTTATACGTGATTACAGATTAAAAAAATAAAAAAACACAAAAAAAAACACACATGAAGGTCAAGGCCAATCGCACCAAAAATTAATCAGCTGAGCGCCAGACCATGACTATATTCCCATGAAGTTTGAAGACGATCCGATCAAAATTACTCAAAAAATAAGGGTTTTGTCGATTCCCCTGATTGCGACAGTGACCTTGACTTTGACCTTGACCTTCAAAATTTTATGACCTGAAAGGGACCTCCATAGGCCTCTGATATGCGAAGTTACAAAATTTCCAATGAAAACTGTGGTCTGCAGAATTTTTTTTTCGTGATACAGACAAACAAACAAAAAAAAAAAAATAAAAAAAACATACAGACTGACTAACATATCTTGCAAAAACTTCGTTTTGGTCAAAAGCATGAAGTACATAAAAACAAGAAAGGGGTGAAAACAGTAACCTCCGATCTTCGATGGCGGAGTTAATAAGGCTTGGTGGTATATTTCACAATATGAGAACATCTTAACCTAAGTGAACCCCCTGACCATAAAAAAATTTCAGGATCTGCCTCTGAGAGCGGTGTACAATAATTGATTAATTGCATAATTAAAACTAGAGGGGAGCACTCGGTAGAGTGCAAACCCTCCGCCGCCAATACTGCTAGGTCACTCAAGTGAACCTGATATCCTATTCATTCAATTTGACGTCAACAGTGCTCACAGAGTTATAGTTTGCAACTTTCCCTTTTACTTTTAACTTTTACATATTCAATTCATTCGTCATAACTCGATTCCTTGAAACAGAAATTTATTTTACGTGGGTATATCCACCTGAAGTTCCAAAATCAGTCGCAATTATAATTTTGGCATGTTTTTTTGTTGGAAATCACTTTAACATGTAGATATGCAAAAAAAAACGAATTTTTGTTGAAAAAAAAGTTGCAAAATTTTTTTTTCTCTAACAATTTTTTTTTTGGGGGGGGGGGGGGTTGGAAATCACTTAAAACATGTAGAAATGCAAAAAAAGAAATCGAAATTTTGTTGAAAAAAAAAGTTGCAAAAAATTTTTTCTCTAACAATTTTTTTTTGGGGGGGGGGGGTTGGAATCACTTAAAACATGTAGAAATGCAAAAAAAAAAATTCAAATATTTTTTCAAATTGGCCCCCATAGCGGCCATATTGGATTTTGGACCAAGTCCAAAATCTAATGGCATGATCCTTGGACACAGACCTAACCCCCCACCAAGTTTCGTGAAATCCGTCGAGGAGTTTTTCGTAATACTGTTCACACAAACAAACAAACAAAAAACAAACAGAAAGGGGTGAAAACAGTAACCTCCATCCATCTTCGATGGCGGAGGTTAACTAGAGGGGGAGCACTCGGGAGAGTGCAAAACCTCCGCCGCCAATATGCTGGGTCACTCAAGTGAACCTTAATCTTATTCATTAAATATGTCAACGTGCTGACAGTTTATGTTCTTTTTCCAACATTTTTTTTGGGGGGGGGGGGGGGTTGGAAATCACTTAAAACATGTAGAATGCAAAAAAAAGAAATAAAAATTTTGTTGAAAAAAAAGTTGCAAAAATTTTTTTTCTCTAACAATTTTTTTTTTGGGGGGGGGGGGGGTTGGAAATCACTTAAAACATGTAGAAATGCAAAAAAAAAATTTTTTTTTCTCTATTTTTTTTGGGGGGGTGGAAATCACTTAAAACATGTAGAAATGCAAAAAAAAAAAATTCTCTAAACAATTTTTTTTTGGGGGGGGGGGACAAACAACAAAACAAACAAACAGAAAGGGGTGAAAACAGTAACCTCCGATCTTCGATGGCGGAGGTTAATAAATAAATAACAATGGTAAAATAATTAATTTCTTAATCAATTGGCCGAGAGCATACCTAAACCACCACTGTTTCATCCGCATATGTAAGTTTTTGAAAATTTATCGGAAACATAAATATTTAATTGATCATCAATAAATCAAAAATACTCTTTATGACCAAATCACGTGTTCACCATCATGTCCAAATATCAGCTTCTGAGCTCAAAATGTGCTTGCGATATTGCCCAAATGATAAATGAAATAAATAAATAATAACAAATCGATAATAATTAAGTAATTGATCAATTAATTGATTAATCAAAAATTTAAAAATAACATTTTCCAAAGAACATCTTCACTTGTGTCCCCAAATTTCAGCTTCCTTGATCAAGATGCTGAGATATGCCGCGGACAAACAAACAAGAAACAAGCCGGTAGGGCGACATGGGTGGTCGCGACATAATTGCATACTAGTCATACAGTTTTTGACGGATCGGGCTGAAAATTTTTGACAAAGAGGTTGATTATAGTGCGCATAAAAGCCTGGAAGCCCATTTTTGATTTTCGAAAAAATTAATTTTTTAGGATTTTTCTAAAATTTCAAAGTCCGTTGCTCTAGGCAACGGTGGTGTCCATAGCAACGGTGCTCAAAGCATAGAACTAGATCCTGGTATGAACCTACCTGTCAAGTTTCATCAAAATCGGTTGACTCCTCTGGCCTCAGAGCTGTCCATTACATACGAACAAACAAAAAAAATGACGGTAAATAGACACACCAATTTTTGAAGGACTACCATTTGAAAAATAAAACCTAAATCAAAAAATCGGCTCGAGTAAAATTTTCTAAATATCTCGAAGTGTTTAATTCCGAAGTCTCGTTTCTCCACATTCAAAACTGAAGGACAAGTATTGAAAATACTGTACGCGGTTTTTCGGCGCTGCACAGCAACGGGTGGTTGCTTAGCAAACAAATCCAATGCGCACACTCCCAGCCCATATGGCACGTGTTCGCCAAGTTTCATCAAAATCGGTTTGCTGGTTTGTGCTGTGAGCCTCGCGTTGCAGACACAGCACACATCACACACACACACACACACAACACACACACACACACACACACACACACACACACGAGGAAAACCCGCAATAAGGTACTCTAGCGACCACCCAACAAACAAACAAGCAGTCATAGACTGGTACTTACGAAATCGTCAACTTGACCTCTGACCTTGTCTAATAAAAGCTGTCTCTCGAGAAGGTAGCGACGCAAACCAGAAGTTTCTACAATGATTCTGTACCAAACCATCAAAAATCGAATGTTTGACCTCACCGTGACCTTGACCGTTGACCGATTTTGGACCAAAATCTAATCAGCACTAGCCATCACCCTCCTGAATCACGTGGTGTAATTTGACATTGGTAGCTTCTTCCGTTCTCGAGTTATCTGTACCAAACCATCAAAAATCGAATATTTGACCTCACTGTGACCTTGACCTTTGACGATTTTGACCAAAATCTAATCAGCACTAGCCATCACCCTCCTGAATCACGTGATGTAATTTGACATTGGTAGCTTCTTCCGTTCTCGAGTTATCGTGCCTACAACAAACAAACAAACAAACATACAAACAAGCAGTCATAGACTGGTATTACGAAATCGTCAACTTGACTCTGACCTTGTCTAATAAAAGCTGTCTCTAGAGAAGGTAGCGATGCAAACCAGAAGTTTCTACGATGATTCTGTACCAAACCATCAAAAATCGAATGTTTGACCTCACCGTGACCTTGACCGTTGACCGATTTTGACCAAAATCTAATCAGCACTAGCCATCACCCTCCTGAATCACGTGGTGTAATTTGACATTGGTAGCTTCTTCCGTTCTCGAGTTATCTGTACCAAACCATCAAAAATCGAATGTTTGACCTCACCGTGACCTTGACCGTTGACCGATTTTGACCAAAATCTAATCAGCACTAGCCATCACCCTCCTGAATCACGTGGTCTAATTTGACATTGGTAGCTTCTTCCGTTCTCGAGTATCGTGCCTACAAACAAACAAACAAACATACAAACAAACAAACAAACAAACAGAAACGGAAGGCATCATATAACTTACGAAATCTTTAGATTTCGTAAGTAACAAACAGAAACGGAAGTCATCAATATACTTACAAAATCTTTAGATTTCGTAAGTAACAAGAAAACAAACAAACAAGAAAACAAATGGAGTGAAAACTGAGAACTCCTTCCTTCGGCACCTGGCGATGACGTCATGCATCGCCTGGATATGGTACTGTACAAAATTACAGAAAAAAGGGAACTTTCAGCTTTAGGTGCAGTCTGTGAAAGACAAAGAACCACCCAATATAAAAGTAGTATCTGGTATTACACTGTCATTTGTCAGAAGTTTATGGTCACCATGACTCTAAAATTTATCCATTTTAAGACCCTTTAGACCCCTTTCCACTCTTTGGACCCCTAATACACTTAATACCCCTTATACCTAGCTCCTATTGTAACATAGCCTTTAAACCCCTAGAGACCTTTGGACCCCTGAGACCTGTAGACATTTATACACTCTGGAATCTTTTCACACACACAAACATCAATAGAATCTTATTGTAAAACATAAACGAAACTTTTTTCAACAAGTAATGTGCAAACTCCACCTAACTAGAGAGTGGGTACTCTGCTAGTTCCAATAAAAACACAGCTCATCACAAGTTTACAAGTTTGTATCACAAGGCAAATAGCTTCGCACGGCTCTCAACTACCTTGGGGAAGTGTTTATAAAATGAGGAAAAGTACCGGTTCCAGAACACCTCCCTGGTGGAACTCCACTACGTCTGACCAATCTGAATGAGCTCAATTACCTCCGCCACCGACGAGGTGGGGCAGGGCGGAGTTGTGCTTTCACCCCCGTAGGTGGTGGACAGTTTCGGACAAAATTTTGTGGACAGGTTCGGTGTGTGACAAGGACGAACTGATTCGATTTTGGTGGAGACCGCGGATCCGGCTAGTCGATATTTTTAAGTGATTCTTCACCATTAAGAGATAGGGCCAAACCGTGGTGGACGGATTCGGATGAAATTTTGTGGACGGGTTGGGTAGGTGACGAGAACAAGCCCATTCGATTTTGGTTCATGTCCGACCCAGATCCGGTCTTTCAGTGGGATACAAAACGTGACCGTTGAACATGGCGGAGGTATTGTTGTGGGCTGGGGTTCGGTGGCGATGAACGACCACTAGGTGGAGCAGTGGAGTAGTCTCCCACCGAACACCCGAAATTTAGGTCGTGACTCTGGACAACTCCGAAAGTTCACGGGTCATTAGAGGACCGTGGTCGCTAATTTTTGACGGTGTGAGGTAGGGTCAACTTGTCTAATTCCAATTTACCTAAGTACTCACGCCATCCACTACCGGGGAAACCACACCCTCGGCCGACTTTGTCCGAATCGAGTCGCTATCACCGACTCGGATCCGGCGTAACGAGCGGAAGTTACCAAAGCCGCACCGGACCAATAAAAATTTACGGCACGAAGGGCTTTACTTTTCTCAATACGCACCTTGCTAGGCCAATGAAGGAAAGCACAGAAAAGAGCTGGTACATTTAACAGGGGTTTATTTACAACAATAATCGGGAGGGGGAGCACAAAAAAGAGCAGAGTTATCATGAATAAGAAAAATGTAACTTAAAGGAAAGGAAAACACTTTATAAATTCTACTTACAGATGGGGCCCACGGACACACACACACACACACACCCAAAAGAAACCGGACCCCGTGGGTCTATTCGGTAGAGCCGGGCCGGGGTACCTGTCCCGCATCGTGCGGTCACACCGACCCGAACCACCACGGTGGGACTCGAATCCACGACCTTGGCATTGTCAGCACCAAGACTGCAGCCCGCTCACAATGACCACAGACCACGCCGAAATCGCCACCAGGACTGCAGACCGCTCAACGACCAAAGACCGCGCTGCAATCACCACAAACACTCCTGTCTGTTGTCCTTCCGTCTCTTTTTTTTTTCTCTTCCGGAGGGAGGGGTTTCTTTCCTCGCCACTCACCTGCTGATTGGACGAGGGGTTGTCGGACGACTCGTGGTCAGCCTCCCGATTGGCTGGGGCGCGTGTGTGGTGCTCGCCCTTCATTCATTGGCTGGAGGAAACGGTCCATGCCCTTCCTTGGAGCGGAGCCTTGATCCGAAGCGACGGAGGCTCCGCCCACGCCCTCAGCCAAAAACACGTGGGCAATGGCGACTGAGTCGAGTGAGGGACGGTGGCGTTGTTGTTGTAGTTGTTGTAGTTGTAAAAAAACCTAAGTAAAAAATAACTCGTAGCGCATCACAAGAAATTCCCATTAGACAGAAGGAGGGATTCTAACTATAAACACATACTTATCGAAATAACTGAACTACGGGTACTCTGGCTGTTTGTGTGCACAAGGTTTCCAAATCCGTAACAGTATGCCCTCCACCGAATGTCGTTCTTGTCTTCATTCTGCACACATTCCATTTTCGAGCGTGTACATTAAACGCTCATCTTGTTATTTAATGGCTTTCGGCCAATACCCAATAGTGCTCTCAACGATGCCATAAAATGAGAGTAAAGCAGGCCGAGTGCACGGTCACCATGACAACTGCTTATTGCCTGCTCGTCTGTTCTCTGTGAAGCTCCACACAACCACTTCTTCTTCTTCTTTTGATGTTTAATGGCGTTTTCTCGGGCAGTGTGGAAAAAGGACGATATCTGGGTTTTCCATACCGAGGGCATGGAGTGAAAATGTGCTCCAGATCTTCGGGGACCCGACACCGTTCACAGAGCCCCGTCGGGTGACGCCCTATGCAATGCTAATTGGAATGACGAGCGCAACGTCCGAGTCTGAGCCAACAAAGGATTGCCTCATGCCTGGTCTCTTCAGGAGAGTCGAGGAAACGCGCAAACCGCTTCAAATTCGCGCGCTCCATTTTACCTCATTGGGGCGGGGTCAAGTATTCCTCGAAATATCGCGAGATCTGACGTTATTTGCCAAATCACGCGAGACCTTTTTATTTATTTATTTTTATGCTTAAAATCTATTTAAAACTGGCGGTAGCTTGTCACTTCAACTTGTATCGCTCATCATACATAATCACTGGGTAATATACTTAGTACGTACGCAAATATGGCGGAATCGGATCTTGCTCCCTCTCGCGTTTACTTCAGACATGCTTCTTCCTTTCCTTCGCCTTCACATTCCTGTGTCCTCCCAACTTTTTTCCCTTCTCTCTTCTATCATAATTATTTTCCTTTTCTCAATTTCACCTCTCTCGACTGTCGTTTCCTTATTACCTCAGAAATAAGTGCGCGAGCGATTCGTACGTATCGATTAAACCATCAATGTCAGCATTATGAAGAAATAATACATTCCGCACAATACTTCAGAAAACGTCGACATGTCGTCATGAATTTACCGATTTCAAAAGAAAATAAACACGTACGGCGTTTCATATAGATTCCTGTAGATCTGAGGAGAGCAAAACAACGACGACGAGTGGTTGCGCTTTTGTTGTCTTGCTTCGCGCGCAACAGCCGTTCGCGTTGCCGTTGCGCTTTGAAAAGAGGTGCTGCCGGGGACTGCGCGTTCAGGATGACGGACGTTCGCAGCGTTCCTGCTCAAAGGAACGGAGTAGCGGACTCGGGACAGGGTGATTGTGGTTGTGGAGAGGTTATCTTTTTTTAACACTGTTTTATTTATTTACTTCATTTCAAAGTCGCGATATTTTGAGTTATTCACTTTGAAAGTCGCGTAATTAATACGGGGCGGGTAAACCTCCCCACGCTTCATTTTGATAGGGTCCGTCTATATACTACGTCAGTTAATCCCCCTCCTTCTCCTGTCCCCATGCCAACCCAACCAAGCACCTCCTCTCCCTTGCCCCACCCACCCCTCTACCTAATATTGTAACGAATCTGGAAGCCATTTGCACACAGACAGACAGCAGTCCCCTTAGCTTAGTTATTTCGATAAGTATGTGTTTATAGTTAGGGTCCCGTCCTTCTGTCTAATGGGAATTTCATGTGTGCGCTGTGAGTTATTTTATAGTTAGGTTTATTACATCAACAACAACAACAACAGCGGCACCATCCCTGACTCAACCCGGTCGCCATTGCCCACGTGTTTTTGGCTGAAGGCGTGGGCGGAGCCTCCATCGCCTCAGAATCTGACTCCGCCCCAGAAAGTGGGGAGTTTGCCCCGCCTACCGTGGGCCTGTCCAATGAGGGGACGGCCAGCGGATCGCGCGAGGTACCGTCCAATCAGGAGGCGAGTGGCGAGGAAAGAAACCCCTCCACCTCGAGAGTAGAGAGTGATCGGTAGCGTCTGCAGTCTTGGGTGGCAATTGCTGAGCGTTTGCAGTCTTGGTGGCGATTGCTTCTTCTGCGGTCGTGGTGGCTTGTGTCTCATTCGTGGCCAGTGGACTTCGAGTCGTAGGTTCGAGTCCCACCGTGGCGGTTTGGAGTTCTGTGTTGACCCGGCACGAAGGCGGGAAGGTACCCCGGCCCGGCTCTACCGAATAAAGACCCACGGGGTCCAGTTTATTTTGGGTGTGTGTGTGTGTGTCCGTTGGCCCCGTCTGTAAGTAGAATCGTTAAGTGCCTTGTTCATTGTACATGACATTTCTTTATTCATGATAACTCTGCTCTGTGTCTCCCTTCCCGATTATTGCCTATTGTAAAATAAACCCCCGTGTTAAATGTTCCAGTTCGTTGTTCGTGTTTTCTTTCATTGACCCAGCAAGGTGCTTATTGAGAATTAGTGAGGCCGTTCGTGCCGTAAATTGTTCATTTGGACCGATGGATCTTGGTAATCCCTGCTGAGTTTACACCCGGATCGGGCTCAGTAAACGGTCCGTTCCGCCCGAGGTCCGTCGAGGGTGTGGTTTTCCCCGGTAGTTAGACGACGTGTACTAGGTGGATTGAATTAAGGCAATTAACCCTACCCACGCCGTCAAAATATTTGGCGAACCCCAAACCGGTCCGTAAGGCTAAGGACCCGGGCCTTTCGACTTATCCGAGAGTCACGACTAAATCCGGGCGTGTCGGTGGAGATCGACTCCACTGCTGCCCCGAGGTGTCGTTTATCGCCACCGAACCCCGGCCCACAACAATATATGCGATCCATTCAGAAAGTAAATGAGAAGTGTGTGATTGGGATTGGCACGATCAGACTGGAGGCTAATATCGCCTCCCTGTGTGTACGTTCAGTATGGTGAGTGCAGTCCACCGTTCCATCCTCATCTGTGGCAAAAGATCTAGATATCAAAAACAAGAGTCAAGAGAAACCTTTGGAAGTTTTTTCTGTTTGTTTTAATCATTCATTGCGGCGGGGGGGGGGGGGGATCCATTGGGACCATACTCTGTGCAGAGTGTTGGTGCTGCTTCAGCAGTCTCCTGGACTATTAGGCACAATCCTGAACGGGGTCTCCACTCCGACACAGTACACCAGCAAGCTGACACTCATTTTGCCAACCTCAGAAGGATGACAGACAGAGTCAACCCCACCGAGTATTAATTTAACAGCCGAGTGTGATTCGAACTCGGGATCCGAGGATCCCAAGGGGTGGGGGGCTGTTGTATTTAAATGTGCAACATGCATCATAATCAGATTTAATACCTCTGTTGCATAATATTATTTGCCCCCGTTGGACTTAGTCCGAAACGGGGGCTTATGGATTTGGTCTCGATTTTCATCCGTGCGTGAGTGCGTGCATCCGCAACCATATCTCGGACGTGTGGACCGATTTTATTCGTACTTGGCACAAAGACAACACATGATGGTATACAAATGCACATCATTTTTTTTCAACATCAAATCCAAGATGGACAACTGGCGGCCATTTTCGTTGTTAACACGTCCTCAACCATTTCTCGGACAAGCATTTCCTGATGTTGTTCAAACTTGGCACACAGATAATGAATGATGGCTTACATATACACGTCATCTTTCTTTTCGAGATCAGTTCCAAGATGGCTGACTGGCGGCCATTTTAGTTGTAAAAAA
>CM068952.1:63059237-63077582 GCA_035128595.1 Eptatretus atami
AGAGAGAGATTAGGTACCGTAGCAGATAATTAAATTAGTGCATAAGCCGTACCTTCATATCTGTCCATGCCCATCCTGCATTATGACTTTCTTTTGTTTTTTTGGGGGGGAAATTTTATTTCAAATCAGAAAGCTTCTGCTAGACTTGCTTGTCTGGATTCACTTCATCTTAACGCTGTTCGAAACTCAGGAGTGAACTATGCAGCAAAAAATCATCAGAAGAAAAACGAATTTTTCTTGCACAGTCCTGATTAACGAAATTTGTCCGATGGTGAACACTTGATTAAGATTCCTGCAAGTGCACATGGTCCACAGCGACACGTGATATCCCCAATTTTTTAGCTCACAAGAATTCCAAACGATTGGTTTTATGAATCATAAGGAACAGAATGAATATAATAAGTTTTGATGGAAAGAAATTGAAAAAACCACAAAAAGTGGACCAGTTTTGCAGTTCATTAATTGTCTTTTCCAAACAATGGATATTTTTTTTACCCGAAACTCAAAAACAAGTCGGCAGTTATGTCTTCAATATGTGGACGTAAAGCAATAGCCACCGGCCTTTCCACGAAATTACCCACTGATGTTGCCAAGCTTAATTTAAAGCCTCAAGAATGTAACATGTTTTTTTTGGGGGGGGGGGTGCTTCAGTTATAGGAACTATGTAACTGAAAAGAAGAATTAAGAGAACATTGTTAGTGCTTTACAGCATGATTGAACATGCAACAAAAATGTGTGCGTCTGTCTTTTTTCCTTCTCTTTTCTCTTCTCTCTCTCTCTCGCCGCCCTCCCCCGCCAACTCTCCATTTTTGAACATTCCCAAGCAAACTCAAGGATGCATGTGTTGTTCTGCAGTAATTTTCTCCTGTTTGTGGAACTGGGCCTTCATGAAGGCTATGCTATCCTACCTGTTACCCTCCAGGCTCAAAGCAGGTGAATGCACTCCCGTATCATGTCATCACCCATCCTACCTGCAATCTTTCTACCCAAAATAAACTATTATTTAAACCCAAGCTGTGTGCGTGCAATGCGTGCGTGCACGTGTCGTTTGTTGTTATCTCTATATGAGTGTTTCAGAAAGGTGGGAACGGAGGAGTCCTCCCAGGTCTCGAAGTGATCCACCTCCGTTTTCCATAAGGGATCACGATTCAAATGGACCAATTTGTGAAGTTTCCTTGTTTCAGAGTTTTGTTCCAAAGGGCTCGCTTTTGAGGATCGTCATTGAGCCCCGAACAGTTCCAACTGCAGTTCGCTTGTAGTAATATTCCAGGGATGATTTCTAAGATCTCTTCTAAGAGGGTTCTTCTTTGTCAATCACATTGCTCCAATTTCGGCACTGCTTCAGCTTCCAAGGATATTCCGGACGTCATTTTTTTGAAGATCCTGGTATGTATTTGGTGTAGCGTGCCTGCATGTATTGTCTTTGTCAGTTCGTTGTCTTAAATAAAAAATTCTGTCATCAACATTTAAATTCAATGAGCCTGGCTATTTGAGCTCCTCCACAAGCCTCAAACTCTTTGGACAAAAAAAGTTAGCAAAAAAGGAGTGTGGCAGGACTGGAAGAGAAGACCGATGTGAGAGATTCATGTGGAGTGCACGAGGTGGGTTGAAGGAGGTCGAGAATTTTCAGCGATTAATTTTGCAATACGTATAATCGATAGTCCGAATATTTGCTAAATTGAAAATCACAGATGGACACGGGACATGCAGTGCTAACACAAGCACGCAACAAACCCTTCCGTTGAACCGAACAAGAATGAATCACCAAACAATAACAAACATGTTATCACATGAAGCCTTTCCGAATGAACTTTTTATTTGTTTCAATCATTTTGGTTGGTGTGGTTTTTCTTTATTTATTTATCGCAAGGGCCGTAATCTTTAAAAAAAAAACTTTTTAAGATTGAATACGATGTTGATTGTTGTCAATGTTGAAGAACACCAAACAACACCAACAGTTTTTGGTGTTTTAATTTGATTTAAAGTTGCAGTTTCTGGATTCCATTCTGTTTGTACTATAGTTACTGCTGGTGCCTTTTGGTTGAAAGTTTAATGCCACAGGGAATTTTTTTGGTTCTACCTCGATGTGCAATTGTTTATTGCTTAAGGCCATGTGTGGAAGGAACCTCTTGAGCACAGAATGGATCTCTCGAGCAGTCGGACTGCAGCTGCAATCCGAGATCTCCAACCGATCATGTTTGGAGGGGAGGGACAGTGTTGGTTGAGGAGGCTGCTCTCCAAGTCCTGTGGGTTCGGATCATGGATACCTGGCAGACGCAGCCTTTGTGCTCAATGAAAGGAGACAAACTTGGAACCCCTGTACGTGTTGCTGTTCGTTTATGTTAAACTCCTAAGAGAGGGCTTTGCTTATGTCAATATGGGGAAAGCGATATGATTTGGGATCATTAATATCCTCATGAATTATGTTCATAAGGTCTAACTTTACACTCGATGGATTTTTAAGAAGTCCATCAAATGCCCTGGTCTTATCAATGTCCTGCATGTGGGTTGCAATTGATGGCACAACCCGGTGAATGACCTTCCAAAATGCCTCATTGTGGAACAAATCCTTTACCACAAGCCATTAGCTTGAGGTTGCATTTTGAGACCCACACCAACGAGCTGCCTTTATAAGTGACCATAATGTGAGAAAAAAGTTTGCAAATTCTCGGCCAGATGAACATTGCAGCGTGAAGGTTCACGATAGTTATCAGCCGGTTCAAATGCTCATTCTGTTGAAAAGGGCTTGCAATAGAGGCGTACACCCTCAATATACATTTGAGGAGCCACACTGGTTTGGAACGGTGAAGCAAAATGCACTGGTCTGGGCCAAATCGTTTTTCCATTGTTTAGTGGTCTGAAGGTACACAAGAGTCAATCTTTTGAACAACATCTATGCCATCGCTCAAATGGACAATAAAACGGGCATCGCCATCTGCCAGCATTTGTTGGTGACGTTAAAGAACCCATAAAGTCCTTTGTGAAGAGTACGCAATCTGTCGCTGGGTCGCTGGCCAAATTCCTGCCCATCATCTTCCAGAAGGGCAATTGCATCAGCAGCACAGCCAACGTCAGCAATGAATGCTACTCGCAACCTTGTGCAACATTTGAAAGAAGAAAATACCTGTAACGACACAATGGACGCGGATTCGGACGAAACCTTGGTGGACCAGGTTGTGTGTGTGACAAGGATCGAATTGATTCAATTTTTGGTAAAGATCTGGCTCCAGATCTGAAGTTTTTTATTTTTAAATGATTCTTCACGCTTTGAGGATGGGGGGCCAAAAACGATACATGCGGCATGATATTGTCAAAAAGTTGTGGACGGTTATGACAAAACGAGGGGGAATGAGTTGGGTAGGTGACAAGCCAATTTCAATTTGGTTCAGGCCCGGATGCAGATTCGGCCCTATCAGTGGGATAAAAACAATAAACTGCTCAACCTGGCGGAGTGTATGTGCTCTACCACTTGCCGTTCTACAGTGACAAATGTGAAAAAACTTTGTGGTGAAGAACCAATACTCCTGGCAAGAATATCTGCGAAGCCATCATGGGAATCGACCCACAAACAATGAGGGTTACAATAACGATGACCAAAGCCCATCACATTTTTATGCCTCTGCAGCAAAAGGTTTTCCATGGCGTCAGTTACTTTCACGTTGTCTCATCTGTCATCATTGTTTTTTGTTACTCCAATAACTTATGACGCACTGAAGGGATTTCAGCAAAAACTTGGCAACAATAATGGGCTGTAGAACAAAGATGAAATGATTCGATTTTTTGGTTCATCAGATCGAAAGGTCAATGTGCTGTTTTGAAAAATATTTTTGCAGACATAACATAAATTAGAACATCTAATGTCTCTTTCCTCTCTCACGTGACCCTTAATGTAAATCAAAACATCACAGTGGGTTGACACTGTTACAATTTGAATCACAATTAAGGGTCATGTGAGAGAGATGAGCGTGCAGAGGCATGGTCCATATGACATATTCGTCAAATTCTATTTCTAGTTGTAGGAGTATCGTGTGTAGGGATTTTGTTGTGGACAAAGTCAATGCTCATGGAAGACCTGGAACAATCACAATGGATCAGCATAATAATTAATATAGGACCAGTGTAAAGAGAAAGGGGAAACACCAATAGCAGGGTGGAGGAACACAATAGAGAAGCTTAAACAAATAAGTGATATTGGGTAGGAGAGACACATGGGGTGGACAAGATGGAAACAGAAACAAACTCTCCAGGAGGAAAAGTTGAAATTTGGAAAGGTGGTGGGTGGGTGAGCGGAAAGTAGAAAAAAATATCCTGGTATTGGATGGGGTTTGGGGGAGGGGTTAAAGAGTAATTGGACATTGGGTTCACAGATGGGGAAAGAACAGTGCTTTCTAGATTTTGAAGTTTACCAGAATTAGGGGTCGCTGGTGGACCACCACGAACCTGCAGAACCTGGGGGGGCAATGCATGGAAAGAACAGAGGGAACAGAACAGAAAGGAGGCCGTTGGAAGACAGAGACCACTGACAAGTGTACAATGAGAAAGTGTGGACCCATAAGGTCAGCTTCTTGTGGGGAGATTCCAATGATCTTTAGAAGGCTTGTTTTTTCATGCGTCAAGACTCATCAAGGTGGTGAGGCATGGGCGCCAGCCCCGGAGATGAAAGCAAGTACTTCAAGTTGCCGGATGAAGGCCTTTTTAGGTGGGATTAAGAGTTTGAGGTGTGCCAAGGAGGAATTTGCACAACGGAGGAATGCCCAGTTAGAAACTGGTTTTGTGGAGGCCAATTTGGAAATGTGGTTTGCCAAGAAAGAATTATGGCTGATCTTTCTTTGGCAAACCACATTTGTGGATTGTTTGAGAAAGTAAATAATTGCAAATTAGTTTGTGAAAGACGAAAATTTGTACCAAATTCAATAAAATGAAATAAAACAAGTGGAAACTTTCTTGCATTTTTTTTTATTGCTTTTAAATATAGGTTTGTGTCCCAGCAGGTTTGGGATTATCGATGTCTTTCAGAATCGTACTTAGTTTCCATGATGTTTCCCAAATCTTCTCGACGGTCGTATTTATCCTGTGGATGAGTAAAACATGTTATCGATTGATTTTTGGGGGGGAAAATTCTACCCAGCCGTTTGTTTTTATATTCATTTCAACAAGTACCGTTGGATTCATGTAGTTTATAGAAACTCATGGTAAAAGATGACTGGAGTGGTTTGCCTTAACATGCAGAGCAGCAGTCAAGGCAGGAATTTTGTAATTGTGCTGGCAAAAAACCTGCCAACTTTTCAATGAAAAACGCCGTGGGATATTTAACGTCCACCAACTAATGCTAGCAGACAGAAACACCAGCTTAACGTCGTCTGAAGAACAGAGCACATTGTGATTTACAATGACCTGCCTGCTAAAATACCAAACCTGACAGTTTAGAGTGCGCAGTTGGGATCGAACCAGCTAGGCAGCTCAAGAAAAGTGTTCCCATCTCTAACACCAGCATTTCGTCTGCAGCACCAAGAGTTGCTGATATTCATTTGATGTAATAAAAAGCTAGATAAGAGATCGCTGGTAGGGGCATCCAGACACATACAAGATCTCCCTCTTCTTCTTCCCTCAATCATACCCAGCATGGTTGATTTCCTACTTAAACTTTTGGTTTTTCTAGGCGCATGATGTGTCAAAAGTTCACAGTTTCTGTTTTTGCATCAGCGCTTCTAATGTAGCATGGTGGTCTAATTGACTCAAGCCACGATTTGTTTCTTCTTGCCAGTCCATGGAAATTTTTAACATTCGTCTCTAACACACATTATAAAAACTGTCAATGTTCTTTTTCTTCTTCTTCACTCTGGCATGACTCACACCATACATGCATAATGGAAATGCCAGACTGTCCAAACCCCAACTCCCATGTCTTCACCCCATCCCTTCATAAGCAAAAGCCGCATTCTTAACATAATGCGGCCTGATAAAGAGGATGTGACTGATGAAGGATATATATTAAAATAAGGCCATTAAATTTATGTTCAAAAAGGGGTGTTTTCATTAACAAACACCAAATTTTCAGTCATGCTCTCCTTGGAGTTTTTCTTAGTATGCATGCAAAACCCCTTTTTTTCCCAGGCCCCCCTTTTGGGTTTTTTAGGTTTTATGGTTTTCGAGTTATGGAGGAAGACACACACACACAACACACACACAACACACAACACACACACTACACAGTTTATTAAGAAAAGATTTGGAGGCATTTTTCACTTAAATGTTTAAAATAAAAATTAGAAAAAGCAACAAAGTGTACTTTGTTCATAAACATATACGTACGTTGATATTCGTGAAAAAGTGATTCATTTCCATTTCAACCAGCATACTGGCAGGTTGCACACAACTTTGTGATTTGGTACGCTGATCATCATCAAGGAAGATGGGAAAACCATTCCCATTTGTCATGCATTAAAAACCCTTCCCACTGTTTGTGTTGTCCAATAATTGCAAAAAACGCAACTAAACTTACATTTCAACTTGCATTTTGATTGAGGAAGAAGCTGCAATTATTCTAAATTTTCTGCACAGTGAATTCCTTGGCAGTAGCAGAGAAGCTAAAAGCAAGCTTTTGTAAAATATGAATGCACTTTATCCTTATTCTAAGCGTGAATGTAATATAGTTACTTCAGCAGAAATAGTGTGTTCTGTAAAGGCAAAATTAATACATAGACTGCAGCTTTTGAAGCATGTCAAAATGGGTTTCGACATAATGGAAACTTGTGTTTTCACCTAAACTACTGTTTTAAAGGCTTTTGCACTTTAAAGGACGTACTAAAAAGGCCTTTCGTTACGAAACGGATTGTTGAATCAGAATCGCAATGCTTCTGCAAGAAGAATCTCCAGGATTGAAGGAGGCAGGACTAACCAGAAGAAGAAAGAAAATGGTAAAAGTACCTGTGTTTTAAGCCTCCTTAACTTCGTCTTCCTTTTTCTTCGTCTGGAAAATTTCTGCAGGTGTTGTTTGGGCAGCCTGGAGCTCCCACAAGTCTGTTAAAAAAGATTATTTTTTGGGTTTTAAAGAATGGGAGAAGGGCGTGTGGAATAAATGTTCAAAAGAGGCAACTTCCTATTTGTATACATTGCCATTAAAGGAATTGAAGTTGTTCTATCCTGCAGTATTGATTGTAACGAATTGGATATCACAGTGAAATGCTGATGGGTTTTCATAAACTTGAATATATATCATTTGGAGCAAATAGTAAAACGTACTGGGGGAGGGGGTGGGTGGGAGTGGTGGGTGAGGACTTGGGGTTGGGTGGGAGGGGAGAAGTTGGGTTGAGAACTTTGTGTTAGGTCAGCCTCTGAGTCAGCCATCTGTCAGCTTGCTGGGTCTTAATTGGCCATTTGTTTGGCCTGCTTCAACAAGCCTCGACTGGGAACAGGCCACAACAGTTCTAAACAACAAATGCTCATTAATTTTTTTTTCTTTTTCCTCAACTCATATTATGAATGCTGTTATTCAAATCCCGCTACGAATTGCTAGTACATTGCAATGCTTATAAACACCATGGAGAACGCCAGTTTTTGGTGGCTTTATTTTTAATTTCCAGCACATGGGCAATTAAACCTCAAGAATTTTCCCTTCAACTAAAGCCAATTTCAAATTTAACCTTCAAGAATTGAACTTGGCAACATAGTTCCGACTTCTAAAAAAGTGTTAATTTGTCCAATTTCGGACATATTTGATAATTTCCAGGCGTCTCCGGAGGGTGTGATTTATATGACAGTAACGGAGATTGCTATCAGCGTTCCTTATAAACCATTTCGGTTGGAAAGTGCTTAAAGCCATTTGGCGGACACTCTATAAATATTTGCACTGTCACTGAATACTGTATGTTGATCGATTGAACAATGTTCAGGAGGCAACTCACTGCGTTGGCCCCGCGTTGTTCCTACGGGTATGCGGGTTATGGCTTGGCTCATTGAAAATGTGCCAAATTCCCACTTTTTGAATGATATTCTTTAATTTTACGACCCGTCACTTTGGCATAAATAATAAAAAAAAAATTGAAACATTTCCTTAATATCACGGCAGGATAGCCAAGAGGAAGGCCAATTCGTTGCTAAAATGTGTAGCCTGGGTTTGAATCCTAACAGCTATAAACTGTGGCGAGCCCAATGTTCACTAGGCAGGGTGATTCATCAATTTGTGTGCCGTTTTAAACTGGACATCACATCTGCCGGAATCTTTCCCCTCTTCCTCTCTGCCATCATCACTCCCCCTCCTTAACACATCGCTCCCACCCTCCTTCTTCAACCCCTCTCCCTCCTCTCAACCCCTCTCCTCCCTCTCTTATCCTCTCTCTTCTCTCTCTCTTCACACACTTAGACAGGGTCATGATGTTAATTGCATAGATCATAGCCGATCACATGATTGGAAGTGTGTCAAATAGGCAGCTTAATAAAATTTTTGGGAAAATCGCGTAAATTCCTCCAAAAATCTTCCTCAATCAGATCCACTCGTCAGAATTAATAACGCAAATTTGGGTTTACAACATAGGACAGGGTCCAGAATAAGCTACAGGTCCAGTGGTCCTATTTTTATATTTTAATACTAAGATGACGCCATGAACCTTGGGTTTCCCGTTGTGACAGCGGTTGATAAAAAAATCATTTCAAAAAAAAAAAAAAAAGATGCTCAGCGTTTAACTATACCGCTGAGGTTGTTTGCAATTTAATCAATATCCCGAAGAGTGTTCCCGACTGAATGCGGGATTGATTTTTTCAATAATTTTTTTAGTTGCCCGATTTGAACGAAACTTGATATTGCGGGTCAATGTGAAAAAAAAAAACGGAGAAAAGAAAGTCGAAGAAATTAATTGTGCGTAATCTTCCGAAACACAATTTTTATTTATTAATGAACACCGGAAGTATTAGATCAAAATGGCGATGTTTTATTTTATGCTTAAAAAATAAATCGTTCTTTGTCTATACTAAACTGTTTGAGATTTTAAAATAAATCCATTCAAAGAAAAAGATAGCTCAGCGAACTATACTGCTGAAGGTTGTTTGCATTGATTTCAAAATTACTCACGAAGAGTACTTGACTGAATCGGAAATGATTTTTAAATAATTTCTTTTCGTTGGCCCAATTTGAACGAAAAACTTGAATACTGCACACCGCAGGAAGAATGGTGAGGTAATGTGGGCCAAACATTTTTGTGCTTATCCTGTAACCGTTTTGGCTGTCATTTCGGGAACATACATACATAACATACATATATAAATACATCAAGATGAGAGTTTTAGGTAATATATAGATAGATTAGCACATTGCATTCGTTACGTCACGTGAAAAGAAGCAGCACTTCCCAGCATTTCACTCGGAGGACATTTTTCTGTTCAAAAATGGATTTTGGCATAATCATAATAACCTAATAAATATTATCATTATACAAAAATAACTATTTTTGTATAAATGATGTTAACAATATAATAATAACGATAATAAAGGGCCGAATCGAAAGCATCATCGGCAAAGCGAATGTATAAATTAAAGCAACAATACCACTTTTATTCATACAAATTGGAAATCCAACATATGTTAAAATGGTGGCGTACATGCACAATACACATGACCCCACCCATCCCGGTGGGTTAAAGCTAATATTTCTTAGTGAGTTAAAGCTTCCTGTTAAATGGAGGTTTTTGTTTCGCAGTTTATTCATAAGTGGTCGCGCTGAATTCTGGCAGCAGTGAAATTTGGAACAACCTATAGAGTCTTTAAGGAGGTATTCCGCATCTCAAATACATTACAAGTGGATGGTTAAGGCAGAATATTGGTGCTGGAGCGATGTTTAACGTGTATATAAATTTGATAACACATGGAACGATTGTATTAATGACGCAATGTTTTCGTTGAGGCGAAATGTTTTGTTTATTCTGAAAGTTGAGTGAAAGGTGACGAAGTTATAAAGGCCCTGTCACAACCTTGACGATTTAGCCACGTATGCCGATTTATGAAAATTTGTCTAAAACGCTGGTACACGTCGAATACGTAATGGGTACGTTTTGTATACGTTAAGAGCTACACTGAAAAACACTGCAATACGTCGTAGTACGCTGGCTTTAAAACGTTGTACTTTTGGGTTTTTCCCTCTAATTTTTTCATGCTTGAAATTTTAGCGACGTATGCCGGCTTTATGACTCACACGTTGACACACGTCGGAAACACGTTACTTGTAAGTTACTCAATAAAGTCGAAACACGTCGAGGTTAATGTTTTAGCGTAGCCCGAAACTTATTTCTAACGCTATGAGTAATGTTTTGTAAAGCACGCTAACACGAAACGTTGTTCACACTTTGCAACACGTTACTTGAAAGTACTACTACTACTACTACCAACATCGACAATCAACTAAATTCTCTCGACTACTACTACTACTATTACTACTACTACTAACATCGACACACTAAATTCTCTCGAACTACTACTACTACTACTTAACTACTACTAACTACTACTAACCTCGACATCACTAATTCTCTCGAACTACTACTACTGACTACTATACCCAACATACGACATCACTAAATTCTCTCGAACATATCTACTATACTACTAATAACACGACATCACTAAAATCTCTCGACCTACTTCTACACTACTACTACTGCTACTGCTACTGCTGACTGCTACGGACATATGAATCTACTTCAACATGGAGTCTGGAACACTGACGGGGTTCCTCTGTGAAGCCATTTGTAATATACAATTCCCCTAAACGCTGCCAATACGCATTATACGGTAGCTGTAGTTTAGAAACACGTTACAGTAAGTTCTGTGGTCGTCCGGAAGTACGTCAATCAAATTCGTCTACATACGGCCATGTGCGTTTGAGATACGTTACACATAGGTTTCCAAAGCACGCTACACATTAGGTTCAAAAGCACGCTACTAAATAGGTTTCACAAGGCAACGTTTACTGTCGTAGGAAATAAGAATTAACGTTTCGGGTTTATGCTAACATTACCGCTCGACGTGTTCGACTTAATGAGTTAACTTACAAGTAAACGTGTGGCCGACGTGTGTAAACGATCGCGGAGGTGCGAGAACTTATGCCCGCGTATGCGGAACTTGTGAGCCATATCGTCGAGTAACGTCATAAAAATTTTCAGCATGCTTGAAATTTCACGACGTACTAGACCGTATCACCCACGGAATATGCCAGCGTACTTCATTGTTTTCAGCAATGCTCCTAACGTATACAGAACTTACCCATACGTATTCGACGTGTCCGCAGCATTTTTAGACACATTTTTTCATAGGTCGGCATACGCTGAGCTAAATCGTCAGGTGTGACTGCGATGTTGAACACTTCAACGGGCAGGGGTTTTAACAGAGAACCGCCGAAGTTCGTCGGCGATAGTGCAGCGCGCTATGACTAAGTTAAAATATCGTTGGGCATAGGTTTGTGAACGCCGAACAACAGGCTAAAAGCATTCGTTGGTATAAGTTATCTTTTAACACACGAACCGTTCTGTGCCCGTTAACTAATACGTTATGAATACGAAAACCGTTATGAATACGACCAAAACTTTAAAAAAAAACCTCAAACGTCAGCGTACGCCAACGTTTTTTAGCGTTGCATTATTTTTAATACGTTGCCATTCATGGCTACAACGTCAAGGTGTGAACAGGGCCCTAATATTGTTACGGTTAATGGCTTAAGAGAAATAGTTTTTCTAATAGTTATTTCATGCGTAACATGGTTCAAGCATAGCGTGTGTAATAAAGTATATAACAGGCAGGGTTGAGTTTGTTCCAGCAAGGAACCCTTCATCTTCCCTCCAAATGTAACTTCTAAAGCCCCCATTTCCCCACTGTTGTGTCCATGTGGCTTTTCCCGCAAATGTAATGTCATTATATGTTTTCTTAATGAAAAATGAATCACAAAGTTTCCAACATGGCCTCCACAAGTGAGATCGACTTTGGATCCTTCCATGGGTCAGAGACTCTGAGTGGGTGGAGGTACCCCTCCCAAGAGAGTAGGCCAATGGGTTGTGCCATGAACGGCAAGCAAGGCTCCGCTTCAAGGGGAGTTGATTAAAATATGTGATGGGTGGAAGCTTCTAGCTCTTCTCATGTTTCCTCTACAGCAGAGCCTTTCTCTGCTGAAAAACCACCTCCTGGACCATCTTAACACGCAAACCTGCTTTCTGTGGGACCTCATGCTCTTTGTTGCCCAGATTCATTCCACGGAGCTCCTGCCTCCTGCAACTCTCTCAGCATGATTTTACAGGCTGGTTCGTGGCGCATTGCAGTGACAAAAGCCGGAAAAGATCGCGGGACAAACAAAGCCCCTAAAGGCCTACACGCCGGCATGTTCAACACCAAAAATCATCCGTGAGAAAGTGGTTGAAACTTTGTTTACTTAAATGACCTCAACAATTGTCTTAAATGTCATTTGTAATTTTATTTTCAAAAACGACAATCCACTGGATAAAAAAATAGAGGTCAATTAAACTCGCTTGTGACTGTATCGCGCATGGGCTTACAAATATCGGTTGATAAGGAATGGCTGCTTGGAAAGCGATCAGCGATGTCATCGGTTTGAAGCCCTCTCCTACAGAAACCATTATGACCTGTTCCAAAGCAAGGCATTTTTAGTTGGGCCGAATCAAAATCGGCAGCTAAGACCCCAGCGAGGTGAAGTTGGGCTGACAAGGATTAAGCCTTTTCATGAAGGTAAGCCATTAATCATCTTCAAAAGGGGTTTTTAAATTTACCCAAGATACCCAATTTTCCTTCATGAACTCCCTTGGAGTTCCCTTAGTATGGCATGCCAAAGTTTTGGGCCCTACTAGGTTTCATGGTTTGGAGTTATGAAGAAGACACACACACACACCACAACAACACACACACAAACACACACACACACTATCACACACACACACACACTCTCTGACTGACTGGCTACACTGAATTTCTATTTAATTATTATAGACATACATACGATTGAAAATAAACCCAATTGAAAAAAAACCCAAACTTCTTTGTTGAGTATATAAATTTAAATCTCTTCTCATTGGAAGTTATACAAACTTTCCACAATATTGTTGATTGTGAATAATTATTTATTTTCATTAGTTCCAATACATTTCGTTTAACAGTAAATGATGCGGAAGAAGAAAATAAAATGCTGCAAATTCCTTCTTTTAGGAATTTCAAAAACTCGTATTCTGTGGTGTATAAATCTACCACCGAGTGCTTGGCAAGAGGAGACAATCCTTACCAAATGCAGCTTTTCACTCTCCGCAGCTGGAGCTGCTCCATCATGTACAGCCAGGAGAGGCCATAGTATCAGCGGGCCTCTTCGCGAAGACTGAAGAACATCCGTGCGAAAATCTTCTGAGGCCTCAGTTGCTTCATGCACAGCTTGGCGAAATGTTGAAGCCGTTTCGCTGGACCAGAAGTGCAAATATACTTCAGCGTGACTTCCTTTGGGAGAAGGGTTTAAGTGTTCCAGATAGTTCCAAATCAACATTTGATCCCCAAATCATAGAATATAGTTCTGAAAATGGATAGATTGGAGAATTATCAATCCATATTTACTGTGAGCATAAGAGAATGCAGTTACCGTACAATGGAATTGTGAATCTATCAAGGGTAAAGTCTCATTTATGGAAACATTCATGACCTAGTCAAGGGAGCACTACTCAGATGCCACGGAGATGGTAATGGAAAGCAATTATTATTTATTATTTAATGGAATGGCAGTGAACCTTTTTACTTATATAAATCTATTTTCATTTCTGTACTGTCATTTTTACTCACTTGTTGTTTTTTACCTGAACATTGTTGGAATCAACGGTTCTTCTAGAATCTAAGAGAATGAGTTAGCAAAAAAAAGATTTCGCAATTCTATAAATAATTTTTTGCAGATTAAATGCTATAAGAAAATTAGATGATGGAAAAAATAAATTATAAGTTTGAATGTTGTGTTTGAGTTTCAAAATAATGCAGAATTTGCAATGCAATTCTAATTTGGTGAATAAGCACTTAAATTTAGTCTTAAAAAAAAAAAAAATTTTCAAATCTTGCCTTGAAGCAATAGCATCCTCTACACTACAGAACCAAGGCAATCTTTGTTGATCCTCAGGCTGCTCAACAATACAAAAGGTTTTCCCCACTTAGGAACCATGCAGGCAACCTTTTGGGAGGGCAGCTTTTGGAACAGTGTGTGGTTTGATTAGATTAGAAGAATTGATATAGATTTTGATGAAAGATCCGAATCCGGATACGAGAATTTTAAAAGTGATTCTTCACCTTTAGGCAGAGATTGAGCCACAACGATATTACAGGTAAGTGGAACAAAAATGGAACACCTGAGTAAATGAGGGACAACAAAGTATTTGAAAGCAATGCCTTTCCACACAGGTGTGGCGCCATGTGTTAATTAAGCAAATGACATCCCCACGCATGCTTTCAGGGCCAATTATAAAAATGCTGCACAGGCCTGATTGCCTAAAATTATGGCTAGCATGGCTGCAAGAGGAGACCTCGGTGACTTTGAAAGGGGGTGAGCTGTCAACTGAAGCTCCTGCCAACACGCCCCCAACAAAGACAGCTCAACTTGCTGATGTTTTTCTTAAGCAATGGTGTTCAGGTGATGTTAGCATGGAAACTCTGAGGGAAAGACATTTTCAAGGCAAAGGGCAACATTGGGTGGAGCGCATACTCCAGGATCCATGATAATCTGTGCATTAATTTGAAGTGCAAGGCAAAGCAGGCGAGGCAACTGCAGATCAATTGACTTATTTAAATTTCAACTTGGGGCACAGCAGCCAGTTTCATAAAAAACAATCCGCCGAGAAACCCACAGAGATGGGATACCTAATCGGGTGCAGTACACAAACGCTTCATCACAACCTGGCAAATGCACGTTTTGAGAGTCCAGTGTGCAAAGAGCACAGGCAATTGGACTATGCAAAGCAGTGGAGAATATGGGTAGTATGGTCAGATTAATCGTCCTTCAACCATATTCCTCAAAATGGACAACAGCACTTGTGGTGCTAACCTAAATAACTCCACAACCCTGAAGTGCTTGGTTCCAACAGTGAAGAGTTCTGATGGTTCTGTAATATTGTGGGGTGCATTTTCCTGGCGATTGATTGGGTGCAGTCATTCCCAATTGGAAGGCAAGGCCAATGCCAATCACTAGCTGTGCCAAAAATGCCAAAAAAAAAAAAAGTAAAACCTTCTCCGCTGCACCTTCTTCCAAGTCATTAGTTGACATCTGTCGCTCTGCTCATAATTTCTATATAATTTCTTAATCGCTGGAGAATCCCAGAAAATATGACCTCACAACCCTTTGCTTTCAGCCACTTACGCGCAATATCCTGTATCTCTAATTTTCAAACATCTGAAAGTAACTTTCCGCTAATAGTGGGAGCCAGAAAATAACAGCAATTTTTGAGAAGGAATCGTGGCAAATTATGATAGCAAGCATCAAATTTGGCATTTCTGTTCTGCAGGGCTTTCTGATCAAAATCTGCCCGATTGGCCATTTGAAAATCCCAAATTTTGAAAAATTTGAAAAAAAAGAAAACTTCAAAAAAAGTCAAGATCACGAATCCAATGTTGGATGCTGGCTGAGATGGTGAATGTTTCAGAAAGCATCAATCAAAGACGTTTCCAAAGTTTGCCATGCAAGTTTTCTCACTTTTAACCGCAGAAGGCAGACACGACGTCAGCATCCAGTGAACGCATGGAAGTATGGGATCCCTCTAGCTTTCTTCCCTCAGGCCCTATTTGCAGAAACTAACCTTGCATGGACTGGAATCCATCGCGTCTTGGCTTCCTTGGCCAAAGGCAATCCCACATGTTCTCAAAGAACCTAGTTCCTGTAAGGATGTGCAGTACAGATATTGCTAATGACTAAGTACGTTCGTGTCATTAGCCTTATGATAATGGACTTCTACCATCCGTCGTTGCATCCTGGCGTGTACAAATATTCGAGTGTCAGCTTCTTCATGAAACATGGAGACACAGCATCCAAATGACTCCCATGTGTTTGCCATAATGGCAATCTTCTCCTTTTGTGACAATGACTGTGCTTGTCGTCTGGTGCTTCACACATCTTTTCGCGCAAGGAAGTGAAACAGCTCAGTCTTGGTTGCTGTCAATCTCGAGAAAGTTTCTCCAGTTACTTGGGGTCTACTGTTCCTGTACTCTTTCTTCTGATTCCTTGCACCTTTTCGACCTTGCCTCGGACTTTCAGACTTCGACTTCTTGTAGCACATCAACACTACGTCCACCCTCTCGTACCGTGGCACCATAGGATTCCCCCTTTGGGATGATGTCTTCTTTAGGCATAGTCATCAAATATCTTGAAGTGCGTGGAGGTAGGGCATTGATAAGTGCTGAAGCCATGCAATGATGACGACATCTCCCTTGGTTCTCTGTCTGGGATGTTCACTTGCGCTTCAAGAAATTTCAGCCAGCTGTGACTTCAATGTTTTTTTTTTTTTCAAATTTTTCAAAAAAATTTGGATTTTCAAATGGCCAATCGGGCAGATTGATCAGAAAGCCCTGCAAGAAAGCAGAAATGCCAAATTTGATGCTTGTATCATAATTTGCACGATTTTTCTACTATCTACTACACTATAAATCATTTGCTCCTGTTTGTACCACAATCAACTTCTTCATACCATGACCTGATATTATGTCATTTACCCTTCCTTCAATGTCTCTAAATCCTGCTTCTTCAAAACCACACAGAACTTTATGTCTATGATCCTTTCTGCAGAATGAAGAATATACAGATTTAATAATCTCAAGGGCTACAAAAACTGTCTCCCAGACCTCATTCCCACCAATCTCCATTGCTGGACAGTCACCACCACCTTCACTTGATACACCTTCACCCTGCTTGCACTCACTGCACCCTCCCCAATGCCTGTTCCCACTGCACCATCACCACTGCCTGCTTCCGCTGCACCCTCACCACTGCCTGCTTCCGCTGCACCCTCACTACAGCCTGCGCTCGCTGCACCCTCATCACTGCCTGCTCCTGCGGCACCCTCACCACAGCCTGCGCTTGCTGCACCCTCACCACAGTCTGCTCCCGCTGCACCCTCACCACTGCGTACTCCCACTGCACCCTCAACACTGCCTGCTCCTGCACCCTCACCACTGCCAGAACCCGCTGCACCCTCACCTTTGCCTGTACCCGCTGCACCCTCACCTCTGCCTGTACCCACTGCAACCTCACCTGCCTGACACTGCCTGCTCTCCGCCGCAGACCCTTACCACTGCCTGCTCCCACTGCATACTCACCATTGCCTGCTCCAGCTACACATTCACCACTGCTGCTCTCGTTGCACCTACACCACTGTCTGCTCATGCTGCACAATCATCACTGCCTGCTCCCACTGCACAATCACCACTGCCTGCTGCCACTGCACAATCACCACTGCCTGATGACACTGCACAATCACCACTGCCTGATGACTCTGCACAATCACACCACTGCCTGATGACACTGCACAATCACCACTGCCTGCTGACACTGCACAATCACACTGCTGCTCCCACTACACAATCACCACTGCCTGCTGCCACTGCACAATCACCACTGCTGATGACACTGCACAATCACCACTGCTGCTGACAACTGCACAATCACCACTGCCCCCCCCTTACTCCCACTACACAATCACCACTGCCTGCTCCACTGCACAATCTCCACTGCCTGCTCCCACTGCACAATCACCACTGCCTGCCTCCACTACACAATCACCACTGCCTGCTCCCATACACATCACCACTGCTGCTCCCACTGCACAATCACCCACTGCCTGCTGCTGCTGCACACTCACCACTGCTACTCCTGCTGGCAACCTCAACCCCTGCCTGCGCCATACCCTCACCACTGCCTGGTCACGCTGCACCCACACCACTGCATGCAGTCTCACCACTTACTGCTCCTGCTGCACTATCACCACTGCCAATATCCAACCTCACTCCACAACTGCAACCAACTATTTATCAACAAATTTCTCACATTCTGATACGTGCTGCAATTATCTATCTGTTCCTTCAACCTAGTAATAACTGTCCTCAAGTGGACTATTTACTTACACTCCCTACATCAATGAGTACCCTCTGCTTCCCCTCTTCTTGATGTGGCCCACATTGAACATCTATCACATTTTATGTATTCCTCTTCCTTTTGCCTTTGCTCTCGATTTATACCCTTTTTCACCACCATATTGTCAAGACCCCAACTGACTTAAACACTTGCCTTAAATGCTAAACTCAACATTAGGCCTAACCCTGCTTCTTTCAATAAACGAACACAAATACCT